>JBBBDQ010001361.1:820000-1222500 GCA_037127315.1 Ascarosepion bandense | reverse complement strand
ATTGTAATGTACCCATGAAGATCTTAAAAAAAACTATCAAAATACAAAAAACTTGAGGTGGAGAACTAAGGAAGGGTTAGTGTGCACGGGAAGACATCAATAATTACAGTTGTGGTTAGAGCCCTCGATTGGATTGAAAAAAGGTTCTGATAGACTGATTGAAGGGATCTCTGGTATCCTATGCTTTAAGGAAATACAAAAAAAAATTTACTCAAAAGTACAGCTCCTTTTCTTTTACAAAAATGTTCAGTAGAAAATGTCAGTCATTTCTGATCTTAGGTCTCTGGTTGGGACCCAGAAAGAAATGTTTTTATAACAGAAATCAAAAATAACAATAATAATAACAAATACTTCTGGGTTTAGGTTGTTTTTTTTTGTTTTTTTTCAAACTGGTATTATTTTAGTTGTTTTTATCAAATAACAACCATCCACCCTATTATAATAAAAGACTATTGTGTATTTTTAATATATATATCCTTCCTCCTGTCACTCTCATGGAGAGAGAGAGAGGCAGTGTCAGCTCAGTTAATTCTCTTTACTACCAGTTATGAAAGCTTTTGCCACATGTTTGCTCTTTAACACTGCCTTATTTTATTTTATTTTTGGCAAAAAGTATGTCATTGAGTAACGAAGAATATACATACATATATATACACTCTCTTATAATAAAGACCATTGTGTGTGTGTGTGTGTGTGTGTGTGTACGCGTATCGCTCATTCAGTAATGAATTAGAGCACTCTGGCTATTGGCGTATGAAACATCAGACACTATAAGTCTGCCTTCTTCTGCTGAGCACCCATAGCCCAGAGGTAGAATCGCCGACTGACGCCAATCCGGTCGGGGTTCAATCCTGGGTTAAAAAGCAATCGGATGTCTAAGCGTACTGATGAGCTGTGATACAGCAAAACAGATCTGTCTGCGGATGACTAATATATATATATATATATATATAAAAAGAGACTTGTACCCGCAGAAAAAACAAATGGATTTTAGAATTCACGTCATAGTGTATCTAAGACCTTAGGACCCTTTTGGTCAACACATTATCAAAGGTGCTCATTAGCAGAATTTTAAATGATAGACAGGACACATAAACATGAATTGCAGAAGGGAAGCTTCAAAACAAAATCTTAATCCAAATTAATTAAAATGTAAGGGGTATATATATATATATATATATATATATATATATATATATTTATTTTAATTCAGATACTTCAATCCAAGGGAAAAAAGCAGGAAGGTAAATTCCAATTCCAAAAAACCCGATCCTAATTAATATTAAAAATTAATTTTAATATTAAAAAATGATACAGGAAGAGAGCTCCATGTAATAAAATATTACAGAGCAAATATATATTAAAAAAGGATTAATTCAAAGATGTTGAATGGCCATTTCGATATGAAGATCCCCACGGGGGACGACACATCACCTCAGCAACAGAAAAAACCTTTCAGAAACTGGAGAAAAATTAGTCTACTTTTCCTTTTTAAATAGATTGCAAAGAAATTAAAAAATAAATAATAAAATAAAATAAAAATAAAAATAAAGGGAAAGAAAAAGAAAAAGAAAACGAAAAAGAAAAAGATAGAATAAAATCAAATAAATAAGAAAAGAAAAAAAATTGACATCGTCTGGGTTCGCAAAAAAAAGGGAGAATGTAACTAAAAATTAACAGAAAGTTAGACTAATTTTTCTCCAGTTTCTGAAAGGTTTTTTCTGTTGCTGAGGTGATGTGTCGTCCCCCGTGGGGATCTTCATATCGAAATGGCCAGTCAACATCTTTGAATTAATCCTTTTTTAATATATATATATATATATATATATATATATATATTGTTTAATTAGTTTTGGGGCATAATAAAATTAGATCAGTGCATATTTGCATTAAAAAATGTTCAATACAATTATATTGCTGAACTTTTGAATATTTTCCATTTGTAAACGAGTTATTACACAACCTAGTTTTCTACCACGAGTGATGTCTTCAGGCGATTTTCAACATCTATAATCCTCTCAGATATTTTGACATCATTTTTGACAGCAGGGGTCTACTCATTAATAATAAAAATTAATAACTGTAATAATGATGTATTGATGGGGACAGTGAAAACAATATCCACCAGAGAAGATATTAAAAGAAAATGTACAACACACCCAAGAAAAGGAAACAAAAGACCCTGCATCAAACCACCTTCAAGCAAAGCATACTCTAAACATTTGGTCACAGAGGTCTCTTCAGCAAAGCAAGGCTCAGTTACTCCTCTCGCAAAATGTACATTATTGTGACATTCAATGTCTAGCTCTACTAATGTATATTTCCAGATACAAAAGTAAGCACAGCAATTTTAAAGCAATTCATGGATCTTAATCCATTTTTATTATTATATTATTTTACTGTATATACATGTTCGAGCAGACATCTTTACTTTTAAAACAGTGAAATTAATGTCCACTAGTCTACATATAAAAAGATTTGTTTTTGGATTTTCTAAATGTCATCAATATAAGGCCCAAGAGCTGCTCAAGGTAGAGGGTTACTGTGAGGTTGTGTATTAGAATAAGAAAGAACAAGAAGTAAAATTCTTGGGGCTATGCACTCTAGAATTGAAGAGGTCAAGATTTAATTAGTTTGGTTTGGTTTGTTGGGGTTTTATAACATATCAACCACTATGGGTTATTTAATGCCAAATCCATTTTATATTAGATATATAGAATTTGTAAACATAATTTAAGGATAACGTTCTTAAACCACAGCTCGTTTACTCTTACTCGAGTAAATGGTTTCAAATGTTTCTGACATGAGTTAGTTTATTTAATATAAATAATTAATTCATTTGCATAGCCAATCAATGTAATTATTCCTCACTACCTGATTTACTTGCAGTGATTAAAGACCCAACGTAGTACTATTCAACAGTAGGTTGATTGTTAGGATTTTTATGACTTATCAACCTTGATCGTTTGAGTTTTGTTTAACGGCATATCAACCACTGTGGGTTATTTAATGCCAAAAACGTGGGGTTTTAAGATATTTTTTTAATGTTCAGTTATAGTGAGAAGGTTCATTTTGTCAGATTTTGTTGAAAAAAATTTTTTTACTATTTTATTTCTTCAAAAATGTTTTATGGTAACAATCTTTTTCCTTCAAAAATGTATTGTTGGTAATATTTTTAATTCAAAAACATAGAGTTTCATAGAGTTTTGACGTCAGTTTGAAGGTCAAACTATTTGCCCATAGCCAGGACCCTAACAGGTGCTACCACCCCAGGTCAGGGTGGACCTGGGAACAACAGCAATTAAGAGATGGTTCCATGCTCCTCACAACCTCCTAATCAGAGGCCTTGCTGCTGGATGCAGTTTGTCATACCAAGGACCCGATTTAATTAGGGAATAACATTTCTGTGTTCAGTTGAAGACATTTGAAATATAGTGTGGAAATAGACCTTAAAAGGAATTGGAAATCCAAGTAAACAAGGGATAAACATCTACCCCTGTTAAAAAGACTGGGGAGTGTAAACTGGACAATACGTGAACCTATCTACCCTGATTAATAGAGGGGAGGGTAAAACAATGGCAAATAACATTTCAGAGTTCGATTAAAGGTGCAGTATAGAAGTGTTTTTAAAATGAATGAGAAATCCAATCCTAAATTCTGGCCACAAGTGGAATACATTTCATAACTTTTGTTAGTCTAATAAAACATAATCTGTTTTTTTTTTTTGGTGGGGGGGGGGGTGTATAAATACAGTACTGTGTAAAAGTGTTATGACAAGAACTATTTTATCTTTTATGAGGCATCAAAATAAAGTTTAAAATCAGTCCTGTCCTAACACTTTTGCACATTTTAGTGTGCAAAAGTATTAGGATAGCAGTGATTTTCCTAAAAACCTAATACAGGGTGAAAATGCAAACCTTTGTAAGAATTATTTAACTAAAATGAAAGAAGAGGGAAGGCTTCAGAATTTGAATCCCCCCCCCCAAAAGCTCTGATCTCAATCCTATTGAACATCTATGGGATATTTTGGATAAAAAATTGTTAAATCTAATGTTACTTCACAAGACACACTTTGGGAACAAATACAAGCTGCTTGGCAGGAGATACCATTAGATACATTGAAGAAGCTGTGTGATGTCAATGCCTGACAGAATGAAGGTTGTGATCAAAGCAAAAAGGCAATTATACTAAATATTAAATTTATTTTCTAACAAGTATGTTTTTCTTGTTAAAGCATTTGTTGAGTAAATCAAATAAAATTACTTTAGTTAAATGGTTTATTTTCTGTCAATATGCCTCATAAAAGATAAAATAGTTCATGTCCTAATACTTTTGCACAGTACTGTGTATGTGTGTGTGCATATATATATATATATATATATATATATATATATATATATTTTTTTTTTTTATTTACACTCTTACACCATAATCGATCACTATGGAGGAATGATAAACTTTGAAAAAACAGTAACTACTCACACATCTACGCATTGTTCATTCAGTAATGAATTTGAACACTCTCGGCTACTGGCGTGTGTTCACATTGTATATAACATGCTAAAGTCTGCATTCCTCTACTGAGTGCTCATAGCTCAGAGGTAGAATTGACGACTGATGTCAATTCGGTCGGGTTTCAATCCTGGCTAGAAGCAATCAGATGTTTAACCATACTGATGAGCTGTGAAACAACAAAACAAATCTGTCTGTGGGTGACTACCTACTGACTATATATATATATATCTAGTTGGTGTGTGTATAAAAGTATAACATGTGGATGTAAATCTGTTGGAATGAGAAATAAGATAACTTGTAAAATGTTTTACCAAGATTTTTTTTTTAGTTTAGACTCCCTTGTATATATCAGAACAAATTGTGTTAATCTAATATAGAGAAATATTATCATCCTGACCGTGAACTAGAGTTTGAGTTTTGTTTAACAACATATCAACACCTCTGTGGGTTTTTTTGATTCAAAAAAGGTGGGGTTTTAAGGTATTTTTTTTTTAATGTTCAATTTTAGTGAGATGGTTGATTTAGTCAGATCTTAATGACAATATTTTGTTTCTTTTCTTTTTTATTTTAGAAAAATGAAAATGTCGTCTAGTTTTGTATTCAAAAATGTTTTGCTGAGAATAATACTTTTCCCTCAAAAATGTGTTACGGTAATAATTTTTTCTTCAATAATGTATTGTTGGTTATATTTTTCTTTCAAAAATGTATATTTTCCTATAAAAAGTCTATTTTTATGTATATTTTCCTATAAAAGTTTATTTTTATGTATGTATTTCAAAAGTTTTTCATAGTGTTTTGACCCCAGTTAACTGTTTGCCCATAGCTGGGACCCTAACAGGTGCTACCACTCCAGGTCAGGGTGGACTTGGAAACAACAGCAATTAAGAGGTGGTTCCATGCTCCTAACAGCCTCCTAATCTGAGGCCTTGCTGCCAGATGTAGTTTACCATCATGCCCAGGACCACCTTGAACTAGATTAAACATAATGTTAAATTGTTATAAAAAGCAACACTTTTTTTTTGCTTGCACCTAAACCAGTAATTTTTTTTCCACCTTCCTCCACTCCCTGGAAAAGCTTCCACCATACAGTTTTCAACATGTTATAATAAGAAAAAAATATAATAAAAATATAAATAAAGAACTCAACCAAAACAATAATAAAAAAAAGGTGATGTAACTCTTCCAATATTTTGCAATACTTAGAAAAGCATGCATTTTAATAAAAAGAAAAGACAATGTTCTACAATATTTCAACAGTATGTCTGGTGATGCTTAAAAAAATACGAAAAAAATAAGAAGTCTTTGTACAAGAATCCGACAATTTTTCATATCTTAAAATGCATTAAGATAACTCCCCACCCCAAGGGAATGAACAAAATCACAGGAGAATTCCATAAGATTTACACTAAACTGTTCGATTAATTGCACTTGCTCACTAATCAACTGAAGGAAAATTTAAAAATGAATACACTTCCCATCATGCTACTTAAATTTAAGTTGCATTCCATTTATACTGGCTGCATTTCTTTTACTTTGTTGCATGAATTATTAATGCAACTGTTTTTCTTATGACAAGTGACATTTTTTTTTTTTCATAAGTGTTTTACCCCGAGCAAGGCATGTTACTGCCACTACTGCGCAGGGGGCTACATAGAGTGGAGAAAGGATGATTAAATATAGGAAATGTCAGAGGGTGGGTGATAGGCGGGTAGGGATACCGAGAATGGTTAAATATAGGAAATATCAGAGGGTGGGTGATAGGCGAGTAAGGATACCGAGAATGAGGGTTGGGTAAATGAGAGTGTTCTGAGAATAATTGGGAGTTAGTGTGATAGGAGGTGTCTATTGACCCTACATTTAAACACCTGGAGATTGTAGCTGTCGGGAAAGCAGACGTGTGGAAGGGAATTCCACAGGCGGGAAGCGCGAGAAAAGAAGCTGTTGGAGTAGAATTTACGGTTACATCTTATCTGTTTAACTGTAAAAGGGTGGGACCTAGTTGCTAATCTAGTATCTCGTGTAAATTTGTGCTTAGGCGGCACCAGTGATCTAAGCTCATCGGAGCAGAAGCCATGAAAGTACTTGTAGAAGAGGCACAGGGAAGCCACATCACGCCGGTGAGAGAGTGGTTGCAGCCGGTCTAAATACAAAGACTTTTTAAAAATAACTTGAAGCCAGATATACTGTTGAAACATTGCTAAAATCTTTTATCACACTTTTATCAAAGTGTTGCAATAATAATGAAGATTATGATATCCTCCATATTTTCATAATCTGTACTTCATTATCTTACAGCCATAACAAACACCTCTTTACCTTTTGAGTATTTCTTGGGCCTTGTATTAGGTGAACATTGGTTTAAAAATAAAAAAACAAAATAGAACTATCAACAGTAAAAGTGGGAAGAGTAAGATCATAACAATTACTTTTTCACAGTGCTATCTTCATTTTGCTTGTTTTTTGCTTTCAGTTACGCAATTTGTTTTTTTCGTCTCTTTTTTTTCCCATCAAGTTACAACCAATGCGTTCCCAGTTTGAAAAACAAGTTTGAAAACAAACAGTTCAATCAAGAGATCCGCAGTAGGTATGAACTTTCATCATCCACCACAGTGACATGTCAGGTGCAATCCCAGATGGGAACAACAGATTCGTTAAACATAGACATTGGTCGAAAGCAGTACAGTTCCAGCCAGAAATTTGAAAAAATGACAGTTGCTATTTAAAACACCTGACGAACATCATAAAAAGCCAACTGGTCAAAACAGAATAAATACAGCAAAGGTGAGAAAATTAAGGGACAACCTTTGGATGTGGTTTGTGAACACAACAAATGCCTGAGGGAGGCCGAGATGTTAAGGGAAAAGGAAAAACAAACAAGATGAAGATAATAGTCTTAAAACAAAAATAAACAGATACAATTCAGGGAATGACTCCATTACACGAGATTCAGACAAAAAAATGAAATATGTGGTAACAGGTATAAGATTTCTTGAAAATTGTTTGATTTTGATGTCAACACAACTCACTGACCCTCACATTGTGATATTATCATAATAAAATTAATACAACTGCAACATCATAGTAATATTAATAAGAACAATAATAATAAAATAAGAATTACATCAATAAGAAATCACATTATTATTATGACCATCATCATCATCATTACAATAGACACAAACAGAACAAT
Organism: Ascarosepion bandense; assembly: GCA_037127315.1. Lineage (NCBI taxonomy): Eukaryota > Metazoa > Mollusca > Cephalopoda > Sepiida > Sepiidae > Ascarosepion > Ascarosepion bandense. The sequence goes on along the minus strand of JBBBDQ010001361.1, from coordinate 1,214,795 downwards.
CAAAGCTACATGGCTAATCACCCAGACATCTTTGACTGAAATAGACCACAAAGACAGAATCTGCTTTCTTATTAACATGTCAGTCACTTTTATTATTATTATTATTATGACCATCATCATCATTTACAATAGACACAAACAGTGAACATCTCAAAGCCACATGGCTAATCACCCAGACATCTTGACCAAAGACTACAAAGACAGAATCTGCTTTCTTATTAACATGCCGTCACTTTTATTATTATTATTATTATTATTATGACCATCATCATCATCATTACACAGATTAATAAACAGAACAATCAAAGCTACATGGCTAATCACCGACATCTTGACCAAAGACCACAAAGACAGAACTGCTTTTCTATATTAACATGTCAGTCACTTTTATTATTATTATTATTATTATTATGACCATCATCATCATCATTTACAATAGACACAAACAGAACAATCAGTTACAATATTAATCACCCAGACATCTTGACCAAAGACCACAGAGGAATCTGCTTTCTTATTAACATGTCAGTCACTTTTATTATTATTATTATTATGACCATCATCATCATCATCATTTACAATAGACACAAACATAAACAATCAAAGCTACATGGCTAATCACCAGACATTTTGTCTTCAAAGACCACAAAGACAGAATCTTTGCTTTTTATTAACATGTCAGTCACTTTTATTATTATTATTATTATTATGACCATCATCATCATTTACACATTACAAACAGAACAAATCAAAGCATGGCTAATCACCCAGACATCTGACCAAAGACCACAGACAGAATCTGCTTTCTTATTAACATGTCAGTCACTTTTATTATTATTATTATTATGACCATCATCATCATCATTATAATAGCACAACAGAACAATCAAAGTTACATGGTTAATTACCTGGACATTTTAATGTAAAGAATACAAAGACAGAATTCAAGCTTTCTTATTAACATGTCAGTCACTTTTATTATTATTATTATTATGACCATCATCATTAACATTACAATAGACACAAACAGAACAATCAAAGGCATGGCTAACCACCAGACATCTTGACCAAAGACCACAAAGACAGAATCTGGCTTTTGTTAACATGCTCATTACTTATTATTATTATTATTATTATGACCATCATCATCATTTACAATAGACACAAACAGAACACCTAAAGCTACAAAAGAATACCCAGACATCTGGACCAAAGACCACAAAGACAGAATCTGCTTTCTTATTAACATGTCAGTCACTTTTATTATTATTATTATTATTATGACCATCACTTATCATTTACAATAGACACAAAACAGAACAATCAAAGCCATGTTAATCACCCAGACATCTTTGACCAAAGACCACAAAGACAGAATCTGCCATTAACATGTCAGTCACTTTTATTATTATTATTATTATTATTATGACCATCATCATCATCATTTACACAGACACAAACAGAACAATCAAAGCCAGTATTAATCACCCAGACATCTTGACCAAAGACCACAAAGACAGAATCTTCGTTTTCTATTAACATGTCAGCCTACGAATATTATTATTATTATTATGACCATCATCATCATTTACAATAGACACAAAACAGAATAATCAGCTACATGGCTAATCACTCCAGACATCTTGACCAAAGACCACAAAGACAGAATCTGTTTTCTTATTAACATGTCAGTCACTTTTATTATTATTATTATTATTATTATTATGACCATCATCATTTACAATAGACACAAACAGAACAATCAAAGCTACATGGCTAATCACCAGACATCTTGACCAAAGACCACAAAGACAGAATCTGCTTTCTATACACATGTCAGTCACTTTTATTATTATTATTATGACCATCATCATCATCATTTACAATAGGCACAAACAGAACAATCAAAGCTACATGGCTAATCGTACCTAGACATCTTGACCAAAGACCACAAAGACAGAATCTGCTTTCTTATTAACATGTCAGTCACTTTTATTATTATTATTATTATTATTATGACCATCATCATCATCATTTACAATAGACACAAACAGAACAATCAAAGCTACATGGCTAATCACCCAGACATCTTGACCAAAGACCACAAAGACAGAATTCAAGCTTTCTTATTAACATGTCAGTCACTTTTTTATTATTATTATTATGACCATCATCATCATCATTTGCTTTTGGCTAGACACAAACAGAACAATCAAAGCTACATGGCTAATCACCCAGACATCTTGACCAAAGACCACAAAGACAGAATCTGCTTATTAACATGTCACTACTTTTATTATTATTATTATGACCATCATCATCATCATTTACAATAGACACAAACAGAACAATCAAAGCTTACATGGCTAATCACCCAGACATCTTGTCCAAAGACCACAAAGACAGAATCTGCTTTCTTATTAACATGTCAGTCACTTTTATTATTATTATTATTATTATGACCATCATCATCATCATTTACAATAGACACAAACAGAACAATCAAAGCTACATGGCTAATCACCCAGACATCTTTGACCAAAGACCACAAAGACAGAATCTGCTTTCTTATTAACATGTCAGTCACTTTTATTATTATTATTATTATTATGACCATCATCATCATCATTTACAATAGACACAAACAGAACAATCAAAGTTACATGGCTAATCACCCAGACATCTTGACTAAAGACCACAAAGACAGAATCTGCTTTCTTATTAACATGTCAGTCACTTTTATTATTATTATTATTATGACCATCATCATCATCATTTACAATAGACACAAACAGAACAATCAAAGCTACATGGCTAATCACCCAGACATCTTGACCAAAGACCACAAAGACAGAATCTGCTTTCTTATTAACATGTCAGTCACTTTTATTATTATTATTATGACCATCATCATCATCATTTACAATAGACACAAACAGAACAATCAAAGCTACATGGCTAATCACCCAGACATCTTGACCAAAGACCACAAAGACAGAATCTGCTTTCTTATTAACATGTCAGTCACTTTTATTATTATTATTATGACCATCATCATCATCATTTACAATAGACACAAACAGAACAATCAAAGCTACATGGCTAATCACCCAGACATCTTGATCAAAGACCACAAAGACAGAATCTGCTTTCTTATTAACATGTCAGTCACTTTTATTATTATTATTATTATTATGACCATCATCATCATCATTTACAATAGGCACAAACAGAACAATCAAAGTTACACAGCTAATCACCCAGACATCTTGACCAAAGACCACAAAGACAGAATCTTGCTTTCTTATTAACATGTCAGTCACTTTTATTATTATTATTATTATTATGACCATCATCATCATCATTTACAATGCTAGACACAAACAGAACAATCGTGCTACATGGCTAATCACCACCAGGACATCTTGACCAAAGACTACAAAGACAAGAATCTGCTTTCCTTTCTTATTAACATGTCAGTCACTTTTATTATTATTATTATTATTATGACCATCATCATCATCATTTACAATAGACACAAACAGAACAATCAAAGCTACATGGCTAATCACCCAGACATCTTGACCAAAGACCACAAAGACAGAATCTGCTTATTAACATGTCAGTCACTTTTATTATTATTATTATTATGACCATCATCATCATCATTTACACAGACACAAACAGAACAATCAAAGCTACATGGCTAATCACCCAGACATCTTGACCAAAGACTACAAAGACAGAATCTGCTTTCTTATTAACATGTCAGTCACTTTTATTATTATTATTATGACCATCATCATCATCATTTACAATAGACACAAACAGAACAATCAAAAGCTACATGGCTAATCACCCAGACATCTTGACCAAAGACCACAAAGACAGAATCTGCTTTCTTATTAACATGTCAGTCACTTTTATTATTATTATTATGACCATCATCATCATCATTTACAATAGACACAAACAGAACAATCAAAGCTACATGGCTAATCACCCAGACATCTTGTCCAAAGACCACAAGACAGAATCTGCTTTCTTATTAACATGATCACTTTTATTATTATTATTATTATTATGACCATCATCATCATCATTTACAATAGACACAAACAGAACAGTAAAGCTACATGGCTAATCACCCAGACATCTTGACCAAAGACCACAAAGACAGAATCTGCTTTCTTATTAACATGTCAGTCTTTTTATTATTATTATTATTATTATGACCATCATCATCATCATTTACAATAGACACAAACAGAGCAATCAAAGCTACATGGCTAATCACCCAGACATCTTGACCAAAGACCACAAAGACCAGAATCTGCTTTCTTATTAACATGTCCAGTCACTTTTATTATTATTATTATTATGACCATCATATTATCATTTACAATAGACACAAACAGAACAATCAAAGCTACATGGCTAATCACCCAGACATCTTGACCAAAGACCACAAAGACAGAATCTGCTTTCTTATTAACATGTCAGTCACTACATTATTATTATTATGACTATACATCATCATTTACAATAGACACAAACAGAACAATCAAAGCTTCATGGCTAATCACCAGACATCTTGACCAAAGACCACAAAGACAGAATCTGCTTTCTTATTAACTTTATGTCAGTCACTTTTATTATTATTATTATTATTATGACCATCATCATCATCATTTACAATAGACACAAACAGAACAATCAAAGCTACATGGCTAATCACCCAGACATCTTGACCAAAGACCACAAAGACAGAATCTGCTTTCTTATTAACATGTCAGTCACTTTTTTATTATTATTATTATTATTATGACCATCATCATCATCATTTACAATAGACACAAACAGAACAATCAAAGCTACATGGCTAATCACCCAGACATCTTGACCAAAGACCACAAAGACAGAATCTGCTTTCTTATTAACATGTCAGTCACTTTTATTATTATTATTATTATGACCATCATCATCATCATTTACAATAGACACAAACAGAACAATCAAAGCTACATGGCTAATCACCCAAACATCTTGACCAAAGACCACAAAGACAGAATCTGCTTTCTTATTAACATGTCAGTCACTTTTATTATTATTATTATTATGACCATCATCATCATCATTTACAATAGACACAAACAGAACAATCAAAGCTACATGGCTAATCACCCAGACATCTTGACCAAAGACCACAAAAAGACAGAATCTGCTTTCTTATTAACATGTCAGTCACTTTTATTATTATTATTATGACCATCATCATCATCATTTACAATAGACACAAACAGAACAATCAAGCTACATTGGCTAATCCCCAAACATCTTGACCAAAGACCACAAAACAGAATCTGCTTTTCTTATTAACATGTGAGTCACTTTTATTATTATTATTATTATTATGACCATCATCATCATCATTTACAATAGACACAAACAGAACAATCAAAGCTACATGGCCTAATCACCCAGACATCTTGACCAAAGACCACAAAGACAGAATCTGCTTTCTTATTAACATGTCAGTCACTTTTATTATTATTATTATTATTATGACCATCATCATCATCATTTACAATGAACACAAACAGAACAATCAAAGAAGCTACATGGCTAATCACCCAGACATCTTGACCAAAGACCACAAAGACAGAATCTGCTTTCTTATTAACATGTCAGTCACTTTTATTATTATTATTATTATTATGACCATCATCATCATCATTTACAATAGGCACAAACAGAACAATCAAAGCTACCTCAGCTAATCACCCAGACATCTTGACCAAAGACCACAAAGACAGAATCTGCTTTCTTATTAACATGTCAGTCACTTTTATTATTATTATTATTATTATGACCATCATCATCATCATTTACAATAGACACAAACAGAACAATCAAAGCTACATGGCTAATCACCCAGACATCTTGACCAAAGACCACAAAGATAGAATCTGCTTTCTTATTAACATGTCAGTCACTTTTGACTATTATTATTATTATGACCATCATCACCATCATTTACAATAGACACAAACAGAACAATCAAAGCTACATGGCTAATCCGCAGACATCTGACCAAAAGACCACAAAAGACAAGTCTTTCTTATTGACATGGCAGTCCTTGCAGACTGTAACATAGCTTTGAAGATCTTCAAAAAACCTATAAGGATCTTGAAACGGAAATCTAAAAAATGGAGCAAATGAGGACATAATTCCAGTTGTAGTTGGAGCCCTCGGATTGATTGGAAAAGGTTTCAGTAGACTCAATGAAGAGATTCCTTGCAAGAAGATTCCTAAAAGAAATACAAACTATTGTACCCAAGTAAAGCTCACACTTTATAAAGAGCCTTATCTATAGAAAATGTTGGTGATCTTAGGTTTTGGGGTTTGTTTTTATAAAAAATGATCAGTGGAAAATGTCATGAAGCCATTTCTGACTTTAGGTCTCTGGTTGGGACCTAGAAGGAAATGTGTATGTAACAGAAATACAAGGAAATAATAATAATAATAATAATAATAATGATGATGATGATGATGATATTAATAATAATAATAGCAAACATATTGAGAAAATTTGTTATCTCTTGATCTCCTGTAGAAGCCGCCAGATATTTCTGGTGGAGAAATACAATAAAAAAAGTTCTTGTCGGAGAGAAGCAAATCATATTGCCAAATAAAAAAAAAGAAAAAAAAAGATAGTCCAAATAGTTGGGGTATCACACACAGTTATCAAATAGTTATCATGTTTTGGCATGGGGAAGGGGTAAACATGATGGTAAACAGTCAAGTATCCAACCAACTGTTACATGCGGTTCATGTGTACTGAAGCAGAACCTTGACCAAGTAGTGATTGGCTAACCATACTGGGCTTGATTGTCGCAAGAGGAGGGAACAAAGGCTTCTTGATGTTTTCCAATTTCAGATGCTAAACACTTTCACTTCTGAAAAAGAATAAAAGATTAAGATGTTGAATTATATATATATATATATATATATATATAAGCATTAAATTAATGATATTTATTCATACAAATCTCTGATGAGTGAATATGAAAGAACTTAAAATGATGACCGATATTTTGCCATGCTATTTTTGGTTCAATATCAATAAGATTTAAAAAAACTGGTTTTGTGTCATGCTAATCTCAGCTCAATTAATATCAATAAGCTTTAAAACAATAACTGGCCTTGTGTCATGCTAATCTCAGCTCAATAAGATTTAAAACAATCATTGGCCTTGTGTCATACTAGTCTTGGCTCAATTAAGATCAATAAGATTTAAAACAATCATTGGCCTTGTGTCATACTAGTCTTGGCTCAATTAAGATCAATAAGATTTAAAACAATCATTGGCATTGTGTCATACTAGTCTTGGCTCAATTAAGATCAATAAGATTTAAAACAATCATTGGCCTTGTGTCATACTAGTCTTGGCTCAATTAAGATCAATAAGATTTAAAACAATCATTGGCCTTGTGTCATACTAGTCTTGGCTCAATTAAGATCAATAAGATTTAAAACAATCATTGGCCTTGTGTCATACTAGTCTTGGCTCAATTAAGATCAATAAGATTTAAAACAATCATTGGCCTTGTGTCATACTAGTCTTGGCTCAATTAAGGTCAATAAGATTTAAAACAATCATTGGCATTGTGTCATGTTAATCTCGATTCAATTAATATCAATAAATTTTATCAATGATCACTGCCTCGTGCTGTGTTACTCTCAGTAAAAATTATATCAATAAGCTTTAAAATGATGACTTGCCTTTACCAAGCTAATCTCAGCTCAATATCAATGAGATTGAAAAATATCACTGGCCTTGTGTCATGCTAATCTCGGCTCAGTTAATATCAATAAGTTTTAAAAATGATCACTGGCCTTGTATCAAGCTAATCTAATCTCAGTTCAATATCAATAAACTTTAAAATAATGCCTGATCTTTCACCATAGAAATCTCAACTCATAAGTTTTTAAAATTATTTGTTTCAATTTATGGGAGGAAGCATTATCATTATTCATACACAGCCTATTGCCCTCGTCTTTGTCGTCATTAAACCATTTCATCCACTGTGCTTCTCCAGTTTTCTTCAGGTACTTATCAACCCAGGTAACCTTCACGGAATTTCAAACTGACACCTTTATTTAATCTCTGTAGATAGATTGTTCTTGTTCAACCAATAATGTCCTGGGATATTTAACATTTTTATTTAACACTGTTCAGTTATTGCAGCACCCTGTTTCCACTAAGTCAGGCCAAGGAATTGAACCTACTATTACTACACCCTTGTGCAAACCGCAACTTCTACTCCAACAGCTTCTTTTCTCACACTGCCCGCCTGTGGAATTCCCTTCCACATGATTGCTTTCCCGACAGCTACAATCTCCAGGAGTTCACATGTAAGGTCAATAGACACCTCCTAACACACTAACCATCTTTCAAACACTCTTCCCATCTACCCAACCCCCAGCCTCGGTATCCTTACCCATCTATCACCCTCCTTCTGACATTTCCTATACCTAACCACTCTTTCTCACCACCTTCCCCTATGTATCCCCCTGCGCAATAGTGGCAGTGGAATGCCTTGCTTGGGGTGAAATGATTAAAAAAAACTAATTGAAACAACTGCTTTTTTTTCCTTTCTTTCACCACATGGTCAGTTTTAGACCCACTGGGATGACAGGGTATAATCAATTTCTATTTCTTTCCTCAGATTAAGTCATTTGTAATGGTGTGCAGTAATATGAATCTATCTTCAGTGACGATTAGTTTTCCTATAGCCGTTGTCTGCGATGAATGTTACTTCAAGGAAACGTATGAAAATTATCACGCAGCACGAACACACCAGCAAGACTTACAGAGAGATCCTGAACTTTGGTGGTATCAGTCTTTCAACTGTCAGTCAAGTCATCAAGAAAAAAACTGGATCCATCAGTCCAAAACGTAAAGAAAAATGCAGTCGAAAGAGAAAATCAATGACAAGACATGACGTATATGTGATCAGAGAAAATGTTAAAGATCCTAGGAGGTCATTACTTGTTTTGTTTGAATTCAGTTGCACAAATTCATGAGCCAATGCTTTAAGCTACTATGCCATCATCCCAAAGTCTATTTTATATGCTTTAAAGTCAGTCAGTTAAGTGCCATACGTGATACACGCTGACTGGGCAGAAGACTATCCCACAGTAAGTTGCCATTACTTTCTGCGGTAGATTGGTTGCCAGCCAAGGCTTTAGAACCCAATCTGTCCTATTATTTAACCCATAACCGGAAGGAACAGACGGATTAATACCTTTCCCAAGGGTATTTGTGCACAAGCCAATGCAAGGAATTCAAATAGAATTTGAACTCGGCTCTCCAATTTGTTCCAAGCCAATATCCACTGCACCACAACGCACATGCTTTAAAACATGGTGCATAAACTACGTTTCTATTAGGCTGAGTTACAATTAATTTTTATCTTTGAGAATCAATTGAAATGACGTTAAGTATCTGGCAATTAAGAATAAATTGTGAATGCACAAATGTACCTCAATTTGTTTAGAAGGCAATGGCAGTGTACACAGTACTTATGTGTACCTGTGGAGGCATTCACCCTGGGTGGGTTGAGCCGGATTCTTCTTTAGAAATTTTATAGGAATTTTTTGGATCCACAAGCTGTCCTCAATCCCATGTTGTGTAAAATTTTCCATACAGTCAGTTAGTTAAGTGCCATATGTGATACACGCTTGGGCGATCATGTCTTGAAAGAGACATGACTGACTGGGCAGAAGATTATCCCGCAGTAGGTTGCCATTGCTTTCTGCGGTAGACTGTTTGCCGACCAAGGCTATAGAACCCAATCTGTCCTATTATTTAACCCATAACTGGAGGGAAGAGACGGATTAATACCTTTCCCAAGGGTATTTGTGCAGAAGTGAATGCAAGTAATTCAACTGGAATTCGAACTCAGCTCCCCCGATTTCTCGTTCCGAGCCAATATCCACTGCGCCACAACGCACATGGGTTGCCAATTCTAACTGCAGTACACTAGCTGCCAACCATAATATTGAACCCTGTCTGTCCTTCTATTTACCCATAGCAAGGGGGAGAAGAGATGGATTTATACTTTTCCAAGCATTCATACACTAAGTTTTATTACAATTCTAATAATTGCTTTTTAAAATAAACCTTGCCGAAGAGGGAAAAGAGTTCAAATAAAAGCATTGCCATTGAAAAAATAAATAAAAAAATTTTTGACAGTTTTTTTTTTTTTTTGCAGGCAGGCAGGAAGGTCCGTGTTTGCCATCAAATCTTTCCTAAACTTCCCTAATTACATGCAAATGTATATGCTGAACTCAAATCAATAATTGTTTATTGAAGAAACCTACCTTTTTTCCTGTTATTGACCAGAATAAAATCGGACTATATCTCACCCCTTACCACTGTTCTCATATCTGATTCACCGCTGAATAACTTGAGGCGTAGGATACTTATTTCGGCCTGCTTACTTCCTTTGAGCAAATACTCCACGATTTGTTTGGTTTCGCAACTCAATTTCTGTGTAGTAATTGCAAAAAGGAAGTAAATTGGTCGAAAAATCGGCAAACTACACGTGAAGTCATTCTGCAGTGAATAATATTTTTTGAAGCGTGGTTATGGGGTGAGATAAACAGTGAAAAGAAGTTAGATATTTTTCTGGTTGTAAACTTGAAAAAAGGTAGGTTTCATCAATAAACAATTATCGATTTGAAGGGGTAAAGGCCTTTGGGGAACAAAACAAAAATTTACCATTTTTTTTTTCTAGAGGACAAGGGATAATGGATGAAAATATATAATTGATGCAGATCAGTGAAAATGATCTAAAATTTGGAAAAGCATAAAAAACAAACAATTATCGATTTGAAGGGATAAAGGCCTTTGGGGAACAAAACAAAAATTTACCTTTTTTTTTTTTTTCGCTAGAGGATAATGGATAAAAATATATAATTAATGCAGATCAGTGAAAATGGTTGAAAATTTAGAATAGCATAAAATACATAGAGATTTCATTTTTATGATTGATAATGTTTGTGAAAATGCATTTAGAAGATTTACGAAAACATTCAACTGACCTGTATTTTTCTTCTGCTGAATGGAAAAGTGAAATATTCAAAAATAAATTATTGCACTAAATTGTTTCTAACAGAAAATCTGAACATAATATAAATGATAATTTTTGACTTTATCAATAGAAGGTAATGCCAAAACTTTTTCTTACTGGAATAAATTAGAAATTGTGTTTTTCTTATTCCTCTTTAGGAAAACGATAGAAATGTATTTGAATAGAGAAAGGCATTGTCAATGAGTATTTTGTTCTACAAGAATGCTTTTGCAATGATATTTTTTCCTATAGTAATGCTTTTAAAACAAAATTTTTCTACAGGAATGCTTCTACATTATTTACACTATTCGGACTATTGTCCTCATCTTTATTGCCACATTTACAATGTTTCAGCCATTGTACGCTCTGGCCTTCCTCAGGTGCTAGAGATTTTTAAATTAACACACACACACACTTCGATCACTCGGGTATATCTTTCTCATTCCATGTGCGATGCCATTTCTGGTAGCCATGTAGTTATTTTCCTTTAACTCTCAAAGTTATGTGTTTACCACCTGACCCAAAGAGTTGTGAGTTCAATATTTAACTACAGAATTGGAATAAACAACTTTGAGGGTTAAATTAAAGGGAGATAACTACATGGCTACCAGAAGTGGCATTGCACAAGAAATGAGAATTATATACCCCAGTGATCAAAATAAAAGGTTTGGTTCAAAATTCCTAGCACCTGAAGAAGGCTGGAGTGTACAACGGCTGAAACGTCATAAACATGGTAATAAAGACGAAGACAATAGTCCAAACAATGTAAATTTCCTCAGGGAATGCTTTTAAAATGTTTTTTTGGGGTGAAGAGGGGGGAGTTATGGGGAATGCATTAGAAATGATTTTGTCTTCTACAACAACAGACTTAAAAATAGTCTTTGCTATTAAAATGCACGCCTGAAAATAGACTGTCTCAAAATTTCAGAACTTGTTTAACTTTGCCCTAAACTCTAAGAAATTGTTAGCATATAACTTACGACGACACCTAACCATTCCAACTGCAAAATGATAAGTCAGTCAGTTAGTTGCCATACGTGATACGCGCTTGGGTGATCATGTCTCGAAAGAGACATGACTGACTGGGCAGAAGATTTTCTATCCTGCTCTTTAAACTATAGCTGAAGGGAGAAGAGACGGATTGCATTAATAAGTAGGAATTAGTCGGGGATCAGTTTCCTATTGTTATGAAGTCATAAACTGATCCTCCACTTTATGACCAGTAGAAGCCTTAATCATTATTCCAACTGCTATATTCAGTCAGTCAGTTATGTGCCATACGTGAAACACGCTTGGGCGATCATGTCTCGAAAGAGACATGACTGACTGGGCAGAAGATTTTCTATCCTGCTCTTTAAACTATAGCTGAAGGGAGAAGAGACGGATTGCATTAATAAGTAGGAATTAGTGGGGGATGAGTTTCCTATTGTTATGAAGTCATAAACTGATCCTCCACTTTATGACCAGTAGAAGCCTTAATCATTATTCCAACTGCTATATTCAGTCAGTCAGTTAAGTGCCATACGTGAAACACGCTTGGGCGATCATGTCTCGAAAGAGACATGACTGACTGGGCAGAAGATTTTCTATCCTGCTCTTTAAACTATAGCTGAAGGGAGAAGAGACGGATTGCATTAATAAGTAGGAATTAGTGGGGGATGAGTTTCCTATTGTTATGAAGTCATAAAGTGATCCTCCACTTTATGACCAGTAGAAGCCTTAATCATTATTCCAACTGCTATATTCAGTCAGTCAGTTAAGTGCCATACGTGATGCGCGCTTGGGCAATCATGTCTCGAAAGAGACATGACTGACTAAGCAGAAGATTTTTCCCACAGTTGGTTGCGAAGGCTATAAAACCTAATCTGTCCTGCTATTCAACCCATAGCTAGAGGGAGGAGAGAAGAGTATTTGCGCATAAGTGAATGCAACAAATTCAACTGAAATTCAAACTCGGCTCTTCAATTTCTCATTCCAAGCTAATAATCATTGTATTACAACAAACATTCACAAATCTAGTTAAATGCCATTTGTGATACACACTTGGGTGATCATGTCTTGAAAGAAACATGACTGACAGGGCAGAAGATTTTCTATCCTGCTCTTTAAACTATAGCTAAAGGGAGAAGAGACGGATTCTATTAATAAGTAATAATTAGTGGGGGATCAGTTCATTACTTAATAACAATTGAAAACTGATCCCCCAATTTTTGCTCATTAGAAGCTTTACTTATGTTTCCAACTATTATTTTCATTCAGTCAGTTAAGTGCCATACGTGATACATGCTTGGGTGATCATATCTCGAAAGAGACATGACTGACCAGACAGAAGATTATCTCGCAGTAGGTTGCCATTACTTTCTGCGGTAGACTGGTTGCCAGCCACGGCGATAGAACCCAATCTGTCCTGTTATTTAATCCATAACTGGTAGGAAGAGACAAATTAATACCTTTCCCAAAGTATTTGCACGTAAGTGAATGCACAAATCTAGTATTATGCTTAAAATTATAAAGTCTAGGTAACATAGAGGAAAGTTCATCAGAACAATTATCATGAAAGTATTCTTAGGGAAGGTTACATCAAGCCATTTCAAGTGTAAAATGATGAGACCTAGCTGCCAATCTAGTACTGCACTTAAATTCATAAAGTCTAGGTAACACAGAAGAAAGTTCATCAGAACAATTACCGTAGAAGTATTTATAGTAAAAGCACCAGGAAACTACATTACGGTGGAGGGAAAATTAATTTAGCTGAGAGACAGGTGAGGACCAATAATATTGCAAATTCTTCTTTGTTGTCCTTCTCCTTGACTGGTTACCAACCAAAGATAAAGAACTCAGTATACTCTAGATGTTGGGAGAGATGAAATTATACCTTTTCAAGGGTATTTATGCAAATACAAAATTCAGTCCCCAGGGTAGCAATTCCTCAAGGCAATTTCTCTCCCACGAAAATACAAACAGATGATTCTAGTCCATACCTAATTTCACAACCATGTTGAGAAAAAATATCACACGAACTAAAGGTTCACAACAAAACACAATAGCAATTTTTAGTTTACACTTATACAATGAGAAAACAAGGAAGATGTCTTTTAGTGCCTTATTGGTGAGGCTGCTCTAAGCATAGATTTTGACTATATGTTTTATTGTTGCAAACATGTTTGGTCCATGGTATCCTCAGCATCCTTCAGTAGAACGAAATTTTGGTTGTTTCAAGTCTTTCCTTCATTTTTGATGAGATTGTCCATCATTCGCTTCCATACTGAAGGAAAGACATCACATAATCCATAATTTATTACCGTAACACATTTTTAAAGGAAACAAAAATATCCTCAGCAAAACATTTTTGAATACAAAACTAGAAGACATTAAATCAACCTTCTCACTATAACTAAACATTAAAAAAGTCCCTTAAAACCCCACCTTTTTGGTATTAAATAACTCATAGAGGTGTTGATATGCCGTTTAACAAAACTCAAACACATGGTTATCAATAAAAAGAGAAATCCAAAAGTCTAACTAAAGGTCAGGGATACTAAAATCAAGCAGGTACATAAATTTAAATACCTGGGAAGTGTTTTAAGAAGACAGAAATTGAGACACAGAAATCCGTAGGCGAATTGGCTGGCTAAGGATGCATTCTAAAAGCTGAGTCGAGTATTGAAAGACATGAAAACTTCCCTGGAAACAAAGAAGTGCTGGATTATGTTTTATCGTTGCAAACATGTTTAGTCCATAGTATCCTCAGCATCCTTCAGTAGAACCAAATTTTGGTTGTTTCAAGTCTTTCCTTCATATTTGATGAGATTGTCTAACATTTACTTCCATACAGAAGGAAATATATCACATAATCCAGCATTCACTTCTTTGTTTCTAGGGAGGTTTTCATGTCTTTCAATATTCTACTCAGTTTTTGAAATACATCCTGGGTCATGCTATTACATCGTCAGATCTGTGTTACATTTTCCATCCTTTGTCAGAACACTTTCCAGGTATTTAAATTTCTGTGCCTGCTTCATTTTAGTATCCTTGACCTGTAGTTGGAATTTTGGATTTCTCTTTTTATTGATAACCATGCATTTGAGTTTTGTTTAACGGCATATCAACACCTCTATGAGTTATTTAATGCCAAAAAGGTGGGGTTTTAAGGTATTTTTTTAATGTTTAGTTATAGTGAGAAGGTTGATTTAATGTCTTCTAGTTTTGTATTCAAAAATGTTTTGCTGAGGATATTTTTGTTTCCTTTAAAAATGTGTTACGGTAATAAATTTTTCTACAAAAATGTATATTTTTCTATAAAAGTCTATATATATATATATATACATATATAGATATATATATTTCTATAAAAGTGTATTTTTATACTTTAATAGTTTTTTTACCTCAGTTTAGGGGTTAACTATTTGCCCAGAGCTGGGGCCCTAACAGATGCTACCACTCCGGGTCAGAGTGGACATGGGAACAACCGCAATTAAGAGGTGGTTCCATGCTCCTCACAGCCTCTCAATCGGAGGCCTTGCTGCCAGATGTAGTTTACCATCATGCCCAGGACCACCTTGAACTAGATTAAACATCATGCTAAATTGTTATAAGAAGTAAAAAAAAATTTTTTTTTTTTTTGGCTTGCACCTATTGGGAGGGGGTCAGTAAACTAGTATTTTTTTTTTTACCTTCCTCCACTCCCTGGAAAAGCTTCCCAATCAAAGGCCTCGTAGCCAGGATAACCATGCATTAGTTTTTTTGTTTTTTTTTGTTTTTTGCAGTTTATATGTCATCATTTCTCTCCACTTTCTTTAGGTGCCTCCTGTAGGAGATCTTGTAGTTTCCTTTCTGCGTCTGTGTTGTGGATTAGTTTTCAAACTGAAGGTTATAACCATGCTATGTTGGTTGCTAATCAACTTAACGCACCCAAAATATTAGGAACTTGGTAATCCTCCACTGAAAGCTGACTCTTTAGTATTCAGCTAACTGCCGACTAATATCAGCTGTCTAGTAGTTCTACTGAACTCCAATAAAAAAACTATCTAGAACCTCTAAGAACTCCTATGAACTTCCTGTTAACTCTTATTAATATAGGAGGGAGAGTCCATTATCTGAGGAATAGATGTGTTTCACCATAACAAATTCAAAGCTTGATCCCTATTTATATATATATATATATATATATATATATATATATATATATAACTGCCAACTAATATCAACTACCTAGTGGTTCTACTGAACTCCAATAGAATCTAAAGAACTCTCTAGAACTCCGATGAACTTCCCAAGAACTTTCAAGTTAACTTCCTGTTAATTCTTATTAATATAGGAGAGAGAGTCCATTATCTGAGGAATAGGTGTGTTTCACTATAACAAATTCAAAGCTTGATCCCCATCCTTATATATATATATATATAACTCCCAACTAATATCAACTACCTAGTGGTTCTACTGAACTCCAATAGAATCTAAAGAACTCCCAAGAACTTTCGAGTTAACTTCCTGTTAATTCTTATTAATATAGGAGAGAGAGTCCATTATCTGAGGAATAGGTGTGTTTCACTATAACAGTTATCAGCATTGTATCATCTGCATATTTTATACTCTTCAGATTGTAGCCACCAATGACAAATCCTGGCAGGACTTCTAGTTCTCTCAGAATTACCTCGTTGTATAGATTGAATAGATCTGGTGAGAAGACACATCCTTGTCTTACACCCCTTTCTATCTTTGTATATCTGCTGATATCATTTCCTGTCCGTATGCAGGCAGTTTGCTGCCAGTATAGGTTCTAATGTCTTTCCAGAACATATTGAGGTTGCAGAACATCTCTCACAATTCTTTGTGGCGGACTTTGTCGAACGCTTTTGCGTAGTCTCTAGGACCCAGATACATGTCCTTCTGCATTTGTATTGCTTCTTTTCATAACATTCTGAGTATGAATATCGGTTTGCTGCCAGTATAGGTTCTTGATTTATCTAATGTCTTTCCAGAACATATTGAGGTTGCAGAACATCTCTCACAATTCTTTGTGGTGGACTTTGTCGAATGCTTTTGCGTAGTCTATAGAACCTTAGGTACACATCCTTCTGCATTTGTATTGCCTTTTCTGATAAGATTCTGAGCATAAATACTGAGTTATTTGTTCCTTGACGAAACCACACTATTCTTGTCCTATTTCTGGCCTGATTCTGAAGTGCACTCTATTAATCAGAATTTAGATAAGTTTGGAGAGGATGGGAACCAAAAGAAAACTGATACTTAACATCAGATCAAGACAGCTGAGGAAGGACACTTTGGAGAATCCGATACTCACAGGGTAGATAGAAGGAAAGAGAGACAGGGGAAAGTAATGCATGACATACTTGATTGGCTTGTGTAAACAGATGGCAGGGCAGGGTTTGAGAGGGATAACAAGAAAGAGTGTTAAGAGCTACAAGGGATGAGGAGATGTGGAGGGCCACGACTGCATACATCTTGAAGGGATACAGCACATAGAAAAAAGTTGTTTTATCATGAATATACTTTCTCTTTTACTTTGCTTCTATAATAAAAAAAAACATTGGCAAGGTAATAATCATTTTCAAAAGAAGCATTACCAATGCAATTCTATAACAAAATCATCAAAGCAATTTTTATAATAAAATCATTAATCAATGGAACTTCTATAATAAAATCATTAATCAATGGAACTTCTATAATAAAATTATCAATCAATGGAACTACTATAATAAAATCATTAATCAATGGAACTTCTATAATAAAATTATCAATCAATGGAACTTCTATAATAAAATTATCAATCAATGGAACTTCTATAATAAAATTATCAATCAATGGAACTACTATAATAAAATTATCAATCAATGGAACTACTATAATAAAATTATCAATCAATGGAACTACTATAATAAAATCATTAATCAATGGAACTTCTATAATAAAATTACCAATCAATGGAACTTCTATAATAAAAAACATAACCCATGATATTTCTGCAGTAAAAATTATTAGTCAATGAAATTGTACACTAAAATTCCTTGACCCAAATAATTTCTATAAAAATCATGGCTAATGCAATTTCTGTAATAAAATCTATTAATCAATGAAATTGTACACTAAAATTCTTTGACCCAAATAATTTCTATGAAAATCATGGCTCATGCAATTTCTGTAGTAAAAATCATTAATCTATACTGAAATTCATTGACCTATGCAATTTCTATAAAAATTATGAACCATGCAATTTTTGTAGTAAAAATCATCAGCCAATGAACTTGTATATTGAAACTCGTTGGCTCATGATGATCTATAGTGAAATCTAGCAATACAATTTCAATCATAAAAATATAATCAGTTTTAATTACCTGCTTGGAATACTTTACCTCTGCCTGAGCCGAAAAAAAAAATCTATCATGACCTTGAATAAGGAAAGTTCTATGCAAATATAATGTAATGTTGAAAGTCATCACCTGAATAGCTTACCTGTCCGACAGGTAAAACTGAAAATAAACAAGTGGCGTCATTGCAGGTAATTTATCCAGAAATCTAAGTGGGAGGCAAGTGTCATTGTTAATCATGCGCCTTGTATAATGAAGTAAATAGGTCGGAACAAACTGAGGTGTGGAGAGAAATAAACTGAGATAGAGAAGAGTATACATAGATAAAAAGATAAAGGAAGATAGAGAGATGAACAAATAGAGAGAAGAAGTTGAACAGACAGAGTGAGAGAACAGACACAAACAAAGATAAAAAGAGGAAGAGATTGAGAGATGATTGATTCCTTTTTTACAATTTATCAACCCTTTTTAGGTTATTTAAAGCCAGAAAATATTTTTAGATTGTGAGAATATATTTTTGAGATAATAAAGGCTTAGTAATAACAGTTTTTAAAATTAAACGCTAGCTGAGGGAAGAGGTGGATTCATGCTTTTCCCAAGGATCAGTCAGTTAGTTAGGTGCCATATGTGATGCATGCTTTGGGCGATCATGTCTCGAAAGAGATATGACTGACTGAGCAGAAGATTATCCCACAGTAGGTTGCCAGTCAAGGCCATTCCTTGCATTCACTTACATGCAAATATCCTTGGAAAAAGTATTAATCCATCTCTTCCCTCCAGTTATGGGTTAAATAATAGGACAGATTGGATCCTATAGCCTTGGCTAGCAACCAGTTTACCGCAGAAAGCAATGGCAACCTACTGCGGGATAATCTTCTGTTCAGTCAATCATGTCTCTTTCGAGAAAAGATGTTAAGAGCTACAAGAAATTGGGAGATGTAGAGGGCCATGATCACTTACATCTTGAAGGGACATGTCAAATTAAAGAAAAAAATGGGTTGTCCCTAGAAAAGTGAATGAATAAAGTGAAGAGTCAAGGTGATTGAGTTTAATAAAGTGTATTAAATGATAGTGATATCTCCTAAGATGGACTGAAAATATGGTCAGGTTCAAAATTCCATTTTTTTCAGTACATCAGGCAACAGAAGAAAGACAAGATTTTTCTTTTTATTTTCTCATTTCACCCCAAGCAAGGCAAAACTGCTAATTGTATACAGAGAGTTACAGTCAGTTAAGTGCTATACATGATACACACTTGGGTGATCATGTCTTGAAAGGGATATGACTGACAGGGCAGAAGATTTTCTATCCTGCTCTTTAAACTATAGCTGAAGAGAAAAGAGAGGGATTATATTAATAAGTAGTAATTAGTGGGGGATCAGTTTATTACTTCATAACAATTGAAAACTGATCCCCCATTTTATGCCCACTAAAAGCTTTACTTACATTTCCAACTATTATATTCATTCAGTCAGTTAAGGGCCATACATGATACATGCTTTGGGCGATCATATCTCAAAAGAAACTGGGCAGAAGATTATCCCGCAGTAGGTTGCCATTGCTTTCTGCGGTAGATTGGTTGCCACCCAAGGTTACAGAACCCAATCTGTCCTGTTATTTAACACATAACCGGAGGGAAAAGATGGAATAATACCTTTCCCAAAGGTATTTGCGTGTGAGTGAATGCAAGGAATTCAACTGGAATTTGAACTCAGCTCCCCAATTTCTTGTTCCAAGTCAATATCCATTGCACCACAATGCACATTTGATTTACAGTGAGAGAAAAAAGAAGGTACATGGGAAGTCAAAAAAAACGATAAGAGATGAATGGAAATCAAGGAAATAGAATAAAAATTTCGATAAGAACGCCAAAGCTCGAGCTGTTGTCCTAGACACCTCTAAAGCATTTGACAGAGTCTGACACGCTTTCTGCACAAGCAACAGAGCCATGTTATAATTTGACATTTGTTTGATCTAATTCAGTTGTTCCTTTCAAATCACGTAATGAAGGTAGTATTGAACAGGCACGCATCCAGATCCTATCATACAAATGCAGGCTCTATCCTAGGTCCTACCCTTTTTCTGATCCTCATCAACAATCTCCTTGATGTAATTAGATCCCAAGTAGGCATCTATGCTGACAACACCACCATTTACTCCCACCTCGATAAAAATTCTACCAAAGCTGACAAAGCAAATCTCATTGCTGATCTTAAAAAGAGCCTCCAATCTGAGGTGGACTGGGGTAAGAAATGGCTTGTAAATTTTAAATCTTCCAAAATGAAGCTGCTATCATTAACCACCACAGACTATCTCTTTTACCCCCCCCCCCATCAGCATGGATCAGGCTAGTCTCCCTGAAAGCAATACACTGTGCCTCCTCGGCTTAAATCTCAGTCGACCTCAAGTGGAATGGCTAGATTGAATCAATAGCTGAAATCTGCTGACAGGAAGGTTAGTTCACTGTGTAGGGCCAGGAAGTTTTTCTCATCTGAATCCATCTTACCTATATATAAATCTACTATTCACCCCTGCATTGAATACTGCTGCCACATCCAGCTGTGTGCCCATGCTATTTTTGACAAAATCTAAAGGGGAATCTGCAATATAATCGATCCTGATCTGGTAGCTCAGCACCAGTCTCTTTTTCACAGACATAATGGGGCTTCCCTCTGTCTCTTCTACAAATACTTTCATGGCTTCTTTTCCAATGAGCTTAGCTCCCAAGTGCCCCCCCACTGCATGACTTTACTCGAGCCACTATACTAACAACTATGTCCCACCCTTTTACAGTGAAACCAATCAAATGTAACCACAACTTCTACTTTCTCAGCTTCTTTTCTTACAGTTCCCACCTGTGGAACTCCCTTCCATATACTTGCTTCCCAGACAGCTACAATCTCCAAGAATATGAATGCAATGTCAATTACCATCTCTTATTTCCGTGACTCATTCTTTCCCTAACAACACTTGTATCATGTTCTTTTCCCTTTCCACTCTACTCTCATGCAGCTCTCTTCACACCATTATTCTCATCCTTCTCTTATCCATTCTCCAACACCCCCTGTAACCTGTTCCTCTTTCTCTTCACTCTCCTCTTATGTAAACCTCTGCATAACAATGGCAGTACTGCCTTGCTTGGGGTGAAATGGTTATAAAAAAAGAGAGAGAGAGAGAAGAAAGGCAATTGATGTTGCATTTAAACTTTTAGAGATTATAGCTATCCGAGAAGCAAGCAAACAGAAGGGAGTTCCATAAATGGGAAATGTGAGAAAAGAAACAGTAGAGTAGAAGAGACGGTTATATTTCAACAGTAACAAGGTAGGACCTTGATGTCAATCTAGTAGCACACCTTATGGTCAGAGAACCAGGGAAAAAAGCTCGTCATAGCAGTTGCCATGAAAATACTTGTAGAAAAGACAGAGGGAAGCCACATCACATTAGTGACAAAGTGACTGAAGATGGGCTGCCAAGTCAGGATCTATTATATTGCAGATCCTCCTTTGGATTTTGTTGAGACTCAAGATTAATAGCAGCAGCACCAAATTACATATGTACAATGGCTGCAATCCTGTCAGTATAAAATCCCAAAGATTAACAAATATGGGAGAGAGAAATACACTGACAGGGATCAAGACACAAACAATAATGAAGTGATTTTGAATGTGATTGACATGAGGAAATTGCGAATGCTATAAACAGATCGATAGACAAACATGAAGAGAATAACATTTTTCTGTTAGATAATATTAATTAATATGGCTAATCAAAAATTTATTTTCTAATAGTTTCGGAGAAAATTAACAATCTTTCAAATGTGGTTCATGTGAAGCTCCTACTTAAAAATACTTATTAATAAAAATTGTTTTCTTTTAAAGTTTAATCTGAGTTACTTTCTCTTTCAAATAAATGCATTTCATATAAATATTCTACAGTTTTTTAAATTATTAATTAATAAAAATTAAATGTATTTTTTTTTCTTAAAAAGCATTTTATGATGTCTATTTTAAATTAGTAATAATAATTGAGTTTTGTTTAACGGCATATCAACACCTCTGTGGGTTATTTGATGCCAAAATGGTGGGGTTTTAAGGTATTTTTTAATGTTCGGTTATAGGACTTTACTGATTTTTTGTACGACAAATGATCACTGATTGCTCTTTTAGGGAGACCGAGATTGAGTTTTGTTTAATGGCATATCAACACCTCTGTGGGTTATTTAATGCCAAAAAGATAGGGTTTAAAAATATTTATTTAATGTTCAGTTGTAGTGTGAAGGTTGATTTAATCAGATTTTGATGAAATTTTTTTCTTTTTTTTTTTTTCATTTTAGAAAACTGAAGATGTCTTCTAGTTTTGTATTCAAAAATGTATTGCTGGTAATCATTTTTTTTTCTTCAAAACTGTATAGTTTATTTATTTTTTTTTTAATCATATCACCCTGAGCAAGGCAGTAACGCCACTGATGTGCAGGGGGCTACGTAAGAGTGAAAAGATTGGAAGAGAGAAAGCCAGAAACCACATCCTAAACAGGGAACAAGGGATGAGCCTCTTCACCTGTTCAATAGTTGTGGGTGGAGTGTGAACTGGGCAATAGTTTAGTCTATAAAGTTTATTTTTATGTATATATTTCTATAAAAATCTATTTTTATACTTTTATAGTGTTTGACCCCAGTATGGGGGTTAACTATCTGCCCATAGCAGGGATCCTGACAGATGCTACCACTCTGGGTCAGAGTGGATCTGGGAACAACAGCAATTAAGAAGTGGTTCCATGCTCCTCACAACCTCCCAATCAGAGGCCTTGCTGCCGGATGCAGTTGACTGTCATACCCAGAACCAGTAATAATAATTAAATTATTATTATTATTTTGGTTAATATATTATGCGACCCTATAAAATTGTGAATTTTTGAATGCGCCTCTAGCACTGAAGAATTTGCCTACCCTTGGTATAGGCACACACAAACAGGAAAACTGCCATTTCGAATAACATATAAGAATACAAAAATCAATTATCTTCCTTTGGTTGCAATAAAGTCATATAGATCACTTAGTGATGTCAGTTCATAGATTGACAAAATTGTCAGTTAGCTTCCAAAAGTCAAACTGAGCAGTTGCTTTTTAGTACAGGTAAAGTCTTGCTCACAAGCCTATAACACCATTTTTTGGGAGGGAATATATTTTCACCAGATATAGAAACTATCTCCAGCTTGCAGTCTTCATGTTAGGGAAAAAAAACCCATGATTCGTGTTTTCCTGTTTGACAAATATGTTCTTGCTAACGACATAGAAGATACATCTGGCCCTCTCGAATCTCCATTAGGAATCTTAAATATGGCTTCTCCAGAAACGCACAAAAATCACCATTTTGCACTGTTTGTGGTGGTATACATGATTTATAGTTTCTTGTGTATGAAACATGTATAAAACTGTGTATATAATCTTGTGCATGACTTAGCAATATAAGACTCTCTCTGGGAGCAAATCATGTTTGTCATTTTTTTTCCTCCCATAACACCCATAGTATGAACAAATACAAAAATTTTCACATATATAATCATATAATACAAATACACAAACATAATGAACATTATTTTGAACTGGATCAAAACACATTTTTGAGATTTTGACACACAAACAAAAAGGAAGCTCTTGATAATACACAAAGCCTGAGATTTAAAATAAAATGCAGAAATGAGATCAACACAAACAGATTTTTAACTAAATCAACAAAGAAACAGATTGAGAATTAGATCAAAATACGTGATTTTCAACTAGATCAAATAATTAAATTTTGAACGAGGTCAATACACAATGAAATAGATTTGAGATTCAGTCAACAAAGAATGAAATATTGAACAAAATCAAAGAATGAAATTCTGAACTAGATCAACATACAAAAAAAGATTTTGAACAAGATCAAACAAACAGCCTTTGAAATGGATCAACATACAAAGACTGAAATTTTGAATTAGATATGAACAAACTTAGATACATGTGAATGAATTAATATAAATGAATAGGTAAATAATAATTCCTTGGTTTTCAGATTTCTTTCAAAATGGCCAAAGAAAAAACAAAAATTATTATTTCTAGCTGATTCACAGACATATATATATATATATATATATATATATATATATATATACACACACACACACCAGCCATAATTATTAGGCCACTCCAGTTTTTTAAAAGAAATGATGTATTTCATACTATTTTTAGTATTTATTGCCAAGTGGACAATTCTAAATGAAAATAGAATGGTTCTACTTTGCAAAATTTTACAAGGCAGCCAGGAGGCCTTTGCTTCGGCCAACCAATAAGAAGAGACTTGCATGGGAAAGAAAATACAAAAACTGGATCTCAGAACAGTTCATTTGATGCACATGTTATTGTGCAGTACCAACTAAAAAAACATTCTATTTTCATTTAGAATTTCCAGTTGGCAATAAATACTAAAAACAGTATGAAATACATCATTTTTAAAAAAAAAACTGGGGTGGCCTATTATGGCCGGTAGTGTGTGTGTGTGTGTGTGTGTGTGTATATATATATATATATATATATATATATAAGACAGCATATCTTCATTCAAACATGCTTCATTTAACAATATAGACATATTATGTATATTTATTTTATAAAACAGATATAAGAGACCCGGATATAAGAGAGATTTTATCTGGTCCCAAATTAGAGTCTGTGGTAATGTATATAAAATAGACAAAACCCGGATATAAGAGAACGGTTATCTGGTCCCAACAACTCTCTTCTATCAGGGTTAGCACTTAATAATCTATTCTATATTTGTCTGTATTTTTGAAATGAGGCATTGTAATTATTTACATGGCTGCTTTTGTTTACTGCTGTAGCCAGGTATCGAACTCACAACACTTTGGGTCAAGTTACTGGATCAAACCAAAGACTTTTATCAACTGAGCCATGCATGTGTTCACAAGGAAAATAATCCCTTCCAGTTTTCTAATCAGTTTCTTGATGTTCAGATGAAATTCATCAAAGAAGGCACCATATTTTTTTCCTATATGAGTAATATTGATCTCTTCCAAGGGCAAATTACAAAGACAAATTTAATGTAATTGTGTTTGCTGTGATAGCGATTTTTAAAAACACGTATGAACACACTCTCTAATAATTATTTCAGAATTTTTAATTTATCTGTCATAGCTATAGAATTTTCACAAAATTTTTGACACCTTCTTTCATGAATTTCATTTTAACATCAAGAAACTGATTAGAAAATTAGAAAGTATTTACATTAATTGGACTATTGTCCTCATCTTTGTTGCCATTTGTATGACATTCAATAATAGATCATTCTATTTGTCTATATTTCTGAGAGGAGGTAGTATTTACAGTATTTACATTATTCGGACTATTGTCCTCATCTTTGTTGCCATTTGTATGACGTTCAATAATAGATCATTCTATTTGTCTATATTTCTGAGATGAGGTAGTATTTACACTATTCGGACTATTGTCCTTATCTTTATTGCCATTTTTACGACGTATAATAATAGATCTTTCTATTTGTCTATATTTCTGAGATGAGGTAGTATTTACATTATTTGGACTATTGTCATCATCTTTGTTGTCATTTTATACGATGTTTAATAATAGATCATTCTATTTGTCTATATTTTGAGATGAGGTAGTATTTACATTATTCGGACTATTGTTCTCATCTTTGTTGTCATTTATACAATGTTTAATACTAGATCATTCTATTTGTCTATATTTCTGAGATGAGGTAGTATTTACATTATTCGGACTATTGTCCTCATCTTTGTTGCCATTTGTACGACATTTAATACTAGATCATTCTATTTGTCTATATTTCTGAGATGAGGTAGTATTTACATTATTTTGACTATTGTTCTCATTTTTGTTGCCATTTGTACGACATTTAATAATAGATCATTCTATTTGTCTATATTTTTGAGATGAGGTAGTATTTACATTATTCGGACTATTGTTCTCATCTTTGTTGCCATTTGTACAACATTTAATAATAGATCATTCTATTTGTCTATATTTTTGAGATGAGGTAGTATTTACATTATTCGGACTATTGTCCTCATCTTTCTTGCCATTTGTATGACGTTCAATAATAGATCATTCTATTTGTCTATATTTCTGAGATGAGGTAGTATTTACATTATTCGGACTATTGTCATCATCTTTGGTGTCATTTATACGATGTTTAATAATAGATCATTCTATTTGTCTATATTTTTGAGATGAGGTAGTATTTACAGTATTTACATTATTCGGACTATTGTCCTCATCTTTGTTGTCATTTATACGATGTTTAATAATAGATCATTCTATTTGTCTATATTTCTGAGATGAGGTAGTATTTACAGTATTTACATTATTCGGACTATTGTCCTCATATTTGTTACCATTTGTATGGCGTTTAATAATAGATCATTCTATTTGTCTATATTTCTGAGATGAGGTAGTATTTACATTATTCGGACTATTGTCCTCATCTTTGTTGCCATTTGTACGACATTTAATAATAGATCATTCTATTTGTCTATATGTTTGAGATGAGGTAGTATTTACATTATTCGGACTATTGTTCTCATCTTTGTTGTCATTTATACGATGTTTAATACTAGATCATTCTATTTGCCTATATTTCTGAGATGAGGTAGTATTTACATTATTCGGACTATTGTCCTCATCTTTGTTGCCATTTGTACGACATTTAATAATAGATCATTCTATTTGTCTATATTTCTGAGATGAGGTAGTATTTACATTATTTGGACTATTGTCATCATCTTTGTTGTCATTTTATACGATGTTTAATAATAGATCATTCTATTTGTCTATATTTTTGAGATGAGGTAGTATTTACATTATTCGGACTATTGTTCTCATCTTTGTTGTCATTTATACAATGTTTAATACTAGATCATTCTATTTGTCTATATTTCTGAGATGAGGTAGTATTTACATTATTCGGACTATTGTCCTCATCTTTGTTGCCATTTGTACGACATTTAATACTAGATCATTCTATTTGTCTATATTTCTGAGATGAGGTAGTATTTACATTATTTTGACTATTGTTCTCATTTTTGTTGCCATTTGTACGACATTTAATAATAGATCATTCTATTTGTCTATATTTTTGAGATGAGGTAGTATTTACATTATTCGGACTATTGTTCTCATCTTTGTTGCCATTTGTACAACATTTAATAATAGATCATTCTATTTGTCTATATTTTTGAGATGAGGTAGTATTTACATTATTCGGACTATTGTCCTCATCTTTCTTGCCATTTGTATGACGTTCAATAATAGATCATTCTATTTGTCTATATTTCTGAGATGAGGTAGTATTTACATTATTCGGACTATTGTCATCATCTTTGGTGTCATTTATACGATGTTTAATAATAGATCATTCTATTTGTCTATATTTCTGAGATGAGGTAGTATTTACAGTATTTACATTATTCGGACTATTGTCCTCATATTTGTTACCATTTGTATGGCGTTTAATAATAGATCATTCTATTTGTCTATATTTCTGAGATGAGGTAGTATTTACATTATTCGGACTATTGTCCTCATCTTTGTTACCATTTGTATGGCGTTTAATAATAGATCATTCTATTTGTCTATATTTCTGAGATGAGCTAGTATTTACACTATTCGGACTATTGTCCTTATCTTTGTTGCCATTTTTACGACGTATAATAATAGATCTTTCTATTTGTCTATATTTCTGAGATGAGGTAGTATTTACAGTATTTACATTATTCGGACTATTGTCCTCATCTTTGTTGTCATTTGTATGGCGTTTAATAATAGATCATTCTATTTGTCTATATTTCTGAGATGAGGTAGTATTTACAGTATTTACATTATTCAGACTATTGCCCTCATCTTTGTTGCCATTTGTACGACGTTTAATAATAGATCTTTCTATTTGTCTATATTTCTGAGATGAGCTTGTATTTACACTATTCGGACTATTGTCCTTATCTTTGTTGCCATTTATACGACGTATAATAATAGATCTTTCTATTTGTCTATATTTCTGAGATGAGGTAGTATTTACATTATTCGGACTATTGTCCTCATCTTTGTTGTCATTTATACGATGTTTAATAATAGATCATTCTATTTGTCTATATTTTTGAGATGAGGTAGTATTTACATTATTTGGACTATTGTTCTCATCTTTGTTGCCATTTATACAACGTTTCAGCCATTGTACGCTCCAGCCATCTTCAGGTACTAGGAATTTCGAACTGAACCCTTTATTACACTCACTGGGTTATATCATTCTCATTTTTTTTCTCCCTCAAACCTTCTAAGTTACTTCATCACTGCTGTAAACTGGTACTGAACTCACAACTCTTTGGGTGACCCAGTGGACATAGATGCTGGTTAGCTCCTGTGACTTGACACAAAGTGTTGTGAGTTCAATACCAGGCTACAGCAGTGGTGACCTAGTAACTTACCGGGTTAGAGGGAGATAATGCATGACTTTCAGAAGAGGCACTACTATGCAAGGAATGAAGTTCATATACCACAGTGATTGTAATAAAGGGTTCAGTTCAAAATTTCTATCACCTGAAGAAGAACAGAATGTACAAATGGCAACAAAGATGAGGACAATAGTCCGATTACTGTAAATACTACCTCATCTCAAAAATTTTCTCCTCTAGAGAGACCAATCGGATAACAAGAGTATAAGTCATCCAATTAGTCATATATATATATATATATATATATATATATATATATATATATAACAACCACTTTTTCTTGTAATGTGTTTTTTTAGATTATGCCATATTGATTTGATTTTTATTGAATTATCTTTTAGTTTAGTTTTAGGTTAGTTTCTAGCAGACTTTCTGTTTGTTCAGTATAATCCGGATATAAGATACCCTGATATAAGAGAACTTTTATCCGGTCCCAACAACTCTCTTATATCCGGGTTAGCACTTAAGATTTGTGTGTGTTTGTGTATACAAAATTTATATACCATATCAAAAACAGTTTTTAAAAGAAAAGAAGTATGACAAATTTGGAGAAAGTTTTTCTGACGCATTTCAGGCATTAGGACTTCATCAGACTGGGTTGTTGACATTGTCAAAAACACATACGCATCAACATGAGACACTGGTAGTTTCAAAATGTTTTAAAGAATTTTCTTTTTTTACTCTAGCCAAATTGGACATTCTTTTTCTTTCCATATTGTTGAGAATCCAGTAACCAATAATGAGAAATTCTTGTGTGAAGAAAATAAAAAAAAACAATACATAACAACACCAAAAACTCTCTAATTATACAAGACAAACTATTTTCTTTTCAGCAAAATGGACAAGAAAAAAATAATCAGAAAAATGTGCTGGGAAAAGAAAAAAAGAATTATTTCTAAGATTCTAAATTATCAAAGAAATGCGTGTTCAAAACTAACAACACTACTGAACTGCCAAAAGTTCATCTGTAGCAAAGAAGGAATCAAAAAATGGGTGCATCAAACAGTGCAAAAAATTGTTATCAAATTCTGCAGAGCTTCAAACACAAACTTTGCAATCTTTTTATATATAAATATATAAGAGAGAGAATGGCAGCAAAAAAAAATTATTCAACATTTGAATATTTTTTTATTTTTTTTATTATGCTGATACTAAACTATTTTTTTTGTCTTTATTTTCACCTGAAATTAAAACCAAAATACGATGTTTAGAACGGCTCAGGATTAAACATAATAGACATTCATTGTCTGTTATATTTAATAGTATATGTGTAGAAAATTATCTGCTACCTCAATACACTATCTATATATATATATATATATATATAGGAAAGAATATTAAAAAGTTTTGAATTTAAAAATGTATTTTTGGACAGTTTTTGTTTATTTTTATTATTGTATTTTATATTTCAGACCGCCCTCGGTCCTTCATCAGAAACAAGTGAGTTTTAAATTTGAATTAAAAACGTATTTCACAAGAGTGTCTGTGAATTTTCTGTTTACAACACGTGATGCGTTTGTTTACACCACGTGACATGTCTGTTGACAGAGTTTGTTTTACACCAAGTTACGCTGAAAGCGACAGATTTTATTAAAAAAATATATATATATATTAGTAAACGTAAATCTATCTTTAATAATACTCATAAATTTGTTTTAGATAAAAAATTTTTTGAAATGTCTGAAGAAATTTTTTAGCTATTGAAATATTTGTAAAGATTCAACACACCTAAGTCCCTATTTAACCCTAGCTTGTGTGTATTTAATTTTAAAATCCAGTATTTTTCTTTCTTTCTGCGTGTGTGTGTAGAACTAAAATTGGAGTCTATTAGTAAACATTTGCAATTTTCTAAAGTATGACAAGGTTGATTGAAATGGGCTGCTATTGGGGAGTATAGATTATTCTGACGTATACTGGGTTTGTGATTATTGAAGCGAAATCTAAAGCTATTACCAGATTCGCCAATATATCCACTATTGGGACAAATTAAGCAGAAGAGAAAATATATGATGTTTTCGCTGTCACAAGTGAGGCTTGGTGGGTGCAATTTGATTTTGGTATTGGGTACAGAGAATGTTGTGTCGGTTACCAAATGTTTACAAATTAAACAGCGTGGTTTCCGACATTTTAAATTCCCGATAGGCTTGTATTATTTCAATCAAAAATAATGTTCAAACAGATCATTTCAAATTGTTGGTTGCTTATAACCAGTTTCGTTAATCTTCGTTAATTTTCTTAACATGATGATTATCGTAAATAATTAGGCCGGTAGAAATAAATATATAATACTGTTTGATTATAAACAGAATATCTACTTAAATATGAGTATCGATAAAAAAATAATGTTCAAACAAATCATTTCAAATTGTCGGTTGTTTATAACTAAGATTCGTTAATCTTCGTTAATTTCCGTAACATGATGATTATTGTAAATAATCAGGCCGGTAGAAATAAATTTATAATACTGTTTGATTATAAACAGAATATCTACTTAAATACGAGTATTGATAAAAAATAATGTTCAAAGAAATCATTTCAAATTGTCGGTTGTTTATAACCAGTTTCGTTAATCTTCATTAATTTCCGTAAACCAATGATTAAAAATAGCTTTAACTGAATAAAGCCTCTTGGACTTCATTTTTCTTTAAACTTTGTAGACAACTGTCATAGAATCACAAAAAATTCTACCAAACAGCAGAAACCACTTCATTCAATAACAGCAACAACAACTAAAAGATAACTCAAAGAAAAAAATAACAACATAAGATGTTGACGTTCCACACGACTTAAAACAAAAAGCTAGACCCCCAGATACAACATACCTTAGAAAGCCCAAAAGAATATATCAGTAGAATTGTATTGATAAAGCAACAAAATAAATATACTAGTCTAATATACAATGTGACATCTAAAGACCACCCAATCGTTATTCACGGATTTATTAAGAGACACGATAGACAAAAAAAAAAAAAAAAAAAAAAAAAAAAAATGACAAACTAATTCCAATCTTCTACAATATACCTATGACCAATTACTAATTAGCAGGTAACCTACTAAGAAGTAATAAGTTGCAAGAATAATTAATATAAGTTTGTCAGAAGGGAAAGGTATGTTCAATTGCAAGACCTTTGTCAAAATTAGGTTTCAATGGCAGACAGAAGCTCTGAAGTTGCAAAGAGATAACAATATAAAATTAAAAAAAACAGAAAAGAAAAATAAAGGTGACGAATAAGAAAGCAGATCAGAAGAAGCTAAGATAGATCAATAGACTGATATAATCGAAAGGGTAGGATGCGAGAATACTTACAACAGACACTCTCATCACCGACAAGAACACAGAAAGGTTGACAATGGCCAGGACATGACGTGTGTGTGTGTATGTGTGTGTACTCACTCATAATGACTGACCTGAACTCGTGTAAGTGCTCCTTGGGTAGCCATAAAGAGCCTCTTTAGCATCCAAATTGCTATAATGAGGCTTACGTATATAGCATATGTTGCATACATATACAAGGTGATGTAGCGTGGGGGCAGCCACAGGGTCATATATTTCATTTCACCCGAGTCATCTGGAAAAATAAAAAAGAATTACAGCTAAGAAGTTGTGACCATTTTTAAAAACCATAAAAATATACAAAATATGGAAGAAAAAAATTTTAATTTATTTTTTTTTATAATCATTTTCGTCCAAGCAAGGCAGAAATGCCATTAGTGTGCAGGGGGTTACAGTGAGAGAAGAAAAAAAAAGGTGCAGGGAATGTCAAAGAAAAGATAAAAGATGGAGGGGAATCAAGTAGATAAAAAGATGGCAATTGATGTTGCATTTAAAATTTTGGAGATTACAGCTATCAGGGAAGCAAGTAAACAGAAGTGAGTTCCATAAATTGGAAGTGCAAGAAAAGAAACTGTCATAATAGAAGAGTATGGAATCTTGATGCCAAGTTAGAATTTTGTTTAACAGCATATCAACCACTGTGGGTTATTTAATGCCAAAAAGGTGGAGTTTTAAAGTATTTTTTTAATGTTTGGTTATAGTGAGAAGGTTGACTTAGTCAGATTTTAGTGAAATTTGTTTTTATTCTTTTTTTTATTTTAGAAAACTGAAAATGTCTTCTTGTTTTGTATTCAAAAATGTTTTGCTGAGAATAATTTTTTTCCTTTAAAAATGTGTTATGGTAATAATTTTTTCTTAAAAATATATTGTTGGTAATATTTTAACTTTAAAAATGTTTATATTTCTATAAAAATCTATTTTTATGTATATATTTCTATAAAAGTGTATTTTTATACTTTCATGGTGTTCTGACCCTGGATGCAGTTTACCATCATGCCCAAGACCCTAGTAGCACAAGTAAATACATGTGATAAGAGTACCAGGGATAGAAAATATATATATATATATATATATATATATATATATATATATAAATAAATTTTCTGTCTGTCTGCGGATGACATCATATATATATATATATATATATATATATATTTTCTAGACATATGCTATTAAATATAAGAGACAATGAATGTCTATTATGTTTAATCATGAGCCGTTCTAAACGTCGTATTTTTGCTTTAATTTCAGTTGAAAAATTCTCCAACATTTGGATAATTATTTATTGGTTTCCTTCTAAGCTTTCGGCTCACATGAGCCATCTTCAGAGAGGTAGTTTAAACTGAAATATTATAAAATCCACCATCACTGACGATTTTATTTTGTGTTGACATAAAACTCCGCTTGGCAACGGCAATAGTTACCAAAAATAATAAACGCAGTTCTTAAGTTTGCGATGCGGTTTTATGATGTCACACCGCGGGATAGAGCGAAATGACAACAAAACCATCTAAAACCATCTAGTCAAATGCAATGTAATATGTTATTTCCTGTTTTAAAGTTGATTTTATTGAGTGTTGGTTGTTTTGATTTGATGTACATGACCTCCAATATCTGCAGGTTCCTCTTACTGTGTGTATGAGTAAGGATCTCCGTATTGTTGACCAAAATCTGTCTGATATTACCTACATGTTTATGTTTTTCAGAGAAATGTTGTTTAATAGTACTCTGATCAGAAAGATGACATGTAAGTCTACGGGAGAGCGTGGTTGTGGTAAAACCAATATATGTACTAGGTTTTTGATTAGTATCAGAGATGCAATCTCTGAATGGGCATGTAAATTGGTACACTACATTGGTTTTTTGTAAAGAATTTAGTTTAGTGCCTGTTGGGTTATTATAGACTATGAGGTCAATTGTTTTAAACTTTTTATAATATATAATGAGTTTAATTTGATTATTACTTTCGACTGGTTTAACATTTCTATGTATTATGTTTTTGAGAGTTTTTTCATCTTGTTTATAATTATTATGTATTTGGTTGCAATAGTATAAGTTAATAGTGTTATGTTTATTTTGATGTAAACCATTAGTATTAATATTATCATTATTGTTAGAGCTATTGTTAAGTTTGTTGAGATACATTTTAATTTGCTGATCAATAACGGAGTTAGGAAATCCATTATTGACTAGTGTTTGCTTAATGTTGTGTAATTCTTTATAAAATATAGATTTGGAAGAAGATATCATTTGTGTGCGTTGAAGTAAGTTTTTTATAACAGCTAACTTATATCGTTGGGGGCATTCACTATTATAATTAAGAAGACACGAATTTATGCTAGTTGGTTTTCTATATAGAGAAGTAGTAAATTTATGTGTGCTAGAATCAATGAATACATCAAGGAATGGGAGTTTGTTATTAATATTAAGTTCTAATGTAAATTTGAGGATGGAGTGACTTTCAAATTTGTTTTTAAGATATTTAATTTGATCGATATTCTTAGTTAAAACAAAGATGTCATCTATATATCTTACATATATAGAGGGTTTATTGTTGTCATTAATTATTTTATTTTCTAGATTTGCCATATAATAATTAGAAAAGAGGGGGCCTAAAGGAGATCCCATCACAATACCATCTATTTGTGTATAAATATTGCCTAAGGGATCGTGAAAGGGTACTTGTGTGGTGCATGCTAATAATAGTTTTTTTAGTATAGTGGGTTTAATATTGATTGATGGGAGAGTAGCATGGTTGTATACATCATGGATAATGATGTCAATTGTTTCCTGGACGGGAACATTTGTGAATAAGTTTTGAACATCCAAAGATGCGATCATTTGATTATTAGGTTTTACAGAATGGAGAATCTGTAAAAATTCGTCCGTGGAGTTAATGCTATATTTACCAGGAAGATAGGGAGTAATTAGTTTGTTAAGTGTTTTGGAAAGGTTATATATTGGTGTGGGTATTTGAGAAATGATAGGTCGGAGGGGATGACCTTTTTTATGGATTTTTACATTTCCATAAAGGTAGCCGAAAGCTTAGAAGGAAACCAATAAATAATTATCCAAATGTTGGAGAATTTTTGTCTTTATTTTCAACTGAAATTAAAGCAAAAATACGACGTTTAGAACGGTCATGATTAAACATAATAGACATTCATTGTCTCTTATATTTAATAGCATATGTCTAGAAAATTACTTGCTGCCTCGATATACTATATATATATATATATATATATATATATATATATATATATATATATAAGGTTTTCACTGTTTGTAAAATAATTAATTTCTTGTTTAATAATTTATGAATTTTTGTTAAAAAAACAATTAAAATAGTTTAAATCAATTTATTTTGTTAAAAATGACAATACCAACACAAAATTTCTAAAAGTCTATATAGGTATAGAAGTACTATGACTTTCTAGAATTTTCTGGAATCTTCAAGAACTAGTTCTTTTCGCTTGTAAGATTATATATTATACTATAGCTATAAAAAGTTAAATGGGTTAAAAAAATAATCCTATACATTTACATCAATAGTAAATTAAAAAATAAAGCTTCTGAAGTATTTTGAGTTTTTTTTTTTACCCTTACTGAATACATGTTAAAATCAAATTTTTGGTTTGAAAGGGGAGGTGATCTTTTTAAAGAACTGAAACAAATTAATGCCATTTCATTACTTTTGAACAAAAGTTAATTGATTCATGACACAGAAACATTGGGTTGCAAAAAAAGATATAACCCATGTACACATGTGTGCGAGGTGGACAGGGAGAGAGAGAAATGAACAGACTGAGCCAGGCAGAGAGAGAGAGAGATGAACAGACTGAAGCCAGGAAGAGAGAAACAGACTGAGCCAGGCAGAGAGAGAGAGAGAAATGAACAGACTGAGCCAGGCAGAGAGAGAGAGAGAGAGAAATGAACAGACTGAGCCAGGCAGAGAGAGAGAGAGAGATGAACAGACTGAGCCAGGCAGAGAGAGAGAGAGAGAGATGAACAGACTGAGCCAGGCAGAGAGAGAGAGAGAGAAATGAACAGACTGAGCCAGGCAGAGAGAGAGAGAGAAATGAACAGACTGAGCCAGGCAGAGAGAGAGAGAGAGAGAAATGAACAGACTGAGCCAGGCAGAGAGAGAGAGAGAAATGAACAGACTGAGCCAGGCAGAGAGAGAGAGAGAGAGAAATGAACAGACTGAGCCAGGCAGAGAGAGAGAGAGAGAGAGAGAGAGAGAGATGAACAGACTGAGCCAGGCAGAGAGAGAGAGAGAAATGAACAGACTGAGCCAGGCAGAGAGAGAGAGAGAGAAATGAACAGACTGAGCCAGGCAGAGAGAGAGAGAGAAATGAACAGACTGAGCCAGGCAGAGAGAGAGAGAAATGAACAGACTGAGCCAGGCAGAGAGAGAGAGAAATGAACAGACTGAGCCAGGCAGAGAGTGAGAGAGAGAAATGAACAGACTGAGCCAGGCAGAGAGAGAGAGAGAAATGAACAGACTGAGCCAGGCAGAGAGAGAGAGAAATGAACAGACAGGAATATACAGGAACCAGTGTTTCAACATCATATGGCTGAAACTTTAAAAAATAGTATTTTTTCCGCTGCTAAGAAAGTCAGTTCACTGTGCAGAGCCAGGAAGTTTTTCCCATCTGAAACAATCCTGCACATATATAAATCTACCATCCGCCTGTGTATTGAATATTGCTGCCACATCTGGTCAGGTGCTCCTGTTATTCACCTCAGGGTTCTTGATAAAATCCAATGAAAAATCTGTAATGTGAATGATACCAACTTGGCAGCTCGGCTGCAGTTGCTATCTCACTGACGTAACGTGGCTTCCCTGTACATCTTCTATAAATACCTTCACGGCTTCTGCTCCAATGAACTTAGATCACTGGTGCCCCCTAGGTATGAATTTACATGAGCTACTAGATTAGCAACTAGGTCCCACCATTTTACAGTGAAATCAATAAAGTGTAATCGCAATTTCTACTCTAACAGCTTCTTTTTCACGCACTTCCCACCTGTGGAATTACCCTCCCATATACTTGCTTCCCCAACAGCTAAAATCTCCAAGAATTTAAATGTAAGTTCAATAGACATCTATCACACTAACTCGCATCCATTCTCTCAAGCTCTTTTTTCATCTACTCCACCCCCATCCTCGGTATTCTCATCCGTCTATTACCCTCCTCCTGACATTTCCTAATACTAATGCCACTTCCTCATCACTTTCCCCTATGTAACACCCCTGCGCAGCAGTGACAGTAGAATGCCTTGCTAGGGGTGAGATGATTTTAAAAAAATAGAAAAAGGATATTACATTATTCCTATCTATAAAGTTCAGCTTGGTACTATACAAAAGTAAATTGGATTAAGAAGAAATCATTGTACCAATTCTTCAGAATTGGGTAGGGTTAACTGGTTTCTCTTTGAAATCATTATCTAACATTCCGGAACAACATATATGTATACCCTGTTTATTACAATGTGCATTATAATAACGTGCTTTCATATCACCCTGCAAATGTTAAAAGAACAAAGAACGGTATCTACTTACTGATAATAAGAACTCCGTATCCCATGTTTGGCTCCCCCATCCTGTAGCTACATGTTGGTACCATTATTTCAACCAAAGTACTTCTCTCGTCAGTCTCAATTTTGATGATATCTTCCTCAAGAGTTAAATCCCGTCTTGTCAAGGGCCAGTGATCTCCATCTTCATTCAGTCTCGACAAACAATCGTCACATATAAATAGGTTAGCCTTCAAAAAGAAATACAAAAAAGGAAAAAAATGACATGTTGAAATGATTTACACTATTAAGACTGTTGTCCTCATCTTTGTTGCCATATTCACCTTTAACGTCTCTCAATATTTCTGAGTTGAGGTATTGTAATTATCTATGCTATTTACATTGATCAGACTGTTGTCCTCATCTTTGTTGCCATATTCACCTTTAACATCTGTCTACATTTTCGAGATGAGGTACTGTAATTATTTACACTATTTACATTGTTTAGACTGTTGTCTTTATCTCTGTTGCCATTCAATATCTGTCTAGATTTGTGAGATGAGGTATTGTAATTATTTACACTATTGACATTGTTTGGACTGAATATAGCAACAAAGATGAGGACAACAGTCCGAACAATGTAAAT
Source organism: Ascarosepion bandense (assembly GCA_037127315.1). Lineage (NCBI taxonomy): Eukaryota > Metazoa > Mollusca > Cephalopoda > Sepiida > Sepiidae > Ascarosepion > Ascarosepion bandense. The sequence goes on along the minus strand of JBBBDQ010001361.1, from coordinate 1,176,286 downwards.
AGTGTAAATAATTGCAATACATCATCTCAGAAATATAGATAAAGGTTGAAGGTGAATATGGCAACAAAGATGTGGGCAACAGTCCAAAAAATGTAAATAGCGTAAAAAAATCACAATACCTCATGCTTGTATTTTGTTGCCATAGCAGGATATGACAGCACAGCCATAAAATTCAAATTCACTGTTGTTCAGGATCAGAGCCACCTTCAGTAGCAGAATAGTTTGTTCCAGTTAGTTTTATGGTAAATCGACATCAATAGATTATTTAACTCTGATAAGGTTTTTACAATAGATCCTTATGAAAAGAATATGTGTTCTTAGTAAGAAATCAGTTTCTAGATCAGATTTCATTGACATATTTTTGTGAAGAGATTTTTGTTGAGAGTCAGATGTATTACTGATGTGTGTGTATATATATATATATATATACATACACATACATACACATTCACCAATACTACAATATAATATATTGCTGGTAATATTTTTTTTTTTGTTTTAGGTTATGCATCATCTCGGGGGGGGGGGGGGGGGGAGGGGGGGGTTCTTTGGCTACATACTTTGACTGATGTTCAGGTGCTTAGGTCGTTCTTTTTTATTACCATTTTTTCCTTCAGCGTATGTACTTGGAGGGCTTTTCAAAACAACTATAATGACAAGTTTACACACACATATATATATATATATATATATATATATATAGACACACACACACACACACACAAGTACTACAATATAATTGCTGGTAATATTTTATATATACATACATGTGTGTGTGTGTGTGTGTGTGTGTGTTTTCTTCAAAAATATATTGCAGTTAATATTTTTTTTTCTTAAAAAATAAATTGCTGGTAATATTTTTTTCTCCAAAAAAAATCTTGCTGCAATTTTCACTATATATATCTATTCTTATATTTTCATGATGTTTTGACCCCAGTTTGGGAGTTAACTATTTGCTCATAGCTGGGACCTTAACAGGTGCTACCACCCCCAAATCTGAGTGGACCTGGGAACAACACCAATTAAGAGGTGAGTCCATGCACTGCAAAACTTCCTAATTAGAGGACTTCCCTGCCGGATGCAGTTCATTGTCAAACACAATTTGAGTGGCAGGATAAGCATTTTGCACAACAAATGAAGTCCCAAATCTCAGCTTTAGTCACTTTCTCACCAAAGAGATGTGGCTTCCCTCTGTCTTTTCTACAAATACTTTCATAGAAACTGCTCTGATGAGCCTTTTTTCCTTGTGCCCCGACCAGATGAATTTAAGTGTGCTATATCCAAGTCCTGCCATTTTACCGTTGAAATGCTTAAATGCAACTTCCACTTCTACTCCAACAGTTTATTTTCTCTCACTCTCTGCCTGTGAAACTCCCTTCGATTTATTTGCTTCCCATATGGCAACAACATCCAAAAATCTAAATTGTAAATTTCATGCTTAAAAAATGCTCTTTTTTTAAAAACACGACAGACCAACTCTCCTGCCTACCATCGACATGGCTTATGCTAGTTTCATAAAGAGCAACACGCTACACCTCCTTGGCCCTCACTTTTTCAACTAACCTAAATTGGAACGACTACATCGAATCTGTAGCTGCATCTATATCTGCGCTGTGAAGCACTGGAAGGTTTTTCTCATCAGAGTCCATCTTGCACATTTATAAATCTATTATCTGTTCTTGCATTGAATACTGTTTTGGTGCTTATTATATTGATGACAAATTCTGAAAAAAAATCTGCAACGTAATCGACCCTGACTTGGCATCTCAGCTTTAGTCACTTTCTCACCAATGTTCATCTCGTTTTTTGTTTTTTTTTATTGTGTAGGCCAGTATTAGATGATTTGTGAGTTGTTGAGACTGTAAAACCACTTCTATTAGATTTAGATAAGTTATTTTACCAGTACACCAACCCCACTGGTCATTTCACCCCAAATCGGGTAGTTTTAAGATTTGTTTTTATATTGTGTCTATTTTTTAGACAAATTCTTTTATAAGTCGTTATTATATGAGGGTGGGGATGTAATTTGGTTTTAGTTGCATTTTGTAACCAGGTGTTTAATTGGTTTCCTTTAAATGTTTTGGGGTAGAGTTTTATTACTTTTAAGAACTCTAGCTTTGGGTTTAACACACTGAAAAAGAGCCCTATGGTTGAGTATATTGTAGAATTAATTTTGTATAGGTGCCAGTCTTTTGCAGTTACTTAAAAAAATGTTTGATATATAGTTTGTAGTTCATTAAATATAAATCTATTGTAGGTCATTTTCCAACAAAAACATTTTTGTTTTTGTTTAGAGGTTAACTATTAGGTTGTCCCAAAAGTTCGTAGGCACTTGTAAAAAATTGAAATTTTACTCGCCAAGTAATCTAAAATTACCAGAAAACACTTGCAAAAAATTGAAATTTTACTCGCAAAAACAACAAAAGTTATTGCTCAAAATAAAGACCATCATTTTCCAAGACTTTCTGCCATCAATCTGCAAGCTTTCGAATCTGGTCAAAGTACCATTCAGCCGGCTTCAAATCAAAGAATTCTTAACATGCTTCCTCGACTTAATCATACGAGTTGAATCGGCAGCCCTTCAGAAAGTGTTGCATTGTGTGGAAAAGGCCGTAATCTGATGGAACACAGTCAGTAGCCTGGATGTGGCAGAACTTCAACGCCGTCCAGCTCTTCAAACTTGTCTTTGATCTTACTGGCAAGGTGTGGCTTGGCATTGTCCTGCTGCATCAAAGCGCGCTTTCGGTTGATCAGAGCCAGGTACTTTTGCTTCAATTTTTCGTCGACCCGCTCAAGTGGCTGATAGTAAAGTTCGGCACAGATGGCATGACCATTCAGAACCAACTCAAAATGCACGATTCCTTCAAAGTTCCACCAAACGCACAACAGGACTTTCTTGCCGAATCGATCTTGTTTTGGAACTGACAGTGTCTCTTGCCCTTTTTGAACCCATTGCTTGTCTCGATTGTGCTGGACCAGATAGACCCATTTCACAAGTGTTTACGAACTTTTGGGACAACCTAATATTTGCCCATAGCTCGGACCCTAACAACCCTACCACCCCGGGTCAGAGTGGACTTAGGACTTGGAAACAACAACAATGAATAGTATTTGTCTATATTTCTGAGATGAGGTATTTACATTATGCGGACTATTGTCCTCATCTTTGTTGCCATTTGTACGACATTTCAGCCGTTGTACACTCCGGCCTTCTTCAGGTGCTAGAAATTTCGAACCGAGCACTTTATTACAATCACTGGGGTATATTATACTCCGTCCTTGCATAAAACCTTGATTGGAAGTCATGAGTTATCATTAGTTTCAAAAATTGTCATTTGAGCTTTGGTAAAATATACTAGAGAAAACCATTAATAGCAAAAAATACTGGAGAAAACTATTAACATCATAAAAATTACAATATGAACTCTGGTAAAAAAAAAGGGGTTACTGGACATTACGTTTATAAGGCCCAAAAATTCAGTTGTTCCTGTCCTTAAGGACACATGGCCCAGTTGGTTAGTTCCTGTGACCCAAAGAGTTGTGAATTCAATACCAGGCTACAACAGTGGTGAATAAATAACTCACAGGGTCAAAGAGAGATAACTCATGATTACCAAACGAGGCACTACATATACCCCAGTGATTGTAATAAAGGATTCGGTTGAAGCCAAAACTTCATACAAATAGCAACAAAGATGAGGGCAATAGTCCGAATAATATAAATCAGAGGCCTTGCTGCTGGATGTAGTTTATTGTCATACCCAGGATGAGCCACTCCTATTAACCACAGGTGTGGTATTTAATAGTCTGAAAGGTTGCTGGTACTTCTTCTGTGTGCCTTGTCCTTTCAGGACGGAGGTGATCATGGCCTTCCACATCTCCCTATATCTGGTGGCTCTTAGCACACTTTTTCCTGCAACATCTCACAACCCCCATTCTGTCATCCATCTGCTCAGGCCCTTCAAATATGGTATCCACTGCTTTCCTGTCTCTTTTTCCTATTAGTATCAGATTATCCAAGCCCTCCTTCCTCACTGCATATCTCAGGAACTTCAGTTGTCTCTTCCTGATGCTCAGTATTAATTTCCTTTCTGTTTAACTTCCTTTCCAGAACTTCATCTTTGCTCACATGCTCGATAAGTGTCCATAATCATATTTGTGTAGCTACTTCTTCTTCTATATGCCCTGTCCCTTCAGGACGTAGGCGATCATGGCTTTCCACGTTTTCCTATCCCTGGTGGCTCTAAGCACACCTTCTCCTTTCACACCATGCAATCCCCCCTTCTGTCATCCAGCTGCTCAAGCCCATAAATCTAGAATATAAATGTAAACAAACTAGGCACAGGTAAAGAAATGGCCACAAAATGGGAAATCAGTTTTTTGGGGTTTTTTTTTTTTATATATTGATGCTCAGTATTAATTTCCTATTCGTTTCCATTCTTTCCAACACCTAGTCATTGCTCATATGCTCGATCCATGATATCCGCAGCATCCTTCTGTAGAACCACATTTCAGCTGCTTCAAGTTTTTTTCTTCATCTTTGTTGATATTGTCCAATGTTCACTGCCATATTGAAGAACTGACATCCCATAGCAATCCAGTACTCTCTTTGTTTCTAGTGAAATTGTCCTGTTTCTTAATACTTCACTCAACTTCTGGAATGCCTCCTTGTGCTTTTGGATCTCAGGAATATAAATGTATAGAAACTGCTGTGACCACAAAGTGAGGGGTCAGTTTATGTATTGATTGTAATATGGAATTGATCCCCCATTTTGTATCCAGTATTCTTCTGTAGAACCACATTTCAGGTGCTTCAAGTCTTTCCTTCATCTTTGATGATATTGTCCAACATTCACTGCTATATTGAAGAACTGACATCACACAGCAATCCAGTACTCTCTTCTTTGTTTCTAGCGAAATTGTCCTGTTTCTTAATGCTTTACTCAGCTTCTGGAACTCGTCCTTCACCATTAAGGAATATATATATATATATATATATATACATATATATTACTGTGCAAAAGTATCAGGACAAGAACTATTTCATCTTTTATGAGGCATATTGAGAGAAAATAAACAATTTAATTAAAGTAATTTCATTTGATTTACTCAACAAATGCTTAAACAAGAAAAAAATCTTGTTAGAAAATAAATTTAATACTTAGTATAATAGCCTTTTGCTTTGATTACAGCCTTCGTTCTGTCAGGCATTGACATCACAAGCTTCTTCAATGTATTTTTATCATATCTCCTGCCAAGCCCTTCTTTCTCATTGCATGTCCCAGGAACCTCATTTGTCTTTTCCTGATGCTCACTATTAATTTCCTTTTCATTTCTATTCTTTCCAACAACTCATCATTGCTCACATGCTCGGTCCAAGATATCCCCAGCATCCTTCTGTAGAACAACATTTCAGCTGCTTCAGGTTTTTCTTTCATATTCTTTTTATTTCAGTTGATTTGCACAAAGCCATATCTCAACGGCCGCATGTTTATGGCCAGGAAATATTTACGAAAAGAAACAGTTAGATGTACAAACTATATCTGCCCGAGTGTGTGTGTGTATTTGTGGCGAATGATTGTGTATGTGTCTATGTTAAACTGGATAATCAATGTTGTTGTCCTTTTCAGGAACTAATTTGGCTTTAGCTTCTTTCTTTCCTGCCATTTTCTTCTTCTTCTTCAATTTGTGCTCCTTTGTTTTTTATGGTTATCTCCTGTTACTCTTGATCTTTCTTTCTTTTGTTCTTTCTTTGTTTATTTGTTTCTTTCTTAGTATAATAGCCTTCTGCTTTGATTACAGCCTTCGTTCTGTCAGGCTTCACCAGCTTCAGGCATCACAAGCTTCTTCAATGTATTTTTATGATATCTCCTGCCAAGCCCTCCTTCCTCATTGCATGTCCCAGGAACTTCATTTGTCTTTTCCAGATGCTCACTATTAATTTCCTTTTCGTTTCCATTCTTTCCAACAACTCATCATTGCTCACATGCTTGGTCCATGATATCCGCAGCATCCTTCTGTAGAATCACATTTCAGCTGCTTCAAGTTTTTCCTTCATCTTTGAGGAGATTGTCAAACATTCACTGCCATATTGAAGAAATGACATCACATAGTACTCTACTGGTATACACAGTTCAACAGTTCAAAAGAAGAGTACATGGATAATCCTCAGATGTATATTATGAAATTTTTTTTTTTTAATCGTTTCACCCCAAGCAAGGCATTCCACTGCCACTATTGCGCTTGGGGCTACATAGAGGAAGGTAAATAGAAAGAGTGATTAGATATAGGAACTGTCAGAAGGGGGGGGGGTGATAGGTAGTTGGGAGGATGGGAAGAGTGTTTGAAAGAATGGAAGCGAGTTAGTGTGTTAGGAGGTGTCTATTGATCTTACATTTAAACTCCTGGAGATTGTAGCCGTCGGGGAAGCAGTCATGTGGAAGGGAATTCCACAGTCAAGAAGTACGAGAAAAGAAACTGTTAGAGTAGAAGTTGCGGTTGCGTTTTATCGGTTTCACTGTAAAAGGGTGGGATCTAGTTGCTAATCTAGTATCTCGTGCAAATTCGAACCTAGGGGGCACCAGTGATCTAAGTTCATCGGAGCAGAAGCCGTGGAAGTATTTATAGAAGAGACACAGGGAAGCCACGTCACGCCAGTGAGAGAGAGACTGCTGGTGGTCTGCCAAGTCAGTATCGATCACATTACAGACCCTCCGCTGTACCTTGTCGAGAAGCCCAAGGAGAATAGCAGGGGCACCCGACCAGATATGGCAACAGTATTCAATGCACAGGTGGATGGTAGATTTATAAATGTGCAGGATAGATTCAGACAGAAAAAACCTCCGGGCCCTGCACAGAGAACCGACTTTCATAGCAGCAGATTTAGCAATGGATTCGATATAGTCATTCCACTTAAGGTCAGCTGAAAGTGTGAGACCAAGGAGGCACAGAAAAAGAATATGCATTTTTTCTTCTTTAATGTAAGTATTGACTTACCTTATGCCAATGACCTGATATGATCATGTGCGGACGTATGGGCTTTAGCAACTGAAAAACATAGGAATACTAAAATTTAATCTTGTAAGAAACAGTCTTTTGGAGAGAAAAAAATAGACAGCAAAAAGAGAGGAAAAAAAACTTGGAATAAATGTTTATAAACAAACAGGGAAAGTTGTGTTGAATTTTTGTTCATTTCAAATTCAATTCTAAAGACAGAAATGATATTTCATTTTTTTTTTTATCCCTTTAATGCCGAAAGTGCCTAAATGAGCCCACAAATTCGTTTCACTCTCGGAACACCTATGGTTGAGTATGTTGTAGAATTATTTTTATATAGGTGCCAGTCTTTTGCAGTTACTTAAAAAAATGTTTGATATATAGTTTGTAGTTCATTAAAATGTATTGTCGGCCATTTTACTACAAAAATGTATTGTCGGCCATTTTACTACAAAAACATTTTTGTTTTTGTTTGGAGGTTAACTATTTGCCCATAGCTGAGACCCTAACAGGTGCTACCACCCTGGGTAAGAGTAGACCTGAGAACAACAGCAATGAATAGTATTTGTCTATATTTCTGAGATGAGGTAGTATTTACATTATTTGGACTATTGTCCTGCATTCAGATAGAACCGTACTTCAACACACAGCATTAACACCATAAATCGAGTCACTAAAAATCTACAATTTTTACAAAGATGTAGATTTCCAAAACTAATTTCATAATTAGTAGTACCAAGGGGTAAAAGAAATATTTTCACTAAAATTTTATTAAAAAATTGGTGACCTGAAGGAGATTATCACCACTTTTAAATTTGTTATTTTTCATTTTTTTTTTTTTTCTTTTTTCAGTGCATTCTTATTGATTACACCTTAAACTTTCCGACTGACAAAAAAAATTTGGAAAAATTTCAATATTTAAACAATTTTAGGTAGGGCTCAGTTTCTCATACAACGTTATAGTAAATCGATCCTCCATTTTGGAACCACTCGCCAGTACGACATTACCACCACCTGTAAATTTGTTGATTATCAATTTTTTTAAAACTTTTTTCAGTGCAATCTTATCGATTAAAACCCTAAACTTTCTGATTGACAAAAAAAATTTGTACAAATTTCAACATTTAAACAATTTGGGGGTGGGCTGAGTTTTTCATACAGCCTTATAGTAAATCGATCCTGTGCAATTAACTTTTTTGTTTGCACATATTCAACAATTGAATCCTTTGCAAAATTTTTTATAAAGCCATTCTTGGAGTTTCCGAGGAAGATGCCATTATAAGAACTGAAGAAAACTTGAAAACGACAAAAACAAGAAGAACTCGTCCCAAAAAAAACAAAAAAAAAAACAAACAAAATGACCCCAATGCAAGTGGTTCCAAAATGGAGAATCGATTTAGTGTAACGTTGTATGAGAAACTGAGCCCCTCCTGAAATTGTTTAAATATTGAAATTTTTTTTGATAATCGGAAACTTTATGTAATAATCGATAGAAGTGCGCTGAAAAACATAAAAAAAATAAAAAACAACAAATTTAAAGGTGGTGGTAGTCTCCTTCAGGTCTGCCAAAAAATTTACCCAATTTTCCTTTTATGCCCATAAAAATGTATGACAAAAGGTCAGTTATTCTCAAGACTTGCTATTACAGCATACACTTTTGATTTAGAAATGGGTGAGTGATTTAGTTTTGTTTAACGGCATATATGTAGGTTATTTAATGCCAAAAAGGTAGGATCTTAAGGTATTGTTTTAATATTCAGTTTAGTGAAACGGCTGATTTAGTCTGATTTTGATGAAAAAAATTTTTTTTTTTTTTTTTTTTTTTTTTTTTTAGAAAACTGAAGAGGTCTTCTAGTTTTGTATTTAAAAATGTGTTGCTGGTAATAATTTTCTTCCTTCAAAAATGTATTATGGCAATAATTCCTTTTCTTTTTTCCTTCAAAATCCGTCATGGTAATAATTTTTTTTCTTTCCAAAATGTTTTGTTGGTAATATTTTTCCTTCAAAAATGTTTATTTTTCTATAAAAGTTTATTTTTCTACTTTTATAGTGTTTTAACCCCACTTTGGGGATAAATTATTTGCCCATAGCTGGGACCCTAACAGATGCTACCAACCCGGGTCAGGGTGGACCTGGAAACAACAACAATTAGGAGGTGGTTCCATGCTCCTCACAACCTTCCAATGAGAGGCCTTGCTGCCGGATGCAGTTTATTGTCATACCCAGAACCAATGACTCAGAAATGTTTAGATTATAACTTGGCAATGTTCAGATTAACAGGATTATAAAAATGTTAACCATGTACCACTGCAATATGAATGTCCTTTCATAAAGAATCATTCTTTACCATTTTATGTGCAGAAGCTAGAATACAGAACCTTGACAAAGTTTTGAAGAAATTTGACAAATTAGAAAACCATGTCACTGAAACCGGATTTGATTAAACATTTCCCTCTTTTAGGCATCATCAGATTTAAATATGAAAGAAAGAAATATGTTTGAGTACATATCTGTGTGTTTGCGTATATAATAAATCATTAGTACTTCCTTCACCAAGTAGCACTTCTTGAGATGAAAACAAAAAAGCAATTAATATTTATTCTACATCTTTATAATTCTTAGTTCATGTTGAAAGTTATTAATGTACTAGCAGTATAGCCTGGCGTTGCTGGAGTGTTATGAAAGCTTTAAAACTAATCCATGGTTCTGGAGCTCAGACTCAGCCTAAAGAATATTTGTGTGAAGTTTGGGAAGAATCGGATAAAAATTGTGTATATGTATAAAGGACAATAACATAGATAACAGATAAACAGACACACACACACACTCTTGCCTTTTATATATATTATCGATTTTCTGCACTATTGCAAGAACTGCAACCTTGAAACTTCTGAATATCGTTTCTTATGCCTTTGTCTATGAGTGTATCAAATTTGATTAAAATCGGACCACTCCTTCTATAACCCGATTTTTTTGATTATCAATATTTATTGGGGGTACATCAACACAAAACCTAGCTAAGAACACTCGCAGACACTGTGTAAATTTTCCAGAAAATCGGTTTAGCCATTTCAGAGTCTATGTACACACACAGAGACAAAGTTCCATTTATAAATAAGTTTAGATTAGATTTGCCCAGCTTTTCTATGTTGAACCTAAGGTAAATCCTCATTTTATTTTCAGAACGGCTTAAATGCAAGAATTTCAGAAAAACTTTTCTAAAATGAATTTAAGGCAAATCTTTATCCAATTTTTCAGAATGGGTTCAAAGTAAAATACAGTGTGTCCATAAAGTTCATGTGCACTTAAAAAATTTATAACTTCATTTGTATTTGTGGTAGAAATAATTTGTAAAAAGGATGAGAAAGAAGCAAATCTATATTTTTTAAGATTTTATTGAAATTTTATTTAAGTTTCCACATGTCCTCCATCATTAGCAATACAAAGGGTAATACGATTTTACAGTTCACGGAAAACATTTGCCAACTGATTTACAATAATGCCTGAAATCACATTAGTTATTTTAACTTTCAAATCTTCTAATGAACTAAGTTTGGTTGCATAATTGTTTTCACATGTCAGTTAAAGTCATGGATCAAATTGATTCTGACAAACGAAAATATTTTTTACTTATCTAAAAATTATTGCAAATTTTGTGGTCAAGAATTAATCAATAACTATACTTAAAACTAGGTACATTAAACTTTATAACATCTTTTTACAGATTATAATTTTATTTGTATTTGTGATAGAAATAAATTTTTTGAAAGTGCACACGGACTTTATGGACACCCTGCATTTATATGCTTTTAGGTCCATCCATGGGGTTTTCATGTCAACAATATGTGTAACAGATAAGATACAGACTTGGCAGCTCAGATGCAGTCACTTTCTCACCGGCACAATGTGACTTCCCTGTGTCTCTTCTACAAATACTTTCATGGCTTCTGCTCCGATGAACTTAGCTCACTGGTGACCCCTATACATAAATTTACTCAAGCAACAAGATTAGCAACTAGGTCCCACCCTTTTACTGTGACAAAATTTTAAAGAAAATTAACTAATTGGAAAGCCATGTCATTTAAACTAGATTTGATGAAACATTTCACCCTTTTAGGCTTCATCAGATCCAAATACGAAAGAAAGTATGTATGTGTGTGTGTGTGTGCTTATCCTCTTTTTTTTTTTTAATCATATCACCCCAAGCAAGGCAGTAACACCACTGATGTGCAGGGGGCTACATAAAAGTAAAAAGATTAGATAAAACAGAGTGAAGAGAAAGACGAACCAGTTAGAAAGGAGCAAGAGAAGAATGGGAATACAGGTGTGATGACAGTTGCAAAGGTGGAGAGAAAGGATAAGATATACAGTGTGGTGAAAGAACTAGAATCAAGTGGTTAATAGATGAGTATTGACATTGCATTTAAATTCCTGGAGGTTGTAGCTGTCAGGAAAGCAAAAATATGGAAGCGAGTTCTACAGGTGAGAAGTGTGAGAAAAGAAGCTGCAGGAGTAGAATTGTTGTCTGCATTTGGTTGATCTAACTGTAATGGGTGGGACCCAGTTGCCAATCTGGTTGCACGAGTAAACACCTGTTGCAGAGACACCAATGACTTAAGTTCATTAGAGCAGAAGCCATGAAAGAATTTATAGAACAGACTACACAGTCAATGAACATTGAATATTTCTCCATAAGAAAACAACTAATATTACCATTAACCATTAAAAAATTATGCAAGAGGACAGTGTTATCAGATATTTCTTGATAGTTTACAGTTACATGAGTCTCTCAGTCACATATTTTATCTTAAAAAAAGAAAATCGTCCATCACGTGATACTTGTATATAATATTTTGCTACACATTCGGACAGAGATGTATTTTGTTTTGTCATTCATACAAATACTGACATTACCAACATATAAACACACTTAATTCATCTATAGTTAAAACACGCTTGACATTTTTTTTTATACATACATACACTTACATTCAAAATAAACATCTATTGTTTTTTATTACAGGTGGAACACATATACAGTGACACACAAAAGTATTGGATACATGTTATTTTCTGTTATAACTCTAGTTTATGTTTGCAATTTTGCCTGATATTTGGTAAGTAATATCTTGTAAAGTTGTTTTAGTTGTATGTAGAAGGAAAATTAAAAACTCATGGTTAAATCCATTTTTTTATCAACGTTCAAAATTACCTTATGCAAAAGCACTGGATATATCAATTTAATATTTTGTTTCGTAGCCTCTGTTTTGTTTCACTCTTTCCAGTCGCTTTCTATAGTTGGTCACGAGTTTTTTCACACTGATCCACCGTTACTTTACCCCATTCTTCCTTGCATAATTCCTCTAATTGCTTGATATTTTGTGGATTCCGCTTATGAACTTTAACCTTCAAAGTATTCCACAGATTCTCAACTGGATTCAAGTCAGGAGACTGACTTGGCCAATTGAGAGTACTAATACCATTGTTTTCAAAACATTCCTTTGTAGGTTTTGCAGTATATGTTTGGGATCATTGTGTTGAAGCACGAAATTCCGACCATGTCCTAAAGAAGTTGCAGATTTCTAAAGGTTCTTCTCTAGAATCTCCCTGTACATGCTACCATTCATTCTACCATGGGTAACTTGTAACTCACCAGTGCCCTTGGATGAAAAGCATCCCCATATCATAATGGAACCACCCCCAAACTTGAATGTGGGGATGGTATTGTGCTTGTTGAAGGCAGTGCCATTTTTTGCCAAACACTGTGTTCCTTGCACATTTATGCTGATCCACCTTGAAGTCCTCTCCTTTATTTTTCTCGGTCTTCCATTTCTTGGAAGGTTTGCTGTACCGTTGCCATACTTCTTATACTTTCTGATAATATTTCCTACTGTACTTAGTGCTAGATTCATTTCTTTGCTAATTTTTCGGTAACCTTGTCCTCTTTTGTGACGTTCATTGATTCTATCTCGCATATCTCTGGATAATTCTTTAATTTTTGCCATTTTTAATCCTTGAATTGCAGAATGCACATGAAAGAGTCAGATGATTAGTAGCACTATCTTGTAAGCAATTGTGTGCTTCTCTGATTGGTCAGAGATAACAATTCCAATACTATCAAAAATTTGAATATTCAGTCTTTTAAAATACAAAGTTTCAATTGGAAATTTAAAAAAAATGTCATGTATCCGATACTTTTGCATAGGGTAATTTTGAACTTTCATAAAAGAAATGGGTTCAACCATGAGTTTTTAATTTTCCTTCTACGTACAACTAAAACAACTTTACGAGATATTACTTACCAAATATCAGGCAAAATGGCGAACATAAACTAGAAATATAACAGAAAATAACATGTATCCAATACTTATGTGAGTCACTGTAAACAGAGATAAGTTTTTTCTTTACATTTAAAAATATTCATCCACTGCTTTATTACACGTGACACGTATCTGACCAATGAACCTATGCAAATAGGGGTCGCAGATTTATATAATACTGTTTAATTAAAAAACAGAATATCTACTTAAATACGAGTATCAATAAAAAATAATGTTCAAACATTTCATATATATATATATAGTACTGTGCAAAAGTATTAGAACAAGAACTATTTTATCTTTTATGAGGCATATTGACAGAAAATAAACAATATAATTAAAGTAATTATATTCGATTTACTCAACAAATGCTTTAACAAGAAAAAAATACTTGTTACAAAATAAATTTAATATTTAGTATAATAGCCTTTTGCTTTGATCACAGCCTTCGTTCTGTCAGGCATTGGCATCAGAAGCTTCTTCAATGTATCTAATGGTATCTTCTGCCAAGAAGCTTGTATTTGTTCCCAATGTGCATCTTGTGAAGTAACATTAGATTTATCAATCTTTTTTATCCAAAGTATTCTATAGGTGTTCAATAGGATTGAAATCAGGGCGCGGGGAGGGGGAGGGGCAATTCAAATTCCGAAGCCTTCCTCTTTAGTTAAATAATTCTTACAAAGGTTTGGCTTTTCACCCTGTATTTGAATTTCACTGAGGTTTTTAGAAAAATTACCCCTGTCCTAATACTTTCGCACACTACCAGTAGCGTGCGAAAGTGTTAGGACAGGGGTGATTTTAAACTTTATTTTGATGCCTCATAAAAGATAAAATAGTTCTTGTCCTAATACTTTTGTACAGTACTAGTACTGTGCAAAAGTATTAGGACAAGAACTATTTTATCTTTTATGAGGCATCAAAATAAAGTGTGTGTGTGTGTGTGTGGTATATATATATATATATATATATATATCCTGGGTTAAAAGCAATCGGATGTCTAACCGTACCGTGAGTTGTGATACAGCAAAACAGATCTGTCTGCAAATGACTATATATATATATATATATATATATATATATATATATATCTGTGTGTGTGTGCTTATGTAACTGGTAAATATCTAAGATAATTTTGAAAATTTTTCCATTTGACATGTTTTTGAAATTTTCAAGCAATAGGAAAGAAGTTTAACATTTGTTAAACTGCAAAAAAAAAAACAAAAAAAAAATAATGCATGCCAAAAGGTCTTTTTTCCTACTGACACCATTGTTATTGTATATACTCCCTTGATAATTTATCATTTCAAAAAGCCACTTTTAGAATTTTAATAAAATCCAAACTTATGAAACTGGATTTATACTTTCTCTTTTTCTTTTCATACAGTGCAAGACATGAGTGTTGCTATATTTGCTCGGAAAACAATCACTGTCTTTTGAAGAGTGTGGAATACAGTGGACTGTAAGTTGGTCATGATTAGACTATGAAGGCCTAAGGAGTTCTTTTTTTGAAGTGGGTAAAGATAGTGTCCGATTATAAGAAGAGTTGTAGCTGATGTCTGCTCCCAGAAGTTCAATATTGACTGAGTCACTGTGGAGAGGGGGTACAATGTTGTAAGATCTGTAGTCCTTAATGCAACACAGCTAAAAACATGAAACTGATGATATGTGCAAGAGAATCTGAGAGATATATTTCACAAAATGGAAAACATACACGTGTACATATATATATATATATATATATAAGTAAAGTATACCTAGTGAGCCAGACAGACCTACCTAGGTTTGTATACCTAGTGAGCCAGACAGACCTACCTAGGTTTCACCTAAATGGATTGTCGGGGAAAGCTGTATACATACATACACAGTTACATAAGAATAATACATAAATTTTTAATTCAATAATGTCTTTAATGGCAAGCCCTCCCACCCAAAACCCAGTTTTTTCTCCTCTCTTTTTGTTGTCACTATGTGTATGTGTTTCGATACACATGCACATAGTTGGAAAAAAAAAAAAAGGTCAAACATGGACTTTCATGCCTGCAATAAGACATAATGTCAAAAATATGGTTTTTCTCGTGACACTACTAATATTTTAACTACATCCAATCCTCAGCAATGTTTATTGTTTTAAAATACAATCATTAGAATTATAATAAAACCTAAACATATGAAAGTGAATTTATACATTTTCTTTGTTCTTGAGAATTGACCACAAAAATAATAAACTATTGATATATTGGATTATTTACCATTTATTTATTGGAATGGTAGGCAACTGAAATGTGGTTCTACAGAAAGATGCTACAAATATCATGACTCGAGCATGTGAGCAATGATGAGGTCTTGGATATGACGGAAACAAAAAGGAAATTAATACTGAGCATCAGGAAGAGACAGCCGAAGTTTCTGGGACACGCAATGAGGAAAGAGGGCTTGGAGAATCTGATACCAACAGGCCAGATACAGGGAAAAAGAGACAGGGGATAGCAACGGATAACATATTTGAAGGACCTAATCAGGGAGATGACAGAACGTGGATTGCATGGTATAACAGGAGAAGGCATGCTAAGAGCCACCAGGGATAGGGAGATGTGGACGGCCATGATCGCCTACGTCCTGAAGGGACAAGGCACACAGAAGAAGAAGAAGGCAAAACATTGGCTAATTGCTATTTGACTAGAACTTTATAAAATGGCAAATAAGGATCTTGGTTCACATATTTTATAATTTTGTAGATGTTTATAAATTTAGCAATAAAAAATTTCACATTTCTTTCTTTCTTCTTCTCTGTGCCCTGTCCCTTCAGGACGTAGGCGATCATGGCTTTCCACATTTCCCTATCCCTGGTGACTGAGCAAACCTTCTCCTGTTACACCATGCAATCATCGTTCCGTCATCCACCTGATTAGGTCCTTCAAATATGTTATCCGTTGCTTTCCCCTGTCTCTTTTTCCCCTCTATCTGGCCTGTTGGTATCAGATTCTCCAAGCCCTCTTTCCTCATTGCGTGTCCCAGAAACTTCGGCTGTCTCTTCCTGATGCTCAGTATTAATTTCCTTTTTGTTTCCATCATTTCCAAGACGTTTATGAATTGGTAAATGATAAATATTGCATTGCAATAGTTTTAATTGTATTAGTTTTTAGAATCTTGTAAATATAAAAGTATTTTTGTAATTCTTCTAACAAATGAAGTGTTTAATATTTTTGTTGTAAATTCTCAAGAACAAAAAAAAAGTATAAATTCACTTTCATGTGTTTATGTTTTATTTCAATTTTAATCATTTTTAAAACAAACATTTCTGAAGTGTGAAGGTAAATAAAATAAAAGTGGTGTCATAGGAGGAAAAAAATCCTTACGACACTACGTCTTATTGAGGACATGTTTGTCCATGTTAGCCAAGAAATAATGCAGAAACAAACCAACAGCATAGATTCTAAAAGAGGCGTCCAATATGAAGATAGGCAAAGAAATCAGAGTTGAGTTTCAAAAGTTTTCTTCATTTTTGCCTGATTGGAACTGACAAAATTCTACCCACCACCCAGCAGACTAGACAAAGAGTAATTTTTTTTTTTTTTTACTAATCTTAATCCAACACTAACCTGAACTGACTGACTCTCATGTAGAGATATTTTATTTGGTTGAGTGGTTGTTTATTCCAATTATTTTTTGTTAATACTAGCGTCTTTCTCTTTGAATTCAAATGCGTTTCTGTCTACTGTAGCTTGGCAACCCATTTTGGAGAAAGAAAACTGAGCAACAACCCGCAACTCAAGGTGTTAATTATGTCGAGGAGTGAATGGCTACTGCCTTATGAGATCGCGAACGATCCCCTAGATCAGTGGTTCCCAACCTTTTTTACATCGTGGCACACTATTGAGCTCTTTAACTTTTTGCAGCACGCCTATCACAAAAAATGAATTTTTTTCTCCTCATAAAGCCTTTTTTGATTCTAGCAACCATTGGAAATAATCGACATTTTTAGTTTGAAGGTTAGGATGTTTTGTAGTAAGATGTCTTTTCATCTTACTTGGAACCCTTGCTTCATTAGACAGCGTTTGGCCACAAACAACACACAGCGGAGAAGGAATCTGTGTATCTCCAGTCCAGTGAAACCCAAATTTCAAGTAATTATCACTATACAACTGATGAACTTTTGTTTTTCTAAATGAAGTTATAGAATTATTCTTGTCACCATCGCCTTTTCTTTTGAGAAACTTGTCCATAATTAAGGGTGAACTGAATCTAAAATTGAAAAAAATAAATCAAAGAGAATTTTTAACCATGTTTTTTTATTTGTCTGACTAAAACCTTAATTTACAACATCTGAATATTAAATAAGAAATATCTACAAAGAATCTGTTAATATTGTAAACGAGATATGTAGATGATATAAAGCATAACAGGGCTTACCAATTAGTATGCGCTAATTGTTCAGATTCCTGAAATTCAGCAATTTTAAACTGCGCACTGTCGTCTTAAGAAATTAAATGTCTTCATTAAACAAAAGGAAATTAAATGTTCTCCACCGATTGTCTCTTCACGGCACACCAGTAACCATTCCACAGCACACTAATGTGCTGCGGCACAATGGTTGGGAACCACTGGTATAGATTCTAAGAGGTGTCCAATAAGAAGATAGGCAAAGAAATCAGAGTTTAGTTTCAAGGCTTTTGAGTTTTCTTCATTTTTGCCTAATTGGAACTGACAAAATTCTACCCACCAGCCAGCAGACTAGACAAAGAGTATTTTTTTTTTTTTTACTAATTTTCATCCAACACTAGGCTGAAGAGTTACTCCACATCAATTTGTTGGTTAATTTTGTTTAGCAGCATATCAACCTCCATGGATTATCTAAAGCCAAAATCTAAATATTTTGTATGCAATTTTATGCTTTCAACTACAAATACTCTGTACATAATTTCATTCTTTAGAGTAGATGTATGTTTTTTAGATATATAGTGTATAGATCATAAAATGTATTGCTGGTGATTTAATTACAAAAGTACATATTTATTTTTTTTTATGAAAATGCATTGTTAGAAATTTTATCATAAAAGTGTATTGTTAGTAATTTATTATAAAAATTCACTGTTGATTTTTTTTTTTGGGTGGGGGGGCATTTATTTGCTCCTAAATGAGACCCTAACAAGTGCTACCACTCCCAGGTTAGATTGAAATTAAAAACAACAGCTCTTAAGAGATGATTTTATGTTCCTGAAAACCTCAAATCTTCCAACCAGAGTGAGTTTGAGTTTTGTTTAATGGCATATCAACACCTCTGTGGGTTATTTAATGCCAAAAAAGTGGGGTTTTAAGGTATTTCTTTTCTTGATGTTCGGTTATAGCGAGAAGGTTGATTAAGTCAAACTTTGATGAAAAATGTATCTTATTTTTCTACTTTAAAAAACTGAAGATGTCTTCGGGTTTTGTATTCAAAAAATGTATTGCTGGCAATAATTTTTTCCTTCAAAAATGTGTTATGGTAATAATTTTTTTCCTTCAAAAATATGTATTTTTCTATAAAAATCTATTTTTATGTATATATTTCTATAAAAGTTTATTTTTATATCTTCATAGTGTTTTGACCCCAGTTTGGGGGTTAACTATTTGCCCATAGCTGGGACCCTAACAGGTGCTACCATTCTGGTTCCATGCTCCTTACAACATCAAATTAAAGACGCCTTGCTGCCGGACGCAGTTAACCAACATACCCAGGACTCTTCTAACATGTGGCCTTGCTGGCAAATGCTATTGTCATATTCAGAACAGATTCAATGTAGACGACTTACTGTTTGGAATTGTATGAGCATAAGAATAGACAAAAAGTCAAGTTTATGAAATTATGATAACATTTGACATTAGACTTGGAGAGACTGAGATTGAAGTGATTGGGAAAGCATCCTCTCAGGAGTCTGTTCCACAAAGCAGCAGCTCTTTAAAAGAAGCTGTTTAAATAGAACTTACTTCTTACTATTGAAATATGGTTGGTTGGTTGTTTTGTTTTTATGGCATATCAACATCGGCGGGTCATTTATTGCCAACTAAATTTTATTTATTTATTGCTGGTAATACCTTTTTCTTTCAACAATTTATTGTTGTTTTTTATATAAGTTTTGTGTCTAGTAATACTTTTTCTTTTTGAATATCAATATTCATTGGGATCTGTTTTTAAGGGCAGGGTCCCCAAGTCCTACCCTGTTATTTAACCCATAACTGGAGGGAAGGGATAGATTAATACATTTCCCAAGGGTACAGTGCTTAAGTGAATGCAGCATATTCAAGTGGAATTCAAACTTGGCTCAATGATTCCTCTTTCCAAGCCAATATCCACTGCACCACAATGCACATCAGTCACTAAACGCTTACAGCACCTGGTATTCCCAAGCTGTCACCCATTTAAGTACTGACCAGGCTCAACCTTGCTTAACTTCGGTGATCAAGCAAAAACCGGTGTATTCAACGTGATATGGCCATAAGCCATTGAAATATGGAGATAATGAGGATGATTCATTGTTGTGTACATATCATGGTGTGTTCCAGTTGCAAACGTCAGGGTCAGTCAGTTAAGTGCCAAACGTGATACACGCTTGGGTGATCATGCCTTGAAAGAGACATGACTGACTGGGCAGAATATTATACCACAGTAGGTTGCCATTGCTTTCTGCAGTAGACTGGTTGCCAACCAAGGCTATAGAACCCAATCTGTCCTGTTATTTGACTCATAGTTGGAGGTGGAAGAGATGTATCATTATTAAGTAGTAATTAGTGGGGGATCAGTTTATTACTTAATAGTGATATAAAACTGACCCCCCACTTTATGCCCAGTAGAAACCTTAATCATTATTCCAACTATTATATTCAGTCAGTCAGTTAAGTGCCATACGTGAAACACGCTTGGGCAATCATGTCTCGAAAGAGACATTACTGACTGGGCAGAAGATTATCCCGCAGTAGGTTGCCATTGCTTTCTGCAGTAGACTGGTTGCCGACCAAGGCTATAGAACCCAATCTGTCCTGTTATTTAACCCATAACTGGAAGGAATAGACGGATTAATACCTTTCCCAAGGGTATTTGCGCGTAAGTGAATGCAATGAATTCAGCTGGAATTCAAACTCAACTCCCCTATTTCTCATTCCGAGATATCCAATGCACCAGCTTTGGCTGGCAACCAGTCTACCGTAGAAAGTAATGGCAACCTATTGCGGGATAATCTTCTGCCCAGTCAGTCATGTCTTTTTTGAGACATGATCATCTAAGCATGTATCACATATGGTACTCAACTGAATGGTGAAATAATGACGCTTGATTTGGAAGGGTTAATATAAAATCGAAATGTGCATTGTGGTGCAGAGGATATTGGCTAGGAACGAGAGATTGGGGAGCAGAGTTCGAATTCCAGTTGAATTTGTTGCATTTACTTACGCGCAAATACCCTTGGGAAAGGCATTAATCCATCTATTCCCTCCAGTTATAGGTTAAATAACAGGACAGATTGGTTTCTATAGCCTTAGTTGGCAACCAGTCTACTGCAGAAAGTAATGGCAACCTACTGCAGCATGATCTTTTGCCCAGTCAGTCATGACTCTTTTGGGACATGATCACCCAAGCGTGTATCACGTATAGCACTTAACTGACTGACTGAATATAAAATTGTTCCAAGAAACAGTGGAACTTCATTTACCTTCTTGAGAGAAACAAGTGTTGACTGTGTAAATTCTTCCAGAATTGCTGTGTAGCAGATCCCTATGCTATCTTCTTTTATGTGCTGTGTACTTTCTAAACGTAGACAATTTTGGCCCTCCACCTTTTCCTGCCCCTTGTTGCTCTTAATATTGTTGCTGTTATTTCTCCTAAACCCAGCACTGCTATCTGTTCAAGCCCATTAAGTATGTCACTCAGTTTTCTCATTTCTCTTTCCCTGTCCTGTGAGTATCAGATTCTCCACACCCTCCTCCTTCATTATGTGTCCCAGAAACTTCAGCTGTCTCTTCCTGATGTTGAGTATATGTTTCCTTTTCATTTTCTCCGAAACCTTGTTGTTGCTCAGTTTGGTCCATGGTATCCTCAGCATCCTTCTGTAGAACCACATTTCTGTTGCTTCTAGTCTTCCCTTAATCTTTGAGGAAATTGTCCAGCATTTGCAGCCATATAGGAAGAGAGATACCAATCCCACACTTTTTTTTCTTTGTTTCCAATGAAATTTTCCTGTTTCTTAATACTTTACTCAGCTTTTGGAATGCATCCTTGTGCTTTTGGATCTCAGGAATATAAATGTATAGAAACTGCTGTGACCACAAAGTGAGGGATCAGTTTATATATTGATTGTAATATGGAATTGATCCCCCACTTTATATCCAGTACTGTTCTGTAGAACCACATTTCAGTTGCTTCAAGTCTTTCCTTCATCTTTGATGAGATTGTCCAGCATTCACTGCCATATTGAAGGACAGACATCACATAGCAATCCAGTAATCTCTTCTTTGTTTCCAATGAAATTTTCCTGCCTCTTAATACTTTACTAAGCTTTTGGAATGCATCCTTGGCCATCCCAATTCGCCTTCGGATCTCCGTGTCGTACTTTCCGTAGGTTGTTAGAACACTTCCCAGGTATTTTCCTGTCTCTCAATACTCTACTCTGCTTTTAGAATGTGTCATTCGCCTTGACAATACGGTTTCAAATCTCAGTGTCACACATTCCACTCTCTGTTAGAATACTTCCAAGATATCGAAATTTCCGGACCTGTTCAATTTTAGTATTCCCAACCTGCAATTGGGATTTCAGGCTCCTCTTTTTGCTGATGACTATACATTCAGTTTCCTTGTAGTTAATATTTAGTCCTTTCTTCTCACTTACCTTATGTAGGAGGTTTTATAGTTTCTTTTTCATGTCTGCTATCAGCACTGTGTCAGCTGTGTATTTTATATTGTTAAGATTGTGGCCACCAATGAGGAATACTGGCATGACTTCTAGTTCTCTCAATGCTATATCTTGTCAAAAGTCTTCGAGATGTCTGAATTCTGATGGATATTGTACACAGCAGAATTTGGACAGAAACAGGACAAGAACAGAGAGGTTTTGTTAAAGACCTGAACAAGAAATGCAATATTCCTCCTCAGAAAGAATAATATAAATGCCGAAGGAGGTGAACCTATGTTTTATAGATTATGCAAAAGTGTTTCATAAAAAGTTAAGTGATCTTGACATATTTATATCGGATATTATAATAATCCAGAACCAGTGGCAAGCAAACCACCTGCATGCATATAGAGAGGGGTGTCTTTGAACCAGACTTATAGAACTTATTCAGTGAGACAATTCTGAAAAAATTAGAAGTTCTACCAGAATTCATTATTAACAGCCACAATCTTAACACTATCTTCTTCTATGTGCCATGTCCCTTCAGGACGTAGGCGATCATGGCTCTCCACGTCTCCCTATCCATTGTGGCTCTTAGTATGTTTGCTGTTACTCCAGGCAACTCCCGTTCCGTCATCCACCTGATCAGTCCCTGCAAATATGTTATCCGCCGTCTTCCTCTGACTCTCCTTCCTTCTATCTGACCAGGCTCCAGGCTCTCCTTCCTCAAAGAAATCCAAATGACACAGTGTTGATAGCAGACACAGAAAGTAAGCTACAAGAACTTCTGCATAAGGCAGTGAAAGAAAGGAAAATGTAACAAGTAAATATCAATTACAAAAAAAGACGAAATGCATGGTTGTTAGCAAACAGAACATCCGAACATACAAATTAAAATTGAAGGGTGAAGGGCCATGCTGATGACATGGGCGCTCATAGTTGGTGTAAGAATGGTTTTAAATAAAAATTAACATTTCCTACATCTCTACTCATACCCATCTTTGTAACTTTTACAGGTGACTAATATAAAGAGACATAACTGACTGGGCATAAAATTTTCCCACAATAGGTTGCCATTATTTTCTGCAGTAGACTGGTTGTCAACAAAGGTTATAGAATTCAATCTGTCTTGCTATTTAACCCATAGATGGAGAGAGAAAGATTAATACCTTTCCCAAGGGTATTTGTGCGGAAGTGAATGCAACAAATTCGACCAGAATTCAAACTCAGCTCTCCGATTTAAAATTTTGAACCTGATCCAAATTTCTTAACTTTTTCTTACATTTTAGTTAACATTTTAATTGCCAACATCAGTGCGAGTTTTAAGGTTCAAAGATATTTTAAATGGAGTAGCTGTTAAGAAAGAGAAATAATGAGTGGGGGGCTGGTTGAAAAAGTTTGACAACCCATGGTCCACAGAGATACTTATGATCCAAGAATGTTTCCAGAGAGGGACAAACTCATTAAACTTTTGAGGAAGAGGGATCATATTTATCATTGCAGTGATGATATGGCCTTACTGGGGTTGCCTCGACTGAAGTCAACGGCCTAAGCAGACAGTTTCCCCCCAATGGAATCACTCGTTACATGTTCATAACCAAGACAACTCTCCAAGTTGTAGGACATGAATGAATACCTCTCCAGCTTTCAAACTAAAATTCAGGGGCTCAGAACACTACTGACAAACAGAGTCAAGAAAGCATATTTTTTATATTGAAGCTCTTAATATCTGCTGGATTTTAAATTAGACTACATATGCTATTTTTTTCTCTATTAGTTTATATACTGCATTGTGCTAATTAAGGTGGCAGGTGGGAATTAAAGACATACTCAGAGTGGGCTAATTTCAAATTCAGTAGATGTTAATATATTCAATACAAAAAAAAAACAAAAAACACTCAACTTTATTGCCTGTACCTTTTGATTAAGACGTTTATTAAACCTTCTTCAAAAATTTCAGTATGGTTCCTTATACACATAGTCATTTGTTAACCATTACTCCCAGATCAAGGTACTTTAGGCCACAATTATAAATGTACAAAGACCAAATTCACTACTTGGTAGCAATGATCAACCAGACTAGCTCGTTAAACTTTCTCTCCTGTAGATTAAATAAAAGGTTTAGCTCAGAATTCTCTGTGGGTTACCTGCATCGGTATATACCTGATGAAGGTCAGAGGGCACAATGGCCAAAACATTGTGTTAACAAAGATGATAACAATTGTCTGAATATAAATAGTGTAAATAAAATTATTTCTGTTCCAAAAAGACTACAAAAGATATCTAGAAATTTTTTCCAGAGAAAGATTAAAATGTGAAGGTGGATGAAATTAGGAAGCTAACTGAAAAATGGTAGATGATAGTCAATCCCTATGAAATAATAGCTGTTTACAACTAATGAGACCCTATGACATATCAGCTGTTTACAACTAATGAGACCCTATAAAAGAATAGCTGTTTACAACTAATGAGTCCCATTGAAATAATAGCTGTTTCCAACTAATGAGTTCCTATGACATATTAGCTGTTTTAAACTAAAAAGACCCTATAAAAGAATAGCTGTTTACAACTAATGAGTCCTATTGAAATATCTGTTTACAGTGAATGAGTCCCTATGACATTAATTGTTTACAACTAATGAGACCCTATAAAAGAATAGCTGTTTACAACTAATGAGTCCCATTGAAATAATAGCCGTTTACAACTAATGAGATCCTATGACATATTAGCTGTTTAAAACTAACAAGACCCTATAAAAGAATAGCTGTTTACAACATTTTGAGTCCCTATGACATATTAGAATATAAAAGAATAGCTGTTTAAAACTAACGAGTCCTGTTAAAATAATAGCTGTTTACAGCGAATGTGTTTGTATGACATTAACTGTTTACACTAATGAGACCCTATAAAAGAATAGCTATTTACAACTAATGAGTCCCGTTGAAATAAAAGTTGTTTGTTACTTCAAATCACGATGTTGATACTAACAATCAACCATTTGATGTGGCCAACATTGAGTTGAAAGAAAGTTTTGAATTCTCAACTTATTGATCAAACCCATCTTAATTTCTGGATGCCTCAATTGTTTTTTTTTTCTTATTTAAAAAAATTACTTTAAAATTTCAAAGCGTACAGAAGTTTTAAATTTTAACATTTAATCTTAATTTGAAATTTTACTCTTCAGAAAACAAAATTTATATTCAAATTAAGTATCAATTCACATTCAAAAATATATTTTTGGTCATTTTAGTTTTAAAAATAAAAAACAATCCAAAACAATGCAATTTTAGTTTTTCTACATTAAAAAGGAATTCATGTTTCTGTTAATTTTTCTTTTAAACTTTACTGCTTTTGATGGTATGAATAAAATAAGTAAAGAACAGATAAAAAAAAAAAAAACAGGTAGGAAGAATGTGACTTTACTCTAAAATGTTTCACTTTAATAAGCTTCTTCAGAGATCTTTTTTTAAAGAAGAATGATTTAGAAAAAAACATTTTCTTAAATTTTTTAAATCATTCGTCTTTAAGAAAGTACTTTGAAGAAGCTTGTTAAAGTGAAACCTATTAAATTAGAGACATGTTTTTCCTACTTGTTCTTTACTTATTCTATTCATCTTGTAGGATTTTGATCCGTATATTCAACTCATTTTGATGGTATGTAAAACAACCCCATATTTAAATTTAATATTACAGTGTTGTAGAGTACAATTTATAAATGAAGGTCATCGTCAATGAGCAACATTAGATGCCTTGATACCATAACTTTATGTATCAGACCCAAGAGATATTTTTGAGCCATAGGGAGATGAGGATCAAAACAGACGTCTTACATGCCATCAAATACAAGTGCTATAGTATCTACCAGTCAAACAAGTAAACAGGAAATCTTGGAAGGGAATTTGTCAACCATTCTGAGCTGTACTTCAACTGCAGTTGTTATTTACTCAGTTCAACACAAGATGAGGAAAATATAGGAGCCCCAAGTGAGGATCAAAGTGACTACTCGGTAATAATGTTCAACCAAACTTGTTAACCATTACCCCATACCAAAGTGCGATAACTTAATTTGACACTATGTCACTAATATAGGAGTACCTAGTGAGGATCAAAGTGACTACTTGGTAATAATGTTCAACCAAACTTGTTAACCATTACCCCATACCAAAGTGCGATAACTTAATTTGACACTATGTCACTAATATAGGAGTACCTAGTGAGGATCAAAGTGACTACTTGGTAATAATGTTCAACCAAACTTGTTAACCATTACCCCATACCAAAGTGCGATAACTTAATTTGACACTATGTCACTAATATAGGAGTACCTAGTGAGGATCAAAGTGACTACTCAGTAATAATGTTCAACCAAACTTGTTAACCATTACCCCATACCAAAGTGCGATAACTTAATTTGACACTATGTCACTAATATAGGAGTACCTAGTGAGGATCAAAGTGACTACTCGGTAATAATGTTCAACCAAACTTGTTAACCATTACCCCATACCAAAGTGCAATAACTTAATTTGACACTATGTCACTAATATAGGAGTACCTAGTGAGGATCAAAGTCATTGCTCAAGAGAAATGGTCAACCAGACTTAGTCATTACCAAGGTGACCTTAGTTTGACATCATGTCACTATTATAGGAACACACAGTGACGACCAAACTCACCACGTAATGGTCAACCGGAACAGCTTGTTAACCTTTACTCTGTGTTGAGATGCCCAACTTTAGTTTGGTACAAGACAATAAATGCAGGGCACTCAGTTAGGATAGAACATACTACTCATTAGTAATGGTGAACATTGTTAACCGTTACCCCTATGCCAAGGTGCTCTTGCTCAGTTTGATGCAAGGTCACAATTATAGGCGCACACAGTCAAGATCAAATTCACTATTCAGTAGTAATGATCAACCAGAATAGCTTGTTAACCTTTATACCAATGGTTCCCAAATGGTATAGTCCACCTCATAGGTGCAGTGGAAAAGGATAGCAGGTGAGATAGAATTATTAAAAGACAAAGATTTTGAAGCATATTGTAACTAAGAGTTATTGTGTATATAATAACCAAAATGGAGATTGGGAATAATATTAGGTTGTCCCAAAAATTTGTAAACACTTGCAAAAAATTGAAATTTTACTCTCAAAAACAACAAAAATTATTGCTCAAAATAAAGACCATCATTTTCCAAGACTTTATGCCATCGATTTGCATGCTTTCAGATCTGGTCAAAGTACCATTCAGCCGGCTTTGAATCAAAGAATTCTTGACACGCTTCCTCGACTTCATCCAACCAGTCGAATAGGTGGCTCTTCAAAAAATTTTGCATTGAGCGGAAAAGGCCGTAATCTGATGGAGCACAGTCAGGACTATAGGCTGGATGTGGCAGAACCTTAACGCCGTCCAGCTCTTCAAACTTGTCTTTGGTCTTCCTGGTGGTGTGTGGCTTGGCATTGTCCTGCTGCATCAAAGCATGCTTTCAGTTGATCAGAGCCAGGTACTTTGCTTCAACTTTTCGTAGACCCGCTAAAGTTGCTGACAGTAAAGTTCGGCACTGATGGCACGACCATTCAGAACCAACTCAAAATGCACGATTCCTTCAAAGTTCCACCAAACGCACAACATGACTTTCTTTGCCGAATCGATCTTTCTTTGGAACCGACAGTGTCTCTTGCTCTTTCTGAACCCATCGCTTGTCTTGATTGTGTTGGACCAGATAGACCCATTTCACAAGTGTTTACGAACTTTTGGGACCACCTAATAGTATATTACAAATACAAGATTCATATGCTACATAAAGTAGGTACGCTGCTAGTAACTGCTAATTAGTATAGTTACTCTTCTCTGCTACTCCAATAGTGTCTTTGTATTTAAGAGAATAAGAACCTCCCATTCCTATATCCAGGTACGTATACAACAAAACAGTTTCAAAAATATGACTTCGAAATTTAAAATATTATAATCGATTACTTGTAACCGCATGTATGAGTCCCAGTATAAATAATTATTGACCAATTTTATTATTGCGATATTTTTGCATTATATTAAGAGAGGAAGGCCCCAAAACGGTGCACATTCTCTCTTGATGATCCCAAATTTAAATATAAATTCAAAAGGAACACATTAAAAGAAATTCAATGAAGTCATATGCCGTAGAGAACCTTGGTGGAAATGTCATTGGCATGAGGAGCATTATACATTCAGCTCGCTTCAAGTGAGTTTCAATTACATTCAATGAAGTCATATGCCGTAGAGAAGTTCGGTGGAAATGTTATTGGCATGAGGAGCATTACACATTCAGCTCGCTTCAGGTGAGTTTCAATTACTTTCTAGTAATTTCCTTCTTTAGTAAGAATATAATAACTAGGGTTCGCAAATTTGAGGAGAGAGTTATCAATGATAATATTCTAGCTGCAAATCCATGATTATCTGTCTCTGGTTTCTTTTTTTTTTCAATGATACTTTTTATCACATAAAATTTAGTGAGATGAAAGCAAATGTTAATTCCAAAAATGAGGGCCCAATGAAAAAAAAATTGGGGAATCACTGCTTTACACCTCGGTGTCCATGCTTGAACAATAGTTGATTAAATTCCCTTTCAGTTTTCTGCACCTTGTTTTGTATTGGTCATGCTTCCTTGCTTTCTTGTCATCAACGTTATCTAATTTTTTTTTTTATTAAATATTTGTGTCAAACTACCCATACCTGATGGCATATAAGACTCCACTAACACTTTAATATTACAGTCTAATGGAATTAGCCTATGTACAAGTATTCAATGTCATCTGAATAAACATTTTCCTACCAGATATTTCAGTTTTACACATTAGACCAAAGATATGTTTCTTGAAGTCATTTCAGAGAGAGAAAAAATATGAGGGTTTTATATGCCATCAATTACAGGTTAGTTAACAAAAACTAATTTTTTATCTACACTAAAATCAAATTTTGATAATCAAAAATTAAAAAGTTATTTAATATTTCAAATATAAGGCAAAAAGTGTTTATTTTGAAACCTAAATTTGTATATTTTAAAATAACTTTTTAATTTTTATTAGACAACAGGATTTTTTTCAAGTGAATAAATGAATGTTTACTTTTTTAGCTACCGTGCAGATATTTAAAAAATTTAATAAACAAAAATATAAATTATACTAAATTCAAATACAGATTCTAAATTTGTTAGAATTTGTTTAAATCCAACAATAAAACAAGTGACTAAGCAAATTTGATTTTAAAATAATATAGCATGCATTTGTGTTTAGGAATGTGGTGAGTGTTATGAACGCTGGGATATAAAAATAGAAAAAAAGAAGAGAGCAAAGGAAAAAGAAAAAAGAAGAGAGTGAAGAAAAAAGAAGAGAGCGAAGAAAAAAGAAAAAAGAAGAGAGCAAAGAAAAAAGAAGAGAGCAAAGAAAAAAGAAAAAAGAAGAGAGCAAAGAAAAAAGAAAAAAGAAGAGAGCAAAGAAAAAAGAAAAAAGAAGAGAGCAAAGAAAAAAGAAAAAAGAAAGAGAGCAAAGAAAAAAGAAAAAAGAAGAGAGCAAAGAAAAAAGAAAAAAGAAGAGAGCAAAGAAAAAAGAAAAAGAAGAGAGCAAAGAAAAAAGAAAAAAGAAGAGCAAAGAAAAAAGAAAAAGAAGAGAAAGCAAAAAAGAAAAAGAAAGAGAAAGGAAAAAGCAAAGGAAAAAGAAGAGAGCAAAGGAAAAAGAAGAGAGCAAAGGAAAAAGGAAAAAGAAGAGCAAAGGAAAAAGGAAAAAGGAAAAAGAGATACAAAAGAAAAAAGATGGAAAATAATAAGTAATCGTTGAAAAATATTGTAAATAATAATAATAAAGAAGAGAAAGCAACAATAAAAGAATAGAATACAAAAGAAAAAGTGAAAAGACAAGAAAAAAGAATAAAGAAGAAAGAGGGAAGAACAAAAAGAGAATAAAAAAGAAAATTGGAGAGAAAGAAAGAGAATAAAGTAAAAGGAAAAAACAAAGAAACGAAAAAAGAAGGAAAAAAGAGGAACAAGAAGAGAATAAAGAAAAAGAGAGGATACATAAAAAAGAAAAAGAACAAGAATAAACAAAAGGGGCAAGAAAGAAAAAAGAAAGAGGTACAAGAAGAGAATAAAGAGGAAAAACAAAAAAGGAAAGTAAAAGAGAAAGAGTAACAAGAAGGGAATAAAGAAAAAAAGGAAAAACAAAAAAGAAAAGAAACAAGAAGAACTAAAAGGGGAAGAAAGAAAAAGGAAAGAGGAACAAGAAGAGAATAAAGAAAAAGAGGAAAAACAAAAAAGAAAAGGAACAAGAAGAACCAAAAGGAGAAGAAAGAAAAAAGAAAAACAAGAAGAGAATAAAGAAAATAAGGAAAAACAAAAAATAAAAGGAACAAGAAGAACCAAAAGGGGAAGAAAGAAAAAAAGAAAGAGGTACAAGAAGGGAATAAAGAAAAAGAGGAAAAACAAAAAAGAAAAGGAACAAGAATAAAGAAAAAGGGGAAGAAAGAGAAAAGAAAGAGGAATAAGAAAAGAATAAAGAGGAAAAACAAAAAAAGAAAAGGAATAAGAAAAACCAAAAGGGGAAAGAAAGAGAAAAGAAAGAGGAACAAGAAGAGAATAAAGAAAAAGGGGAAAAACAAAAAAGAAAAAAAAACAAGAAGAACCAAAAGGAGAAGAAATAGAAAAGAAAGGAGAGAATAAAGAAAGAGAGAAGAACACTAAAAAAGGAAGATGCTAACAGTGAAGAAAGACAAAAAAGAAGAAAAAGAACAGAAATGAAGAATAAAATTTTTGGGAGATGGATTAGTGAATGAGTAAAACAAAAATAAAAACTGTCTAATAAAACCAACAAAAATGAACAAAAAAAAAAAACAACACAACTTGCCAAATTATTTAAAATGGTAACCACAATTTGATAAAAATAAAAATAAAGAAATGTGTAATAAAAACAAATATACACAAAAAAAAAAAAAAAACAGTAAAAATCCTTTTTAAATAAAACAAAAAAAAAAACTGTAGAAATAACTGAGGCCATATTTATCTTTTAAAAAATTAGTTTCTTTTTATTTAAAAATAAATTTGTTTCATGAATTTAAATCTTTTTTCAAACAAGTTTTAAAAAGTGCATATATATCTAAAGTTCACAAAAGTAATGGCTAAAAAGTCATTCTAAAAGACAATTCTTTATCATCATTTACGCACCACATTCCTTCTGAATGTGAATGATAATGGCTCTCCACATCTTTCTTTATTTTATAGCCCAAAGCAACATTTGACTTTTTACTATCCCTCCTTTACAGCACTCACAAACTTTATTCATTCACAAATTTGTTATTTTTATTTTTTTTTAATCCTAGCAAGGCAGTAACGCCACTGATGTACAGGGGGGGGGGCTATGTAATAGTGAGAAGATTGGAAAAGAGAAAGCCAGAAACCACATCCTAAACAGGGAACAAGGGATGAGCCTCTTAACCTGTTCAATAGACGTGGGTGATAAGTTCATTAATGTTTCTCTCTATTCCTATTACTGTGAGTATTAAATTTACCAAGCTGTCTTTCCTCCATATAACAAGCTTTGGTCACACCTTGCACAAGACATATATAAACTGAGTAAATATTTCAGGACTTCTAATTTTTTTTCCTCTTTCTTCTCTTTTTGGTTCATCATGTCCCCCCCCCACTTTTTCTTTATTCTTTTCTTGTTCCTCTTTTTGCATCTGGGTGCTCCACATTCATTGCCTTGTGCCAGACTAAGTTTTATTTTTTAAATGCAAATTAAAATTGCCTTTATTTAATGTCAGTAAATTCCCATAGTTCCATAGTATAGGGATGTATCTCCCATCATTGAAATTCAGAGTTTTCCTTCTCTTAGATTAGGTGCCAGACAAAATTTAGAGACCAGTCTAACCCACTATTTAACCCATAGCGGGTGGAAGAAATGGACTCATATATATCTCAAGAACAGCAGTGTGAAAGTGAGTGCAACAAACGAAACTAGAGTTTGAACCAAGTTCACCATTTCTCCTTTCCACACAGATAACCATTATCTTTTCAATGTAAATTGCTGCAAGAGCAAAACATTTTTAAAATTCATTAGAAAGTTGCTATAAAATGAACAGAATATCTGTTTATCATGTGAGATAAAGGTAACACCCTGTTTAGTCAAAATTCTGTCCTTTGGGGGTAAGACTGAATGTATAACTTGTCTATAAACTTCAGGAAGAGTTGTTAATATTTCAAACTGACAGAGGAATTAATGTGATATAAAATCACATTTACAAGAAGAACCTGTGATTGAAGACTACGACAATCTACTTAAAAAAAAAACTTTGCATGGCACTACATGATTATTATATAGCAGTTAATCTACCATAAAACCAATTTCAGAATTATAACCTTGGAGAGTTGATTAAAGTCTATGACAATCTATATTATCTATGTGCAGGTTCCTTCAGGACATTGACAATCATAACTTGTGCTGCCCTGGACAAAATGCCAAAAAGCATCTTGTTTGGACAGACAGTTTAACTCAAATTCGTAAGAACACAGACGAATTTCATAGGAAAAACGAAAGATTTTATTCCTCGAATTAGGTAAAAAATCAAAGTTCTATGAAACGGAAGAGAGGCGAAATAGTGCGAGTCGATGCAGGGACTAACATGGAGAAATCTGAAGATCCAGCCAAAGGGCAGTCTCGCTCACGTGGCCTTATCACGTTGCCGAGAGTGTGTAAAACATGGTAAGGCGTGATAAAAGACAGGAAATTACAACAAATTAAGCATAGTCTATGCTAGAAGGCACAATAATGAAAGAGAAAGGAAAAATAGAATAGAATAAAAAACAGTAACAAGAAAGACGTCACAGTGAAACGAGAAGTAAAAGGTAAACAAACACAAAACGGTGTCCGAAAGAATTGGTCTCTGCTGACGGAAGGTCCGAGTTAGGAACGTGACATAACTCTCTACAATAATGATCCATACATTGGTCCGTAGTATTTTCAGCATCTTTCTGTAGAATCACTTTTCTGTTGCTTCAAATATCATCTTCATCTGTGAAGAGACTGCCCAGTATTCAGTGAGGACTGATATTATGCATAAGTTCAGTATGCTTTTCTTAAAAATTCTTATGTAGCACCATATGACCAACATGTAGCTATCAATATGTCATAAACGACATTGAGAATGAAAACATTGATATGATTAAAGATTATGAGAATTTACTTAAAAATGCTCACTTGAGATTATATGACCATCATATTGGAGTCAATGTGCCCTAAAACCTCATTCAGAAGTATAATGTTAAACGACTTAAAATTCTTTCTTTAGCATATAACCATTAGAGGTCAATATACCATAAAAACAGAATCAGAATTCTGATATGATTAAAGACTATGAGAATGCATTTTTTGACACTATATGACCAATATACATAAGTCAATGGGCCATAAAAACACATTCAGAATCAGATCCTTGATGTGATTAAAGACTATGAGAATTTACTTAATTTTTGTTTGACCATTATATAGGGGTCAATGTGCTACGAAACAGCAATCAAAATAAAATTAACAGAATATATGCAATCTTTTACAATAAGTCATATGATTAATTGCTAACATGTTTGTATAAAAGCTAACATCAATTTAAAAACCATAATTCAGAAAATAAAAATTTGCCTGACTGAATGTTTTTACAATTTTGTCAAACAATAAAACAAAATATGGCCTCAATTTATTCTTTTTGTTAGAAATTGTGCTGTGGCAAAACAAAAAACATAACCCTTCCCAAAAACTAAAACAAATATGGAGGAAGAATTCTGATCAGCAGGTAATGATTTTGGCATTTCTTTTTCTAAGAAAAGGCCTTGAAACATTAGCCTATTTTAAATTTCACAATAAGATCATAATTATTGCTGTATTAAATAAATACAAACATTATAGCCATTATGTGAGAAAGGTCATTCTAAGCTTTCAATAGAGGTCAAGCACATATCACAAAGAATTGGTGATTTTAAGTCACTAAAACATTTAGTCTCATTCTCCAACAATAACGTGATAGTAAAGTGCTTCTAGTACAAAAAGTCCATTGATTTCTTTTTTCTTTGATTTAGTGTTTTTTTTTTTAGTTTTTTTTTTTTTGTTAGGAAAACCAAGGCCAATACAGCCAACATAAATAGAATAAAATTAGAATTTAGAAAAAAAAAAAACAAAGCAGCATCCAGCAGCAGGAGTGTTTCATACATGAACAAAACCTTACTTACCTGGCCCAGCTAAGCTGCAAGGGAGATTAGCTGTTAAAAAATGAGGCGGACCTGAAACAGACTGCCACCACCTTTAAATTTGTTGTTTTTCCTTTTTTTTTTTTTTTAACTTTTTTCAGCACAGTCTATATCAGTTATGACAAAGTTTACAATTATCAAAAAAAAATTTGAAAAAATTTCAATATTTAAACAATTTTAGTGGGGGCTCACTTTCTCATACAACATTATAATAAATCGGTCCTCCATTTTGGAACCACTCGCATTGGGGTCACTTTTTTTTGTTTTCTTTTGGGACGAGTTACTTTTGTTTTCGTCTTTTTCAAGTTTTCTTTAGTTCTTACAATGGCTTCTTCCTCAAAAACTCCAAGAATGGCTTTATTCAAAAATTTCGCAAAGGATTCAGTTGTTGAATATGTGCAAGCAATAAAGTTAATTGCACAGGATCAAACATTGTATAAAAAACTAAACCCCACTCCTCCAAAATTGTTTAAATGTTGAAATTTTTACAAATTTTTTTGTCAATCGGAAAGTTTAGGGTTTAACTGATAAGATTGCACTGAAAAAGTAAAAAAAAAATTGATAATCAACCAATTTACAGGTGGTGGTAATGTCATACCGGCGAGTGGTTCCAAAACAGAGGATCAATTTACTATAACGTTGTATGAAAAACTGAGCCCCCCCCCCCCCCAAAAAAAAAATTGGTGAAATATTGAAATTTTTCCAAATTTTTTTTTGTCAATCGAAAAGTTTAGGGTGTAATCAATAAGATTGCATTGAAGAAAGTAAAAAAAAAATGAAAAACAACAAATTTAAAGATGGTGGTAGTCTCCTTCAGGTCCGCCAAAAATGAATATAATCTACTTAACCCCCAGAATGTTCTTCTTCTAGGCTTTACCTCCCCTTCAAGAGGAGATCAGAGTTATAACCAAGAAGGAAAATGTTGAAAGGCTTTGACCAATTTTTGTTCCCAGTTCCTGCATGCATGTCTAACCTACTTTACACATGACCTTGTATCACATTCCACTCAAGTGGAGGTGTAGTTAAATACTTAAATGGACAACACTTTAACCAATTCAGTCATGGAAACCCTGCAATTTCTTTTTCTTTACTTCTTCGTAATTTATTCTAATATTAACAGTCATGGTGGTATTCAACCAAGAACATTGTGATAAGCAAAAATAAATTCAAAATTAGTAAACAATAATCAAAATATTATTCATAAAATTTCAAAAAATTAAAGCCTATTGCTACAAGAGTATAAATAAATAATATGGGGAAAAGAATCAAAAGAGAAATGTGACTTCAAAATCTATTAACAAGTTCAATTCTAAGTTTCTGATTTAGGCAATTAAAACAGCTGTTTTTTTTCTTCCTTTTGATATTAATACACCAATACTTACCTGATATCCTTTATACCTGAGGAAAGTTGAAGAACATACCAAAAATCAAAATACTCATCCTCGTAATCCATAGAATGCTAATAAAACTTAATCTCACAACATTTGACAATATTTAAAACTGTTCATTGGCTGACTTTAACACCTGAGGATGGTTGGAGTTTGGAAGAAATTGTTGAATTATAAATACTCATGTTGAAGATACTCCATGGAATATTAACAAGACTTCATCTCAAAACAATTAAAACTTCACAGGCAATGCCCAAGGATGACTGGCGACTGGACTAGCCAATATACAAAATAAAGATCTACATAATCCATGGAATATAAAAAAGACTTCATCTCAGAAATTTTTATATTTACAGCTATTCACATAAAGCCCCTTAAACACGATGATGGTTGAAAAATGGGCCAATTAAAGCATGTGCACCTTTTTTGAACGTTGAGCAATTAGTCAAACATACAAAAATGATGAATTGCAAATAGAGCCAAGGAAATATCTCTCGACAAAATAAGTGAAACAAAAAAAGTAAAATAAACTTCTGAAAAATAAGAAAAAAATAAGATCATAAAAAATGTATTCAATGTTCAAATGCAAAAATATTGCGAAAGCATGTTTTTATCAATTTCAGTTGCGATATTTTTACTTGATTACTAATTAATTATTCCTAATTACCTTTTTATCACAATACTCTAGGCCAATATAGATGTTTTACTAATATAAACTTCATGATGGTTATTTCATTAATAGTTTAATCCATTTTATTATTGCAGTTTTTTATCCCAAGTCCCTGGGCCAATACACTCTTCATTATTACTACTTTTATTCCATCTTATTATTGTTGCTTTTTATCCCAACACTCTGGCTCTATACACTATTCATTGCTATTATTGTATTCCTAGTTTTATTCCATCTTATTATTGTTGCTTTTTATCCCAACACTCTGGCTCTATACACTATTCATTGCTATTATTGTATTCCTAGTTTTATTCCATCTTATTATTGTTGCTTTTTATCCCAACACTCTGGCTCTATACACTATTCATTGCTATTATTGTATTCCTAGTTTTATTCCATCTTATTATTGTTGCTTTTTATCCCAACACTCTGGCTCTATACACTATTCATTGCTATTATTGTATTCCTAGTTTTATTCCATCTTATTATTGTTACTTTTTATCCTAACACTCTGGCTCTATACACTCTTCATTGCTATTATTGTATTCCTAGTTTTATTCCATCTTATTATTGTTGCTTTTTATCCCAACACTCTGGCTCTATACACTCTTCATTATTACTATTATTTTATTCCTAGTTTTATTCCATCTTATTATTGTTGCTTTTTATCCCAACATTCTGGCTCTATACACTCTTCATTATTACTATTATTTTATTACTAGTTTTATTCCATCTTATTATTGTTGCTTTTTATCCCAACACTCTGGCTCTATACACTCTTCTTTATTACTATTATTTTATTGCTACTTTTATTCCATCTTATTATTGTTGCTTTTTATCCCAACACTCTGGCTCTATACACTCTTCATTGCTATTATTGTATTCCTAGTTTTATTCCATCTTATTATTGTTGCTTTTTATCCTAACACTCTGGCTCTATACACTCTTCATTGCTATTATTGTATTCCTAGTTTTATTCCATCTTATTATTGTTGCTTTTTATCCCAACACTCTGGCACTATACACTCTTCATTATTACTATTATTTTATTCCTAGTTTTATTCCATCTTATTATTGTTGCTTTTTATCCCAACATTCTGGCTCTATACACTCTTCATTATTACTATTATTTTATTACTAGTTTTATTCCATCTTATTATTGTTGCTTTTTATCCCAACACTCTGGCTCTATACACTCTTCTTTATTACTATTATTTTATTGCTACTTTTATTCCATCTTATTATTGTTGCTTTTTATCCCAACACTCTGGCTCTATACACTCTTCATTGCTATTAGTGTATTCCTAGTTTTATTCCATCTTATTATTGTTGCTTTTTATCCTAACACTCTGGCTCTATACACTCTTCATTGCTATTATTGTATTCCTAGTTTTATTCCATCTTATTATTGTTGCTTTTTATCCCAACACTCTGGCACTATACACTCTTCATTATTACTATTATTTTATTCCTAGTTTTATTCCATCTTATTATTGTTGCTTTTTATCCTAACACTCTGGCTCTATACACTCTTCATTGCTATTATTGTATTCCTAGTTTTATTCCATCTTATTATTGTTGCTTTTTATCCCAACACTCTGGCACTATACACTCTTCATTATTACTATTATTTTATTCCTAGTTTTATTCCATCTTATTATTGTTGCTTTTTATCCCAACATTCTGGCTCTATACACTCTTCATTATTACTATTATTTTATTCCTAGTTTTATTCCATCTTATTATTGTTGCTTTTTATCCCAACACTCTGGCTCTATACACTCTTCATTATTACTATTATTTTATTACTAGTTTTATTCCATCTTATTATTGTTGCTTTTTATCCCAACACTCTGGCTCTATACACTCTTCATTATTACTATTATTTTATTGCTAGTTTTATTCCATCTTATTATTGTTGCTTTTTATCCCAACACTCTGGCTCTATACACTCTTCATTATTACTATTATTTTATTACTAGTTTTATTCCATCTTATTATTGTTGCTTTTTATCCCAACACTCTGGCTCTATACACTCTTCATTATTACTATTATTTATTACTAGTTTTATTCCATCTTATTATTGTTGCTTTTTATCCCAACACTCTGGCTCTATACACTCTTCTTTATTACTATTATTTTATTGCTAGTTTTATTCCATCTTATTATTGTTGCTTTTTATCCCAACTGTCTGGCTCTATACACTCTTCATTATTACTATTATTTTATTACTAGTTTTATTCCATCTTATTATTGTTGCTTTTTATCCCAACACTCTGGCTCTATACACTCTTCATTATTACTATTATTTTATTCCTAGTTTTATTCCATCTTATTATTGTTGCTTTTTATCCCAACACTCTGGCTCTATACACTCTTCTTTATTACTATTATTTTATTGCTACTTTTATTCCATCTTATTATTGTTGCTTTTTATCCCAACACTCTGGCTCTATACACTCTTCATTATTACTATTATTTTATTCCTAGTTTTATTCCATCTTATTATTGTTGCTTTTTATCCCAACACTCTGGCTCTATACACTCTTCATTATTACTATTATTTTATTACGGGTTTTATTGTATCCTATTTTTTTTATTTTAATCATGTATTTTTTTTTCTCATTACTATTAACACTGTGCATAAGTATTAAATATGTGCACATGTTTGAATAGACACCCTAGATTATTTTTTTTTTTTTTGTGTGAGGTTTTTTTTTTAAATCTCTGCAACCAGCCTATTTTTTTTAATAAAATTAATGCTCCACTTAACAAGAATTGTAACCTGTTCTCACTTTTTATATAAGAGAATACGTTCTTGTCAAGATGCACATTTTCTTTAATAATTAAATTTCCTTCTGGACTAGTAGAAAAAAAACACGAATAAAAATACATATATTTTTATTTTAAAAAAATTTGAAGTGGTCATTTCACAATATAAATACATTTGAACATCAAGCAGAATTCCTGTTACAATTGGTGAAAAAATATTAACGATTTTTCTAAACTCTCACCTGTAAGGTAATAAGGAACTTGGGCAAGTGGCAATGGTGTTTTTATCTAGCTAATATCTTACCATTTTTTTTATCAGTTACCATCATTGTTTGAATTGGTGCACACCATGCATTTACTTTTTATACAGTGCTGATAGCAGACACAGAAAGGAAACTACAAGATTTCCTACAGAAAGTAGTTAAAGAAAGCAAAAACAACAGCCCAAAAATGCCTACTACAATCAACCAGGTACAGAAATTTAAATACCTGGTAAGTGTTCTAAATGAGGTCAGCAAGTGTGAAACTGAGATCCAAAAACATATTGGCATGGCCAAGGATGCATTCCAGAAGCTAAGTAGAGTATTAAGAGACAAGAAAATTTCATTAGAAACAAAGAAGAGAGTACTGGATTGTTATGGGATGTCTGTCCTTCAATATGGCAGTGAATGCTGGACAATCTCATCAAAGATAAAGGGAAGACCTGAAGCAACCGAAATGTAGATCTACAGTAGCATACTGAATATAAAGTGGGGGATCAATTCCATATTACAATCATTATACAAACTGATCCCTCACTTGGTGGTCACAGCAATTTCTATAGATTTATATTCTTGAGATCTAAAAGCACAAGGATGCATTCCAGAAGCTGAGTAGAGTATTAAGAGACAAGAAAATTTCATTAGAAACAAAGAAGAGAGTACTGGATTGTTATGGGATGTCTGTCCTTCAATATGGCAGTGAATGCTGGACAATCTCATCAAAGATAAAGGGAAGACCTGAAGCAACCGAAATGTAGATCTACAGTAGCATACTGAATATAAAGTGGGGGATCAATTCCATATTACAATCATTATACAAACTGATCCCTCACTTGGTGGTCACAGCAATTTCTATAGATTTATATTCTTGAGATCTAAAAGCACAAGGATGCATTCCAGAAGCTGAGTAGAGTATTAAGAGACAAGAAAATTTCACTAGAAACAAAGAAGAGAGTACTGGATTGTTATGGGATGTCTGTCCTTCAATATGGCAGTGAATGCTGGACAATCTCATCAAAGTTGAAGGGAAGACCTGAAGCAACTGAAATCTGGTTTTACAGATTGATGCTTAGGATACCATGGACCAAACATATAACATATAAGCAACAATGAGGTTTTTGAGAATGAAATTTTGGTAAATATGCCTGTTAAAATAAGATGTTGGTCTTATTTCCTTTTTTGCATAATTTAGACAGAAATTTATCCATCGCATATATATATATATATATATATATATATATATATATATACACACACACAAACACACTGTTGCAGGTTTGTCTGTCAGATAGACAATTAAAATTAAAGACAGTAAAATTAACCTTAGTATCCAGTTACAGCTTCTGCAGGGGGAGGGGTTAATATATGACCAACAGCCCAAGCATACACACTTGGGTTCCCCACATTAAAAATCAACCTTGTGTCACAACTCACTCTAATGTAGGAAGCAGGGTAAATATACATACACAATTCGAATTGTTGTCCTCATTTTTATAGTCACATTCAGTTATATTTCAGTCATCGTACACTACAGCCTTCAGGTGAAATACGCTGGAATTTCAAGCCAAACCCTTGATTTAGTCCCGATATCCAAAGGCATGGCATGTAGAATTAGAACAATTTACCCCCCTGGATTAAACATTATCTTTCCTGCATAACTTCATGAACCGCACTTCTTATCATTTTTTTTACACTAATACAACACCACACAGTAATCCTATACCTTGAGTGGCTCTTGGTCCTTGTATTAGAGGAACATTAATATTTATTATATACTATTAATATATATTAGTAGACTTGTTGCCAACCAAGGCTATAGAACCCAATCTGTTCTGCTATTCTACCCATAGCGGGATAGAGAAGCAATAGATTCCGACCTTTCCCATTAGTGAATGGAACAAATTAAGCAGGAATTTGAACATGGTTCTCCAATTTCACATTCTAGGCTGATATTCATTACACCACACATCCTGATTTAAACAGAGAAATTTTCTTCTTCTATGTGCCTAGTCCCTTCAGGACGTAGGCGATCATGGCCTTCCACTCTTCCCTATCTCTGGTGGCACTGAGCACGCCTTCTCCTGTTACACCATGCAACTCTCATTCCATCATCCACTAGCTTAAGCCCATCAATCTAGAATATAAATGTATAGAAACTAGCATGGCCACAAAATGAGGGATCAATTTATATATTGATTATAATATAGAATTGATCCCCCATTCTATATCCACATTATAATTTCTTATAAACAGTTGGCATGTATATTATTCTTCTGTGTGCCATGTCCCTTCAGGGCGTAGGCGATCATGGCCTTCCACTTTTACCTATCCCTGGTGGCTCTGAGCACGCCTTCTCCTGTTACACCATGTAATCCTCGTTCGGTCATCCACCTGATTAGGTCCCTCAAATATGTTATCTTTTGCTTTCCCCTGTCTCTTTTTCCCTCTATCTGGCCTGTTAGTATCAGGTTCTCCAGGCCCTCCTTCCTCATTGTGTGTCCCAGGAACTTCAGCTGTCTCTTCCTGATGCTCAGTATTAATTTCCTTCTTGTTTCCATCATTTCCAAGACCTCGTCATTGCTCACATGCT
The DNA here is from genome assembly GCA_037127315.1 of Ascarosepion bandense. Lineage (NCBI taxonomy): Eukaryota > Metazoa > Mollusca > Cephalopoda > Sepiida > Sepiidae > Ascarosepion > Ascarosepion bandense. Next base: position 1,134,168 of record JBBBDQ010001361.1, on the reverse strand, counting down.
CGATCCAGAAAGAATGTTTTCCCACTTAACAAAAATTCCATTTAAATGGATTGAGGGGCGTCTCACTTATGCAAAGTTTATTATTCCAACTCTTCTTCTTTCATTTGCATTTTTTCACTGTTTTTACATTTCTTTTTATCAAAATGTCCATAGCAGATAAATTCTTCAACACAAAAATACATTTGTGCTGTTTACAAAGATTGATTCATTCATTTTTTATGATTTATCAACCCTTTGCAGGTTATTTAAAGCCAGAAAATATTTTTAGATCGTTAAAAATTGGTGAGGTGTGGGGGGGGGGGATAATATTTATGCATAAATATAATGAACCCAACAGGAATTGAAACACAGCTCTCAAATTAAAAATTCCAAGCCATTATCCACTACATCCATGTAGATTACATTCAAGCATGAAATAGACTGTCACCACTTGGTTTTAACCTCAGTGTATATATACATCTATAATTAATATATATATTCTACTGTGAGCCCGTAACTCAGAGGTGGAATTGCCAACTGACGCCAATTCGTTCGGGTTTCAATCCTGGGTAAAAAGTAATCAGCTGCCTAACCATACAGATGAGCTGTGATACAGCGGATGACTATTTACGCTCTCACACCCTGATTGAACACTCTGGAAGAATGGTAGACTTTGAAAAACAGTAGCTACTCTGGCATCTACACATCGTTCATTCAGCAATGAATTAGAATACTCTCAGCTATTGGGCATGTATAATGATAATATACATGCTAAAAAGTCTTTTTCCTTCTATCGAGAGCCCATAGCTCAGAGGTAGAATCGCCGACTGATGCCAATTCGATCGGATTTCAATCCTGGGTAAAAAGCAATCAGCTGTCTAAGCGTACTGATAATCTGTGATACAGCGAAGCAGATCTGTCTACGGATGACTATGACTTATATATATATATATATATATATATATATATATAAATGTGATTTTATATAATTATACTTGTCTTGAAAATCTTCCTCAAAAACTTTTGAATGAAGGAAAAAAAAAGATCTTAAAAAAAGAAAGAGTTTAGGACATGAAAGTCTGCCAAAAGTGTTCAGAGAGAAATCAGCACAAAACCCAAAGAAAAAAAACCGACATGAGTAACCATCTAACAAAAAGCGCTCAATACACAGGTATTTGTTTTGTCTTTTACCCCTCCCCCTGAAAATCAGAACTGTCTAGCCACACTGATGAGCTGTTATACAGCAAAAGAGGCTTGTATGTGGATGACTAATATATTATGCTCTCATTACGATTGAGCTCTCTAGAGAAGATAATCTTAAAAACAGTTCCCACTTCTGCAATGTATGCATTACTCTTCAGCAATGAATTGAGTTCTTTCGGTGACTGGCATGTGTGTATACACTGCTTATATACAACACATTAAAATTTCCCTTCTCTGATTCCATGCACATGTGGCTTAGGGGGTAGCGACTCCGACTGACACCAAATTGGTTGAGTTTCAATCCCGGCCAGAAGCAAGTGGATGTGTCTAACCACACTGATGAGCTGTGAAACAGCGAAAGAGGTTTGTATGTGGATGACTAATATATATATATATTTGTATAATAATTTCACCCCAAGCAAGGTAATACTGCCACTGGAGCGCAAGGGGTTACATAAGTCAGTCAGTCAGTTAAGTGCCATGCGCGATACACACTTGGGCGATCATGTCTCGAAAGAGACATGACTGACTGGGCAGAAGATTATCCCGCAGTAGGTTGCCATTGCTTTCTGCGGTAGACTGGTTGCCGACCAAGGCTATAGAACCCAATCTGTCCTATTATTTAACCCATAACTGGAGGGAAGAGATGGATTAATACCTTTCCCAAAGGTATTTGCGCATAAGTGAAAGCAATTAATTCAGCTGGAATTCGAACTCGGCTACCCGATCTCTCGTTCCTAGCCGATATCCACTGCGCCACAACGCACATCCTGGTTACATAAGAGGAGAGTGATAAGAAAGAGGAATTAGAGAGAAAGACGAGAACACAGGTGAGGAAAAAGCTGATGAGAGTAGAGTGGATGGTGAAAAGAACATGACGGAAAGAATGTGAGTCAAAGAGATAGGAGATGGCAACTGACCTTATATTTAAATTTCTGGAGATTGTAGCTGTCAAGGAAGCAAGTATACAGAAGGGAATTCCACAGGCGGGAAGTGCGAGAAAAGAAGCTACTAAAGTAAAAGTTGCGTTTACATTTGATTGGTTTCACTGTAAAAGGATAGGACCTAGATGCTAAAGTAGCTCAAGTAAATTCATGCAGAGGGGGCACCAAGGAGCTAAGCTCCTCGGAGCAGAAGCCGGGAAAGTATTTGTAGAAGAGACAGAGGGAAGCTACATTATGTCTGTGAGAAAGAAACTGGAGCTGAGCTACCAGATCAGGATCGATCATATTGCAGATTCTTCATTTGATTTTGTCAAGAACCCCAAGATGAATTTACAGGGGTACCTGAACAGATGTGAGAGCAGTATTCAATACACAGGTAAAAAATTATATATGTGCAGAATGGATTCATATGGGAAAAACTTCATAGCCCTACACAGTGAACAGACCTTCCTAGCAGCAAATTTAGCTATGGATTTGATGAAGTCATTCCACTTGAGGTCTGCTGAGAGAGTTAGGCTGAGGAGGCGCAATGTTTGGCTTTCAGGAAGACTAGCCTGATCCATGCTGGGGGGGGGGGGGGGCGATTGTCTATGGTGGTTAACATCTTCGTTTTGGAAGCATTAAAATTCATAAACCTTTTCTTACCCCAGTCCACCACAGATTGGAGGTCCTTTTCAAGCTCAGCAGAAAGGTTCGCTTTGTCAGCCTTAGTGGATTTTTGATCGAGGCGGGAGTATACAGTGGTATCATCAGTGTTTGGGATATGATTACATCAGGAGGATCGTTGACGAAGATCAGAAAAAGCATAGGACCTAGAATAGAGCCTTGAGGGACATACACGTTCGTATGATAGTAGCTGGAGGCATGTCTGTTCACTACTACCTTCATGCGATTTCAAAGGAATGACTGGATTAGATCAAACAATCGTCCAGTTATACCATAGTCTGCATAGATGGCCAGCGTACCAGACTCAAATGCTTTAGAGATATCCAGGGCAACAGCTCGAGATTCGCCGTTATTCTCAAGAGCCTGGTATATATACACAGTGATGGTTGTTAGCATATCAGCAGTAGCGGAAACCATATTGTTTGTCAGAAAAGAGACTGTGGACTGTGAGATGTTGAACCACTTCTGTATTGATAATAGCCTCGAACACTTTGCCAAAAATCAGTAGGAGGAGATAATTAGGGAGGTCCAAAGGCCCTCCAGAATTATTAAATACAGGAACCACTGTAGTGGACTTCCAGCAGGCAGGAAAGCAAGTAGAGAGGCAGTAGTTGTAGAGTTTGAACATGACAGAGGAGAGTTCAGGGGCATATATCTTCAAGACAATGATTGGGATTCTGTTACCTCCACTTGAGTTTTGGAAGTCAAGCTTTGAAATTATGTTAGAGAACAGTACAGAGTTAATGTGGATGTCACTCAGTTTATATATATTATTAAATATACATATCATCCTGCGTCTATGGCACAAGTTTCATGCGTTATGCAATCATCAGGTGCATAATTCAAACAGTTTAATAGATTTGAATTTAGGTTCGCTCAATGTTCCGGGGAAGTAAATCTTATAAAGTAAAGTTACTGCTTTTTTAATAACAAGATTAAAAATTTAAATATTCTACAGTTACATGTGGATAAAATTTTCAAATTTTAAATTTTAAAAAAAAGTAATAAAATGCAGGGAGAAGAAATCAAAGGGGCATAAATCATGAATCTTAAAAATTTAAATATTCAAATATTAAATGTACATAAAAATGTAGAGAAAATTAAAAAATTTTAAATGATAAGGTAAAATTTAGAATTAAGAATTAAAAATGTAAGGAGCAAGAATAAAAACAGTTTAATTCATAATTGTTAAAAGTCATATTGAGAAAGAAAGAAAGAAAGAAAAATGAAAAAATTAAGAGATAAAATTTAGAATTAAAAATGTAAGGAGCAAAAATAAAAGGGGTTTAATTCATAATTGTTAAAAGTCATATTGAGAAAGAAAGAAAGAAAGAAAGAAAAGAAAAATGAAAAAATTAAGAGATAAAATTTAGAATTAAAAATGTAAGGAGCAAAAATAAAAGGGGTTTAATTCATAATTGTTAAAAGTCATATTGAGAAAGAAAGAAAGAAAGAAAGAAAAATAGAAAAGAAAAATGAAAAAAAATTAAGAGAAAATTTAGAATTAAAAATGTAAGGAGCAAAAATAAAAGGGGTTTAATTCATAATTGTTAAAAGTCATATTGAGAAAGAAAGAAAGAAAGAAAGAAAAAGTGAAAAAAATTAAGAGATAAAATTTAGAATTAAAAATGTAAGGAGCAAAAATAAAAGGGGTTTAATTCATAATTGTTAAAAGTCATATTGAGAAAGAAAGAAAGAAAAATGAAAAAAATTAAGAGATAAAATTTAGAATTAAAAATGTAAGGAGCAAAAATAAAAGGGGTTTAATTCATAATTGTTAGATGTAGGATAATATATATATATATATATATATATATGGAGAGAGAGAGAATAAATTGAAAAAATTATGTCTGCTTATTCTTAATAAAATCCATTCACACTCACGAAATAATCTTTCATCTGTATTATAATTGAAAGATGTAAAAAATGTGCTGTAACTTTTACAGTTGATTTTATTTTCCATTTCCATTTTTCAATGTTTCCAATACTTTCAATGTCCTTCCAATATCATCTTCAGGGGTGTAATGTGATATGAGCATTAGTTATATATAAAAATGAATATAAGATATTGCACATTGAGTGCTGGTGATAATAAAACAGTGCACAATGTAATATAACAGCTATTAAGTATATATTAATAAATATACATATTAACCCTCACTGGCATCACAACTCAGAGTTTGAAACCACAAGCCATACTACCAGTAAAGGATTTTATATATATATATATATATATATATATATATATATATATAGGATCAATCAGTCGGTCAATTAAGTGCCATACGTGATACATGGTTGGGTGATCATGTCTCAAAAGAGACACGGCTGACTGGGCAGAAAGTTTTCATGCAGTAGGTTCCCATTACCTTCTGTGACAGAATGGTTTCTAACCGAGGCTAAAAGAACCCAATCTGTTCTGCTATTTAACCCATAGTTGGAGGGAGAAGTAATAGATTAATACCTTTCCAAAAAGTATTTGTGCGTAAATAAATGCCACAAATGCAACTGGATTTTGAACTTGACTCTCCAATTTATCATTTCAAGTTGATATCCACTGCACAACACACATAAGATTAATATAAATATAAAATTTTTCACTTAGCTGATTGATGTTACCTTCAGAATCCTGACTATAAAGTTTCATAGACAAACTCTCCAGAAATCAATCCACCCACTCATCAGTGGATATCATCAGTAAAAGACAGCTAAAATTCCGTGGTCATGTAATGAGGAAGGAGTGTTTGGAGAATCCGATACTCACATGTCAGATAGGGGAAAAGAGAGACAGGGGAAAGCAACGCATAACATACTTGATGGCCTTGAGCAAATAGATGGCAGGGCAGGGTTTGGTTGGAGTAATGTTTATGAGCCACTTGGGATAGAGAGATATGGAAGGTAATGATTGCCTATGACCTCAAAGTACACAGCACATAAAAGAAGAAAAAAAATCAAATTTGACTAAATCTTCAGTAAATCCACTACTAATGTCAATGTGACTTTAGCAAACACAAAAAAAATAAATAAAAGTAATTTGTCTATATTTCTGAGATGAGGTCGTATTTACAATATTTACATTCAGTCAGTCAAGAGCCATATGTGATACACACTTGGGTGATCATGTCTCGAAAGAGACATGACTGACTGGGCAGAAGATTTTCTATCCTACTCTTTAAACTATAGCTGAAGAGAAAAAAAACAGATTGTATTAATAAGTAGTAATTACTGGGGGATCAGTGTCCTATTGTTATGAAGTAATAAACTGATCCTCCACTTTATGACCAGTAGAAGCCTTAATCATGTTTCTAACTATTATCTTCATTCAGTCAGTTATGTGCCATACGTGATACACGCTTTGGGCAATCATGTCTTGAAAGAGACATGACTGACTGCGCAGAAGATTTTCTATCCTGCTCTTTAAACTATAGCTGAAGAGAAAAGAAACAGATTGTATTAATAAGTAGTAATTAGTGGGGGATCAGTTTATTACTTAATAGCAATGGTAAAATTTTTTTTCCCAGTAGAAGCTTTAATTATGTTTCCAACTATTATCTTCATTCAATCAGTTAAGTACCATACTTGATACACGCTTTGGGCGCTCATGTCTTGACTGGGCAGAATATTATCCCACAGTAGGTTGCCATTGCTTTCTGCGGTAGACTGGTTGCTGACCAAGGCTACAGAACTCAATCTGTCCTATTATTTAACCCATAACCGGAGGAAAGAGACGGATTAATACCTTTCCCAAGGGTATTTGCGCGTAAGTGAATGCAAGGAATACAACAGGAATTCGAACTCGGCTTCCCGATTTCTCATTCCGAGCCAATATCCACTGCACCACGACGCACATCCACATTATTCGAACTATTGATCTCATCTTTGTTGCCATTTCTATGACATTTCGGACAGTGTACACTCCGGTCTTCTTCAGGTGCTAAGAATTTTGAACTGAACCCTTCCTTATAATCACTGGGGTATATCATCCTCAGTCATTATACCGAAAAATTCACCTTATATATTGAATGAACCTCGTATAGTTATCACTTTTATTTTCATAGGTAAATTTGTCTCTGTATTAACTGGAGATTTTTTCTTCACTGCAGATTCGGATCACTGTTCTTTGTTCTTCCTTGATACACACTGCTAGCAGAGCTGCCATGTTTAACAGCAGTAAGAAAACTGGTGCGATCAAGCTCAAGCGTTGATCCCGTGACCATAATAGTAGCACATATGAGCAGAAAACTGTAAGAAAAACCTATGTTATGGTGAAAGTGCAGATAATTTTTGACTTACCTTCATAGGATATATTAAAAATATAGAGAAAAATATACACCAACCATACAAAAAACCAAACACGAACCCTTTATACATCCACCCAAAATCTAACCACCCTCCTTCTATCATCAAGCATATACCCTCATCAATAGAATACAGAATTAGTAGAAACTCGGCTAATGAGGATTGTTCAATAAACATAGCGATTTTTATAATACTGCATTGAAAAATAGTGGATACATAAACCCAAATATTAAATATGTAAACAAGAAAAGCAACCCTCAAAGAAAAAATAGGAATAGGAAAATCATCTGGTACACACCCCACTACAAGCAGTTGACAAATGGTAGGTTGGGAAGAAAGTTCCTCGAGTTAATTAGGAAACACTTCCCGGAGAAAAATCCACTAAGTAAAATCTTTAATAAAAATACTATAAAATTAAGTTACAGCTGTATGAATACTCTTGAAAAACTTATAAAAAACCACAATAATAATATTTTTTAAAAAATTCAACAAAACCAGTAAAAATAACCAGACAACAGAAAATAACAATTTAGACAAGAAAAAATGTAATTGTAAAAACCCCATAAACTGTCCGCTAGAAAATAGGTGTTTGATGGAATTGATAATCTATCAATGCGAAATATCGACGAAGGAAAACCCAAACAATATAAAAGTCTATATAGGGAGTACGAAAAACACTCTAAAGCAGAGAATTTACCAGCATACCTCTTCATTTAATAATAGCAAATACAGAAATAGAACATCCCTATTGAGATATCATTGGTACCTAAAGGAAACAAAAAAAACGCCCAAAATAAAGTGGAAAATCCTAAAAGAAGCTAAAACATGTAAGTCCTTAAATGAACCATGTTCATTATGCTTATATGAAAAACTATTTATTATTAGATACCTTAAAAATAAAAATTTATTAAATAAACGCAACAAAATTAATGTCATATGTAGACATTGTAAATTATTCACATTAGAAAATGGATAAACCTAAATTAAATAACATGCTAATTGACAAATTAGGTAAAAATAAAAATAAAGCCAAAAATAGAATAAGTTAGTTTTCCTTTTTTTAATAATTCCCCCCTTTGTATCAGGATAATACACTTTTCAGCAAATTGATAGATGGAGCAAAAAAATAGCAGTTCAAGGTTTTTTTGGAAAAACTCTTTTCTTTAACAAATAGACTAAAGGGGACAAGAAAGGAGATGGGCACTACTAAAAAGGAATATCACATCAAATGTAATAAAACTGAAGGGAAAATGATAAGATCAGATAAATGCAAAGGAAAACAGACAAGAGAAGAATAGGGTCAAGGAAAAAGAAAACAAGAGGAGGAAAAAAAGTTGGTTAGCACAGAAATTCTTCGGGGTCAAACCCCAAAGTGAATCTCCATTCTGATTAGCCACACACACAAAAAAAAAAAACACCCACATACATTCACAGTAAACCGAAAGTATTTGTCATTTAAATTTAAATCATCTGCACAACCACACCAACATTGTCTGATGATGAGAATTAATCTCGAAACAGAAATTTCCATGTCGCAATGTAAAATTGACATAACCATATGATATATATATATATATATATATGAGGTGCGATTGGTAAATTGTCGCAATTTTTTATTTCAAAGCAACAAGCCATTATACTAAATATTAAATTTATTTTGTAACAAGTATCTTTTTCTTGCATTTGTTGAGTAAATCAAATAAAATTACTTTAATTAAATTGCTTATTTTCTGTCAATATGTCTCTTAAAAGATAAAATAGTTCTTGTCCTAATACTTTTGCAAAGTACTATATATTACATAACAGTCCAATACTCTTTTCTTTGTTTCTAATCAAATCTTTGTTTCTTAATACACTGCTTAGCTTCTGGAATGCATCTTTGCCTATCACAATGTGCCTTTCAATTTCAGCGTCTTACTTTCTGTCTTCTGTTTAAAAAACAATTCCCAGATATTTAAATTGTTGTACTTGTTTGATGTTGGTTTCTCCAGTTTGAAATTTGCATGTTATGCTGACCTTTTTGCTGAAAACTATGCATTGTTTTCCTGCAATAGATGTTTAGTCCTTTCTGTCCAAAAGCATCAAGAAGTTGAGAGATTAAAAAATGAAAATACCTTTGATTCACCCTAAGACTGATAAAGCTAAACAAAAAAAAAAAAAAAAAAGAGAAACACTAAGACGAAAAGAAAACTGTGAGTAACCAAAGACATTCTTATCAGGCAGTTCTAAAGATAGAAGCAAAACCAAAAAGCATGCTTTGAGATAATTCACTCTACAATAATAAATTTTAAAAAATACTAGTCTAGTTACTTAGTAATGAGATATCCTGCCATTACATTTACACAAAAACAATCAGTGCCATACGTGATACACGCTTTGGGCAATCATGTCTTGGAAGAGACATGACTAACTGGGCAGAAGATTTTCTATCCTGCTCTTTAAACTATAGGTGAAGGGAAAGAGACGGATTGTATTAATAAGTAGTAATTACTGGGGGATCAGTTTATTACTTAATAACAATAGAAAACTGATCCCCCACTTTTTGCTCAGTAGAAGCTTTACTTATGTTTCCAACTATTATCTTCATTCAGTCAGTTAAGGGCCGTACATGATACACGCTTTGGGCGATCACATCTCAAAAGAGACATGACTGACTTGGCAGAAGATTATCCCGCAGTAGGTTGCCATTGCTTTCTGTGGTAGACTGGTTGCAAGCCAAGGCCTACAGAACCCAATCTGTCCTGTTATTTGACTCATAGCTAGAGTGGAAGAGATGTATGATATTATTAAGTAGTAATTAGTGGGGGATCTGTTTATTACTTCATATCAATAGAACACCGATCCCCCACTTTATGCCCAGTAGAAATTTTAATTATGTTTCCAACTATTATCTTCATTCAGTCAGTTAAGTGCCATACATGATACACGCTTTGGGTGATCATGTCTCGGAAGAGACATGGCTGACTGGGCAGAAGATTATCCTGCAGTAGGTTGCCACTGTTTTCTGCAGTAGATTGGTTGCCAGCCAAAGCTATAGAACCCAATCTGTCCTGTTATTTAACCCATAACTGGAGGGAGGAGATGGATTAATACCTTTTCCAAGGGTATTTGTGCGTAAGTGAATGCAAGAAATTCAACTGGAATTTGAACTCAGCTCCCCAATTTGTCGTTCCAAGTCGATATCCACTGCACCACAATGCACATGGCATTATTTAACAAATCAAAAACTCATTATCATAACAACGTAATATCTCATTACTAAATTATGAGAACGGGTTGCTAGTACATTGCTTTTTACTTTTGTGTTTGCTTTCTTTGGATATTTTTTACTTTTAATGGCTTTAAAAAGCAAAATTTTCTCTTACATGCGACAACAAAACTAATTGGAAATATGAAAGTCCGAGATGATTCATGCATAAAATATAAGCAATGCAATTACTAAATTACTTAAATTTTGCCATCATTGGTAAACTAGTAATAATGACGATTACCTTTGGCTTCCATGATAAGAAAATACCTTAGAAAAAGGAAGAACTTGCAAGTCTTAGTGAAGAGATTTCCAAAAACCTGAAGATATTAAAAGAACAGAAGTATAGTCAACCAACTAAGGAAACGTTTTGACATTTTAACCCTGTCTTCAAATAAACCGCAGAATTGATTTTTAATTTAATTGCGATCATAAATAAATATACTGGAACTGTTTTTTGTTTTTTCTATTCTGTTGGTTTGTTTGGAATTTCTCTGGAGTGGAAACTTTTTTCCGTCCCTCCCCAAAGAGATTCGTAAGCATCAAACTCTGCTTGGGTACTCACAGGATATACATGACTTTTAAGCTTGGGAGATATAGATTCATGGTTCAAAATGATACGGAAAGGCATGTAGATCTCCTCTCCCACCTCCTGCAGGACCTTCTTGTGCTTGGGTAAGAACGGCTCTGAGAAGCGGACATCCAGCTAGCAAAAGAAAAAAAAAACAGGAATCAATAAGAGCAGTAACCATTTTAAAATAAAATTTAATCTTAGATGAATTTTCTAATTTGATCTTGCTATTAACATTTGAAAGGGGAAAATAAAATCACACCACCTTTTAAACGAGAAAGAATGCTTACTTCCATGAATGCTACTTTCTTTTTTATGTGCCATGTCCTTTCAGGACGTAGGCGATCATGGCCCTCCACATCTCCCAGTCCCTGGTGGCTCTTAGCACGCTTTCTCCTGTTACACCACCCAAACCCAGCTCCTCCATCCACTAGCACAAACCCATAAATCTAGAATATAAATGTATAGACACTAACATGGCCACAAAATGAGGGATCAGTTTTTATATTGTATATAATATAGAATTGATCCCCCATTTTATAACCACATTATAACTTCTTATGAACAGTTGGCATATATATTCTTCTTCTATGTGCCTTGTCTTTTCAGGACGTAGGCGATCATGACCTTCCACGTCTCCCTATCCCTGGTGGCTCTTAGCACACTTTTTTTGTTACACCACGCAACCTCTGTTTTGTCATCAACTAGCTCAAGCACATCAATCTAGAATATATATGTATAAAAGCATGGCCACAAAATGAGGGATCAGTTTATATATTGATTATAATAGAGAATTGATCCCCCATTTTATACCAACATTATAATTTCTTACAAACAGTTGGCATATACATTCTTCTTTTATGTGCCATGTCCTTTCAGGACGTAGGCTATCATGGCTTTCCACGTCTCCCTGTCCCTGGTGGCTCTTAGCACACTTTCTCCTGTTACACCATGCAACCCTCGTTCCATCATCCACCTGATCAGGTCCTTCAAATATATTATTCGCTGCTTTCCTCTGTCTCTTTTTCCCTCTATCTGGCCCGTTAGTAACAGGTTCTCCAAACCCTCCTTCCTCATTGCATGTCCCAGGAACTTTAGGTGTCTCTTCCTGATTAATTTCCTTTCTGTCTCCATCCTTTCCAAAACCTCGTCATTGCTCACATGCTCGGTCCATGATATCCGCAGCATTCTTCTGTACAACCACATTTCAGTTGCTTCAAGCTTTTCCTTCATTTTCGAAGATATTGTCCAACATTCATTGCCATACTGAAGAACCGACATCACTTAACAATCCAGTACTCTCTTCTTTGTTTCTAGCGAAATTGTCCTGTTTCTTAATACTTTACTCAACTTCAAGAATGCTTCTTTCGCCATGCCAATTTGCCTTCGGATCTCAGTGTTGCACTTTCCGTCTTCTGTTAGAACACTTCCTCACTTTACTGACCAATCAAATTACAGATTCCAGACCAATGTTTACAATAACAAGGGGAGATAATCATGCTTGCTTTTTACATTACTAGAATATGCTGATGCATGTTGAAATCTTCAGTGTTTCGTACTGTCAAGGGTATCGCTAACATTTTTGTTGAGATTTATAAATTCTACATTTCCATCAATTTCACAAACCAATCAATGAAATATTAAAACCTTAAAGAAAAGATATGCAAAAACAATATTGCATTTTTATTAAGCCAGTATTTGTTTTAATAATTAAATTGTTTTTAAAATAGTGAGAGTATTTTGTACATTAAAGAATAAATCTTACAATTTTTCCAAAAGAATAAATTAAAATTTATTGTATTAAGCTATGCAGACTCGTAAAACCAATTGTACTTTATCACCCCACTAAACCTGTTTGCATTTCTCCCAAAAATTAGGTTTGGTTAACATTGTTTTATGACATACTAGCAGTATAGCCCAGCGTTACTCGGGTGAAATGAAAGTTTTAAAACTAATCCATGGTCCTGGAGCTCAGACTCTTTGGATGTTGGCAGAAAAGACTAAAAAGCAATAGTTGTTTCCAGTTAAAACAAAACCGTAGACTGAAAGAAAAAATGAATGGATGTAAGTCAAATTTTGATTTCCTGATGTCGATATCAAATAAGTTTTTTTCGTTGTAAACTGAATTTTGATGGTTAAATAAGTCCTCTGAGTAAATGGTATCATGGCTGAGACTAAGAACTACAATTATACCGACTTAGAGCTAAACCTGAAGCAAAAACTAAAATAAAAGGGCTGAAAAAAATACAGACATACAGGCAAATAAACAGACACACACACAAACATCTTGCTTTTTATATATATATATATATATTATTGATTTTCTGCACTATTATAAGAACTGCAACCTTGAAACTTCTGAATATCGGTTCTTATGTCTTTGTCTATGAGTGTATCAAATTTCATTAAAACTGGACCACTCCTTCTATAACCCGATTTTTTCGATTATCAATTTTTGATATTTAACGGGGTACCTCAACACAAAACCTAGCTAATAACACTCGTAGAAGCTTATAGTACAACTGTGTAAATTTTCAAGAAAATCAGTTCAGCTGTTTCAGAGGTTATAAGTAACAGACACACACACAGACAAAATTTCATTTATAAATAAGTTTAGATCCACCTCAATTGGTTATTTGATACCAACAAGATTTTTAAGATACATTTGTATGAATAGAATATATATTCTTTGTAAGAAACCAGTTTGTAGTTTAAGTTTCATTGACATATATTTGTAAAGAGGCTTTTTGTTAAGAGACAAATGTATTGCTGATAATAGTTTTTTTTTTTTTCCAGAAATGCATTGTTGGTATTTTTAACATGAACATCTTTTTATACTTTCATAGTGTATTGACTCCTGTTTTGGGGTTACCTATTGATCCATGGCTGGAACCCTAAAAAGTGCTACCACCCTGGGTCAAAATGGACCTGAAAACTGCAGCAATTAAGAGGTGGTTCTACACTCTTCAAAACCTTCCAATATATCCCAATATAACCAAGGATGGATTGAAAGGTTTGAATAAATTTGATGTCTAAGAAACAAATATTATTTCGATTTCATTTGGGAGTCTTGGCTTTGCCAGTTTATTGTCCTACGCAGGACTCCCAAAATCTGGTTTCGATTGGTCAATGTATAGCAATTTTAGACTGCTCAAAGGAAGTCACAGAATTATGTATTTTCTATTTTAAAATGATTTATTTTGTTACCCAGGTTCCTACCATGAGTGGTGTCTTCAGGCGATTTTTAATAACTGATTTTACCTTTTACTGATTTTCTTTTTAAGAACGTTCTTGTAACGGTGTTTTATTGAAACGTTCACATGGCAGAGAAATTATGAATGCTCATTGTTTAAATTCAAACGAATTATGACATTTTCATCCATGGAGGTATTTCTTAGTGTGGATGCATTTAGTCATAATTTCCGTTCTTTCTTTTAACAGTTCGTCTTTATTTGGGTATGTCATAATTTCTAATTTTTCTTCTTGGCACAGTCTACATATTTGTCCACCGTTGTAAGGTTTGGCTGTTTTTACAATCCTCCATGTTATGCCTGGATCTTTTCCATATTTTGATTTCAATTTACAGACATGGTTAGTCAATTTTCTATCGTTCTTTAATTTTTCTATTTTAAACGTAAATCTGTGGTTGAACCACCTGGTCTTAAAGGCCTAAAACTAAGTATTAAACAATATATATATATATATATATATATATATATATATATTTGAAAATATTTTTATAGGTACAAAATTTAATTAAAGAGTGTAGCTTTTTGAGAACACTCTTGTAACATTGTTTTATTTGAACGCTCACATGGCAGGGAATTTTTGAATGTGCAATTTGTAAATTAAAATGAATTATGGCATTTTCATCCATGGTTGTATGAACTGAAGAGGTATTTCTTAGTGTGAATGCATTTAGTCATAATTTCCATTCTTTCATTTAACAGTTTGTTTTTATTTGGGAATATAATTTCTAATTTTTCTTCTTGGCACAGTCTACATATTTTTCTATGCCATCATTAGGATTGAGCTCTCTAGTGAGGAAAATTTTAAAACAGTTACCACTTCAGTGATTTAAGCATTACTTTTCAGCAATGAATTGAGTTCTTTTAATGACTGGTGTCGGTATACACTGCTTGTATTTAACATGCTAAAATTTCCCTTCTCCGATGACATGTGCCTATAATCTAGGGTTTAGCAACTCCGACTGACCCCCCCCCCGGCTAGAAGCAAGTGGATGTCTAGCCACACTGATGAGCTGTGATACCGCGAGACAGGCTTGTATGTGGATGATGAAGATAGATAGAAAGCAACATCTATGTGGCTAATTAATATGTATTTTATGGAGGATGAACTCACTGGGTGCTCCTCAATTGTGACCATGTCCCACATTTAAGCTATGCTTAGTAAATCAGTATTTTAAATAATTTATTTTAATATCCCACTCCTCCTATAAGCTGATAAACGTGAATATAAATGGAACAAAAAAATAAACCTTGAACGTGTTTAAAATAGTTTATATATATATATATATATATATATATATATAATTATCAAAATAATTCATTACAAATTGTCGGTTGCTTATAACCAAGTTTTGTTAAAATAGGTTAATTTCCGTAACATGTTTTTATATATATATATATATATATATATATAGATAGATAGAGAGAGAGAGATAGGTGTGAGTTTGTAACCCTGGGTTTCACGCTCTTGCAATCGTCAGACAAACTGATTAATTTTTTTTAAAAATTGGCTATATGTGGAGCTGCATATATTGGTGTATTTTTGTGGAAGTGGGAGGAAAATTTGTTGTCATGACAGACGCAGACATATATACACATTTGTACACTCATTGACGTGTGCAAAGACACACACACACACACACACACACATGCGCGTCCACCCACCAGGGCTCACACAAACATATATGCAAATCGTACGAGGCTTGGCATATATATGTATATGTGTGCCATTGCGCACATACATACGCATTCGGTTAGACTAAGGACCCAATCACTCTTTACAATATTCTATTCACAATAAAGACCCATTCATTGCCAGTCAATCCACCATACACCATAATACCTCACACATTCAGGGAACCTAAAAAAGGGGTACTTCTCACATGAATTTCTAATAATGTATACAATATATCAACAAAAATAGATAAAGATTACATATGATATGTAATAAAAAAGGGGAGGGGTACATGAAACAAAAAACCTAAACAAAATTTCAACTTAATATATAAAATAAACAAATTGTTGTTAGTTGGACCCATCCAACCCACAAAAATGAAGAGGCCGCTGTATTCTGTCTTCATGACAAAATCATGTGGCTCTCTTGCTAAGGGAGAGTGGGAGGAGATAAAAATTAAATACGGTTTGGGAAATGAAAAATTCTGACCCAGTCAAGATAAAAACAACGGGATTCAAAAAACTGGGAGAGGTTGGGAATCTCGACCTGGATCATAACAAAAGATAATGCCGGGAACAGGCCAGGAATCATACTCATTCACATTAACTAGGTACACAAGAAAAAACTATCTTAACCAGGGGAGGGTTCCAAAGGAATCCACCCTGATGACTCTAGCAGACCTAAAAGAGAAAATCAAGGCTAGCACAGTTCATGTGAACCAGGCTCGCTACATTTACCCACCTTAACTCAGCTTCTTCCACAACTGAGTACTGATGTACTATTTGATCATTCTATACTCCTTTATGGTAAAATGTTTCTCATGTTGCTGGCCATAGCCCCCAAATGGTGATTTGGACGTCACGAAAAGGAATCTTGCGATATGAACGTTATTCTTATCAACATCTGATTGGATTCTTTAAGCATCAGTTTTTAAAAAATCAGATCTGATAAAAAGCGCTTGATATCGACAGATTTCAGCAAAAGGTGAATAAATGTAGCAAGCCTGGTCCGCGTGGATGAGGCCAGTCTTTATTTTCTTTTTTAAAGTTCCTTTTGGCACAACGAGGCCATTTCCTGTAAACCCCTCCCTGGTTAAGTTAGTCGTCTTTTGTGTACCTAGTTAATGTGATTGAATAGGTTCCCAGCCTGTTCCTGAATTTCTCTTTTGTTACGATCGAAGTCAAGATTTCCAACCTCTCCAGTTTACTTTTGGTCCCATTTTATCTTGGCCAGTCTTTTACTTTCCCATTCCATTATTTTATCCGACCTCACTTCCTTAGCGAGTGTGCTTCTTGATTTCACCGTTTGGGGGAATACAGCTGCCACTCTCTTTTTGTGGGGTGGACAGATCTTAATAACATTGATTTATTTCATTTTAAAAAACTTTTGTTGTATTTTATTTTATTTTGGATATTCAGAAGTTTCATGGTTGCAGTTTTTACAATAGTGCAGAAAATCGATATATATATATATATAAAGCAAGATGTGTGTGTGTGTGTGTGTTTGTTTATCTGCCAGTATGTCTGTATTTTTTTTCAGCCCTTTTATTTTAGTTTTTGCTTCGGGTTTGGCTCTAAGTAGGTATAATTGTAGTTCTTAGTCTCAGCCATGATACCATTTACTCAGAGGACTTATTTAGCCTTCAAAATTCAGTTTACGACGAAAAAAACTTATTTGATATCAATACCAGGAAAGCAAAATTTGACTTACATCCATTCATTTTTCTTTCAGTCTACAGTTTCACTTTAACTGGAAACAACTATTGCTTTTTAGTCTTTCGTGCCAACGTCCAAAGAGTCTGAGCTCCAGGACCATGGATTGGTTTTTGAAGCTTTCATTACACCCGAGCAACACCAGGCTATACTGCTAGTTGTAATTATTTACATTGTTCAGACTGGTGTCTTCATTTTTTATTACCATATTCCTGACATTTTGGCCATTGTACACGTCAACCTTCTTCAGGTGACTGGAATTTCGAACTGAATTTCAATCCCTGGAGTAGATTGTTCTCGTTCCATGAATCATGCCACTTCTATATATTTTGTTAAGAGTTGAGTTCAAGAGAGACAACTAAGACATCTGATTAAACAACAGATTGAAAGTAATTTTTAAGATCAGCTGCAAATTTGAGCTTATTGAACCAATCAGTTTTACTATCAAGACAGAAGTAAATAGTTGCACCATCAATATATATATATATATATATATATATACCAAGTGAGGAACTGATGACAGCAAAAACATTGTTGATGAAAATTAAAAACAATGTAAATCAAAGGATAAGGCCTTTGGGGACACCTGCATTATTGCAAAATGATCTAGAAGAGTGACCATTCAAAACAACATTCATTTCAAGATTTGATAAGAAAGACTGGATCAATTAAAAAATTTGTCCAGTAATATCACAACATTTCAAATGGTGAAGAAGACCAGTATGCCAAACTGTCAAATGCTTTTGAGATATCCAAAGCAACAGCACGAGCTTCACTATTCTTATCTAAAACTTGATAGACATCTTCAGCAATTATCATTCATACATCAGCAGTTGACTTAAGAAGTAAAAGCCATATCTGAAAGAAGACACTGTGAGGTGTGTTCCTAAATGACTGTGTATGTGAGTGTATGTAAAAAGCAATTGGCTGTCTAACTGTACTGATGAGCTGTGATACAACGAAACATATCTGTCTGCAGATGACTATTTACGCTCTCACACCCTGATTGAGCACTCTGGAAGAATGGTAGACTTTGAAAAACAGTAGCTACTCTGGCATTTACACATCATTCATTCAGCAATGAATTAGAACACTCTCAGCTATTGGGCATGTATAAGAATAATATACATGCTAAAAAGTCTGTCTCCTTTGAGCACCCATAGCTCTGAAGTAGAATCGCCAACTGAAGCCAATTCGGTCAGGTTTCAATCCTGGGTAAAAAGCAATTGGCTGTCTAACCGTACTGATGAGCTGTGATACAGCGAAACAGATGTATATATATATATAAATATAATACTTATATATATATATATATATAATATTTGTATACAGTGATATGCATAAGTATTGGATACATGTTATTTTCTGTTATAACTCTAGTTTATGTTCGCCATTTTGCCTGATATTTGGTAAGTAATATCTCGTAAAGTTGTTTTAGTTGTATGTAGAAGGAAAATTAAAAACTCATGGTTGAATCCATTTCTTTTATCAAAGTTCAAAATTATCCTATGCAAAAGCATTGGATATATCAATTTAATATTTTGTTTCGTAGCCTCTGTTTTGTTTCACTGTTTCCAGTCGCTTTCTATAGTTGGCCACAAGTTTTTTCACACTGATCAACCGTTACTTTACTCCATTCTTCCTTGCATAATTCCTCTAATTGCTTGATATTTTGTGGATTCCGCTTATGAACTTTAACCTTCAAAGTATTCCACAAATTTTCAATTGGACGAAGCTGGATTTTGCGATCTGATTTTAAATCAATTTTCTAACCACTGAAAGGGAGCGATTTGAAAAACCAAGAGAAAAGTTAGCAATCCAGTGTGAAAAACTAAATTGCTATGAAAACAAAGTCAGAATCAGTCAGTGAGATGGAAGCAGCGATATTATACACCAGCAACATGTGGTAAAAACTTCAAACACTGACCAGAACATAACACACATTCCTTTTCCTTCTTCTTCACTCATGCTATTTTCCTTTACCTCATCTTCTCCATCCTCAACATTCTCACAGTCAACAAAGACGACAACAACAAGGCACTTTAACTGACTCCTAAAATCAACATCCAATAAGTACAATTTCCTTTCTTGCTTTTTTTTTTTTTAATCATATCACCCCAAGCAAGGCGAAAACGCCACTGATGCGCAGGGGGCTACATAAGGGTAAAAAGATTGGAAAAGAGAAAGCCGAGAACCACATCCTAAACAGGAAACAAGGGATGAGCCTCTTCACCTGTTCAATAGATGTGGGTGGAGTGTGAACCGGGCGATAGTTTAGTCTATCTACTCCAATTTACTTTCCTTTTCACTTTCTTGGTCTATCCAAATAACTTTGTTGCTTTCTTTCGGTACCAGAAATAGTGTTACAAAGGAAAAAAAAGTTTAAAAGATTAAATTTAGGTTCAGACTCATAGAATTGAAATTTTATTCCGATAATCAGTGAAAGCCTTATATTTATTATTTCTTTAACAAATAAATAATTGTGCCATAAAATAAAACCTTTGCTTACTTCAAAGGGAAATTATAAACAACAATTTAGCCATATTACGATGTAATGTGTTATACAGTACAGTACTTTTCATGCAATTTTCATTAAGCAATGCAAATTTAAAACATTTTATCTTACAATTTGTGCCCAATAGTATTTTGGTGTTATATACACTTTTATCTGCTTTTTATTTTATTAACTAGCAGTATAACCCGGCGTTGCTCGGGTGTAATGAAAGCTTTAAAACTAATCCATGGTCGTGGAGCTCAGACTCAGCCTAAAGAATATTTGAAATAAAAAATAATTGCGACAATTTACCAATCGCACATTATATATATATATATATATATATATATATATATATATATACTAGCAGTATAGCCCGGCGTTACTCGAGTGTAATGAAAGCTTTAAAACTAATCCATGGTCCTGAGCTCAGACTCAGCCTAAAGAGTATTTGTGTGAAGTTTGCTGAAAATCGGATAAAAATTGTGGATTTGTATAAAGGACATACAGGCAGATAAACAGACACACAAACATCTTGCCTTATATATATATATATATATATATATATAATCGATTTTCTGCAGTATTGTAAGAACTGCAACCTTGAAACTTCTGAATATCGTTTCTTATGTCTTTGTCTATGAGTGTATCAAATTTCATTAAAATCGGACCACTCCTTCTATAACCCGATTTTTTCGATTATCGATTTTTGGTATTTATCGGGGGTCCCTCGACACAAAACCTAGCTAAGAACACTCGCAGAAGCTTATAGTACAATCCGTGTAAATTTTCAAGAAAATCGGTTCAGCCGTTTTGGAGTCTATAGGTAACGGACACACACACAAAGTTCTCTTTATAAATAAGTTTAGATTTAGATTATGATCTTATTCATTGAATAACCTATTGTGTAATCTTTGACAATCTTTTAAATACAGTTTTTAATTATCAAATACAGTAAAAAAAAAATGTATTTTGCTTCTTGGGATTCATAATTAGAATTCTGATTTGAATATATTTTCCATTCAATGTATCCAATACATGATAACTTTATTTGGATTTATTCTTGAAATAGTAACATTTTTAAGTTAGTTTATGAACAAAAACCTATGCAAATTAAGCATTTCTGCACATTTTTCAGACAATCTTTAAAATTAAATGCTCATAAATTGGTAAAAGCTATGAATCTAATTTTTGTTATCAATACTTATCACATTAAATCCCAGCTTTCACATAGAGTGCAATGTTGATTTTCTAAAAAAAGTGAAAAATCAACCTGCCTTAATGTAAATTATTTTTATAATGCCAGAGGATGTTTTTTTTCATGTTTAAGATAAAATTCTGCTCAACTACACCCTACACATTATAATCAAGAGGATTTCAATCTGGGGAGTTAGATGTCCAGGTTTAATGGGTGATATGGTCACAGAAATTGCCTAATAGTCATGAATGGGTTTTCCTGCTTGTGTGACATGTTACAGATCCCTTTTACCAGAACTAGGGTCTTCAAGCAGCCACCCTCTTGATCCAAGGTAAAACTACCTCCTCAAGGCACTTGATGTCAACCCCTGTGTTGAGTCAATACACTGAGGCATAATGTCACCATCAAGTATTTTTTCTTGTTAAAGCATTTGTTGAGTAAATCAAATAAAATTACTTCAATTAAATTGTTTATTTTCTGTCAATATGCCTCATAAAAAATAAAATAGTTCGTCCTAATACAGTACTCTCTCTCTCTCTATATATATATATATATATATGAATGACAGACATTTGGTCTTGATTAATTTTAATGATTCACTTTTTAATTTACCATCAGAAATTGTACAGTCTATTTCAGAAGAAAAGTATGAGAAATATGGTCCAACCAATCATAACTTTAGAGACCCACCCTCAAATGTATATGAAAGAAAGAAAAAAAAACACATACATCACACCACACTTACATCAAAACACTTTTGTGAAAATTGAAATTTTACTGAAATATATGTACAACATTGAGATTTTAATGTATAATGAATAATATAATATAGATTTTAATGCATAATGAATAATATAATATAGATTTTAATGCATAATGAATAATATAATATAGATCTTAATGCATAATGAATAATATAGATTTTAATGCATAATGAATAATATAATATAGATTTTAATGCATAATGAATAATATAATATAGATTTTAATGCATAATGAATAATATAATATAGATTTTAATGCATAATGAATAATATAATATAGATTTTAATGCATAATGAATAATATAGATTTTAATGCATAATGAATAATATAATATAGATTTTAATGCATAATGAATAATATAGATTTTAATGTATAATGAATAATATAATATAGATTTTAATGCATAATGAATAATATAGATTTTAATGCATAATGAATAATATAATATAGATTTTAATGCATAATGAATAATATAGATTTTAATGTATAATGAATAATATAATATAGATTTTAATGCATAATGAATAATATAATATAGATTTTAATGCATAATGAATAATATAATATAGATTTTAATGCATAATGAATAATATAATATAGATTTTAATGCATAATGAATAATATAATATAGATTTTAATGCATAATGAATAATATAATATAGATTTTAATGCATAATGAATAATATTTTAATATAGATTTTAATGTATAATGAATAATATAATATAGATTTTAATGCATAATGAATAATATAATATAGATTTTAATGCATAATGAATAATATAATAAAATATCTTTTAAAAAATAATTTACATAGAGATAGCTGTACTACGGGGATCCTATTATAAGGATGCAATTTATTCATTTTACAGATGTGAGTTCAATACCCGGCTACAGATGAACAAAAAAACTTACAGACTTATGTTAAGGGGAAGTAACTGATAATTAGACATCTGGAAAAGGCACGATTCATAGAACTAGAACAATCTACACCAGTGAATGAAAACTTTAAATCACCTGAAGAAGGTACAACAGTCGAAACATCATGAATATGGCAACAAAGATGAGAACAATAGTCAAAAAACTGTAAATAGTCTAAATAATTACAATACTTCATCTAAGAAAAAGAGACACATCCTGAAATTATGAATATAACGACAAAGATGTAGACAACAATCCAAATAGTGTAAATAATTACAATAAAACATCTTAGAAATATAGATACATTCTGAAGAAGGCCAGAGCTGACAATGACCGAAACATGAATATGACAACAAAGATGAGAACAATCCAAATAGTGTAAATAAATACTATACTTCATCTCAGAAATATAGACACATCCTGAAGAAGGCTGGAACATACATCAGCCAAAATGTTGTGAACATGGCAACAAAGATGAAGACAACAGTTCAAATAATGTAAATAGTGTAAATAATTTATTCACTGTTTTTAGATTCAGAAATATGGGTTTGTATTATACTTAAGTCACATTATACACAAGGAAATATATTAATACTTTACTTACCTTGAAGAATGATGTAAACCTATATTTTACTGATCCAGTTAAATATTCAAAATATCTTTCAAATCGAGCAATTTTCTCTTTTGTTCTAAAATCTTGTCCTTCTCCTCCAATGTCATTATCCCCAGGAATGTAGATTTTCTGCAAGAGAAGATTTATAGAAAATATGATAGTTTCTGGCATTGACCAAATAACAAATTTTCAAAAATAATTATGAAGCAAAGGCCGCAAACCTTTACCAAGGCAATACCGATACCATCTCAGCAATCAGCAAGAGATAATTATTTACAATTATTTCAATGACATTTTGAAATTAAAAATAATAATTTTGCCTTTACAAAAAAATTAGAATTTATTAAAATTAATGATTCAAACTAGTGGCGTTTATTTTTTAAGATGACAACCAATTTTTAGTTGAATTTGATTTTCATATCTGACAAGCACTTTTTCACATTTATTTGGCTGTAGTCATTGGAGATTATATATATATATATATTTCTAAACATATACTGCTAAATATAAGAGACAATGAATGTCTATTATGTTTAATCATGAGCCGTTCTAAACGTCGTATTTTGGCTTTAATTTCAGTTGAAAATAAAGACAAAAATTCTCCAACATTTGGATAATTTTTTATTAATTTGCTTCTAAGCTTTCGGCTCACATAAGCCATTATCAAAGAATAAATATTAACATGCAGTAAACATAGAACATTTAAGTTATTAACAATAAAGAGAATTAAATTGAAGAGACAAGTCCATCCATACCGTGGCAGATGGCCGCAGACAGTGACAAACTTGATTCTTTTGTTAGGGTCTGTTGATGAGTGTCTGTTTTATGTTTTTTTATGTTGTGAACTAAAAAACATAAAACAGACACTCATCAACAATAATTTTCCCAACTACATAATTGATGAACAAATATGACAACCTTAACATGGAAAAAACAACACATAATTCTAGCCCAACCAATCCCAAACATATCACTCTTATATCGTAGCCAGATGCACTCCAACTACCAACTAGATGAAAATATCCTAAAAAACTCATAAACACTAATATTTCTCCGACAGACCCTAACAAAAGAATTAAGTTTGTCACTGTCTGCGGCCATCCACCATGGTGGGGATGGACTTGTCTCTTCAATTTAATTCTCTTTATTGTTAATAACTTAAATGTTCTATGTTTACTGCGTGTTAATATTTATTCTTTGATAATGGCTTATGTGAGCCGAAAGCTTAGAAGCAAATTAATAAAAAATTATCCAAATGTTGGAGAATTTTTGTCTTTATTTTCAACTGAAATTAAAGCCAAAATACGACGTTTAGAACAGCTCATGATTAAACATAATAGACATTCATTGTCTCTTATATTTAACAGTATATGTTTAGAAAATTATTTACTGCCTCAATACACTATATATATAAAACCCTATTTCCAGATGGCTGGTATTAATTTTTTATTGATTTAAAAGATAAGAAATTTCTCTAAAATTGAATAGAATGACAAAAATACATTTACTTTTGTTGGGAAAAGTAAACAAATTGATTTAATGTGAGTGGATGAACTGTAGGCATAATACTGTCATCCTGTTTGACAATTGCTTGGCCCCAGGTCAAATTGGAATGTGAGAATTTCCTGTCTTCGGCCACCTGAGCTTTGGGTATGGATAAGCAAGCAATAGAGAGAGTAAGACTCTCCCTCTCAGCGGTGAATGGCCGAAGGCTCAGTCAAAATGGATAATTGATTTCATTTTCATTTGAAGCTGGTAAAACTTACACAGAGAGGGGAAATTGAATTCCCCGTAGCTAACTTTACCACACCAGTTTTGTACCTTTTCAATAAAATTGAGGTGGAACACGAAATTGGTGGATTTGGGCCTGTGATTTTGAAGATGGTCAGTCTGAAATCAGAAAACTATAAACTGACG
The DNA here is from genome assembly GCA_037127315.1 of Ascarosepion bandense. Classification (NCBI taxonomy): domain Eukaryota; kingdom Metazoa; phylum Mollusca; class Cephalopoda; order Sepiida; family Sepiidae; genus Ascarosepion; species Ascarosepion bandense. The sequence continues at coordinate 1,108,718 of JBBBDQ010001361.1, read as the reverse complement.
CTCTTAAGAAAATTACTGCTACAAGTGGTAGTGCGATACTAAAATGCCAGCCAGTACCGTCATTGTGTTAAACGGATTATATTCTGTTCGCTGGTTACCTAGAACCAGGAATCGTGTTATATTTGGTGTCCTAAAGAGGCCAAGTGTTGTATCTGGTGGCCTTAAATAAAGGATTAACACACTGTGGGAATCAGGGATTGTAACTATATACTGTCTTCTTATGAGCCTGGATTGACTTAGCCAGTTAATAACAGGCAATCCTACTTCGGTCAGTCTGAGATCAATCAAACACAATGTGGGTGAATTAGTTGAGGTGCAGAAAGGGTTGGCTCAGGTGGGCCCAGCAACATGTTATATCTGGTGCCGTGACCTGGTTTAGACCCTAAGGTGGCCATAACAGGGCCAAGAGCGAGCATAGTTAACAAGAACAAGTGACAGCAAGTTGACAAGAATGAGCGGCAACAAGTTAGCAAATAGCAGTTAAGACGCTTTTCGGTTTTATTCTATATGATTCTCAATTCTGTGGTTCCATTTCACCGGGATGAATTATTGTTATCAAATTTTCGCAGTTTCTCTTGAAAGTCAAAGGTAGCATGGCAGACCATGAGGCAAAGGGATCGGATAAGATTGAGGTAGAAGAAGAAGTAAGAAAGCAGAAACACACTGACAACCTAAGGATATGGGGGTGGACCAGGTACCTATGTTTGGAGAAGGTCCCAAGGTATGAAAGGATTGGTTACTGTCAGTCCACAAATCCCTAGTCATTTTCAGTTCAGGCCATGAGACCATCTATGTGGCATGGAATGCAGCAAGAGAGAAGGCCTTGGAGTTCATAAAGCAGCTCCTGGTTGGAGATCAGCATATGCTCTCGATAGAGGTAGAAGAGTGGGTCACAAGGGACACTCCTTAAATTGACTCAATTGAGGGATGAGACCCCCGGAGAGTTAGGGTCTAGGACAGAGAAGCTGTTTGAAATAGCATTCCTCAAAGAGGAACAAGCAAATGCGGTGATGAAGGCCCAGTTCTCCAACTTATCGGTTGTGATAGCCCTAGCAAGGTACAGCACTGGAGTCTGATGGAAGGCCAAGAGCAAAGATCCAGGGCAGAGTTTGAGTTGTGAGGGAGGCAGGCAGAAGGGCAGTTTTCAACGATCTTCGTTAGGGAGTGAAAGGTTTAGAGAAGATCCTGGAATAAGGTATAGGTTTTATGAGCCCACGCCAAGTAGATACAACTTAGTTTGCTGGACCTGTGACCATGAAAGCCACAGGACGATGAATTGCCCAACGAAGCAGAGATGCCCACCCCTAACTTCAATGATTATAAGTGCACCAGGTATGGTGAAAAGTGGTACAGAGCTAGATGGTGTGGGCTCAACAAGGGTGCCCGACCATCTTGAATCAAAAAGGAATCAGAAGAATGGGAAGAAGTAAGAAGGGTTGCCCCAGTAATAAGAAGGAGGGTGGCCCATATCAAAATGACAGAAATGAGGTGCTGGGCATGTGGCAGTAAGGGTCATTTTGCAGTAAATTGCCCCATAAGGAGCTGATGGTATTGTGGAAGACCAGACTACCAGAAGGGAAGCTGTACTCAGCCACAGAGAACAAGCAAAATGAGTAGGTCCGCTCTTGATCACCCAGATGGAAGGGGCCAAAGTGGGACCCCTGTATGGATGACCATGGTGATATGCTACTGCTAGCACCCATGGCCAGTTGGGAGGAGAGCCAAGATACTAGGAGACAAAAGAAGACAGCTAGGGTGGCTCATGTATTCGTACAAGGAAAAGGGCTTCATTGTGAGGTATTAGTGGGAGGATCAGTAGTAAGAACTGCAATAGATACTGGGTCAAAGGTCTCGCTACTGAATCCGGAAGATTATGAGTGCTTGAGCTATAGGGGTAACTTGATGGAGGCAGACATAGACGTTACTCAAGCGGTAGGAACTCTGATAGAGGTAAAGGGGATGATGAACCTCCCAATGGAAATAGAAGGGACAAGTAACATCTAGAGATTTTATGTGGCCTCAGGTTTGTATGAAGAGGCAATTTTGGGGGAAGACTGGCTTGACTGTCATGGAGCCATGATAGATTTTGACCCAGGACAACACTACTTCCTCAAGGCACTTGATGTAGGCTTCAGTGTTGAGTTTGTACCACTGTGAGAAGATGAAAGGTGGTGCATTGGATATCGGCTTGGAAGGAGAAATCGGGGAGCCGAGTTCGAATTCCAGCTGAATTAATTGCCTTCACTTACGCGCAAATACCCTTGGGAAAGATATTAATCCGTCTCTTCCTTCCAGTTATGGGTTAAATAACAGGACAGATTGGGTTCTATAGCCTTGGTCGGCAACTAGTCTACCGCAGAAAGCAATGGCAACCTACTGCGGGATAATCTTCTGCCCAGTCAGTCATGTCTCTTTCGAGACATGATCGCCCAAGCGTGTATCACGTATGGCACTTAACTGACTGAGAAGATGAATGGAGGTATAATGCTACCATCACTGTAAAAGGTAGAAGAGTACCATTAGGTGACCCCACCTCCCCGAGGAGTCCAGGTCCATGATATTGGAAGAGGATATAAAATTAACCTCTAGAATTGCAGTATCAGCCAAAGACAGGCCAGTACCGAGGAAAGAGGTTAGTGTTATAAAGGTGAACAAGGCAAGAAAGGAGGGACGGAATCCCAATAAGATAAGGGAGACAGACAAGGACTCCGTAGAAGATGAGTCAAGTGAGTGGGAGGAGGAGGACGACACACCTCTCTCTCTCAACTCCAAAAACAACTGAGATACGAGAATAGGTCAGAGGTTGAGCCAAAGCTGTCACAACCAAAGGCAAAGACCCCTAGTGACGGTTGTAGCTTGAAGACTCCTAGTGATGGTTGTAGTTTAAAGGGGTTAGAGTTATAAAGGTGACCGAGACAAAAAAGGAGGAGGTGGAAGCACTATGATAAGATAATAGAGACGGACAAGGACTCCGTAGAAGATGAGTCAAGTGAGTGGGAGGAGGAGGACAACACACTTCTCTCTCAATTCTAAGAACGACTCAGATATGAGAATAGGTCAGAGGTTGAGCCAAAGCTGCCTCAACCAAAGACAAAGACCCCTAGTGACAGTTGTAGTTTGAAGACCCCTAGTGATGATTGTAGTTTGAAGAGGTTAGAGTTATAAAGGTGACTAAGTCAAAAAAGAGGGGTGGAAGCCTTATGATAAGATAATAGAGACAGACAACGACTTTTTTTTTTTAATCACATCACTCCAAGCAAGGCGGTAAGGCCACTGGTGTGCAGGGGGCTACGTAAGAGTGAATAGATTGGAAAAGAGAAAGCTGGAAACCACATCCTAAACAGGGAACAAGGGATGAGTCTCTACACCTGTTCAATAGACGTGGGTGGAGTGTGAACCAGGTGATAGTTCGGTCTATCTTCTCCAATTGAAAAAAAAATTAACAAAAGAGAAAAGTGGAAAGATTGGAAAAGAGAAAGCCGGAAACCACATCCTAAACAGGGAACATGGGATGAGCCTCTACACCTGTTCAATAGACGTAGGTGGAGTGTGAACCGGGCGATAGAAGATGAGTCAAGTGAAAGGGAGGAAGAAGACGAAATATCTCTCTCTCAACTCCAAGAACAACTGAGAAAAGAGAATAGGTCAGAGGTTGAGCTAGAGTAACCTCAACTAAAAGCAAAAAGCACTAGTGACGAAATCCACGGTTGTAGTTTGAAACTCCCCGAGTGCAAGGAAGAAAAAGTGTCAACTGAGTGGGATAACGAATGTGAAATGTCTTTCTCTTAATTCCAAAAACTACTGGATGAAAGTGTGAAGAGATCAAGTGTATGTTCGAAGCTACCCCTCAAGGAAAAATTGTGAGAGGCAGGAAAACCTGAGTCTCATTAATAAAATAATGTTGCAAAAACTGAGGTGGACGGGTTTGGTATTGGTGCACAACAGTACCAAACTCCACACTATCTACACTTTAAGTTCTGAAAAGAGGCTGGTTGTTGGAGACTACGAGGCGTGGCTAGCAGTGTCACGATGGGCAGAAAAATTTACTTGTGAATTCTGTTTTGGGGCAGTATACTGACTAGATGCATGTCCGACAACATCATTGATAATGATGTCCAACCTTCAGTGCAGGAGGGCTGCACACCTGTCTGAAATTCAACTAGCCTATTAGAAGAGAGGAACAAAAACTAAGGAATATTTGTAAAAGTGAACAAAAGCAATGTAGATGGATAGCAGAATTAAAAACAGTGTATTTATTTATTTTCGTCTGCAGGCATAAATGTTCACAAAAACGTTTTAAAGAAAAATATGTACTCTCTGATAGGATTCAAACCTGCACAAGGTGCAATGGGTAAATTCTCCTTTCCTATTTTTAATTCCATGCATGTTTTTGATTTTGCCAACTGCACAGTATAGCAGGGTCAGTTGGGCATCATCTGTGAGAGAAAGAGAACTATGATGCAACTCGCTCTGCCAGAAATTTGGAAATGGTATGCTGTACTGCTTGGCATTTGTGCTGGAAGCTGTAATACAAATGTTTCAGAATATTTTGGGCATTAATCTGAGGACAATGCAGAGTGTTTGGAAAGAGTCTAATATTGATTACAAAGATGTTTAGAGTGATCACTAGTGATGGTAACATTATACCTCCATTCATCTTGCCACAGAGGTATAAACTCAACACTGAAGCCTACATCAAGTGCCTTGAGGAAGTAGTGCTGCCCTGGGTCAAGAGGGTGACTGCTGGAAGACCCTATGTCTAGCAATAAAAATCTGCACACAAGCAGGAGAACCCAGTCATGGCTATCAGGCAATTTCTGCAATCATATCACCCCTTACATCTGGCCACCTCATTCCCTAAACTGCAACTCCCTTAATAATCATACATAGGACACAGTTGATCAAGGTATTTACAAAACTCCTAAGACCAAAGATAAACTGAAGACAAGGATTTATCACAGCATTCACCAACTTAAACAAAGAGAGACTGCCCAGAAGTGACGCAAGAAATTCCAAAGTCATCTGGAGGCCATAGTTAAAGCTAATGGCACTTTTATGGAATAAATTTACTCTTTAGTATTTCAAGATATTCTTGCGTAATTTTCGTACATGTATCTGTTAAAATAAGATGACATGTTATTTACATTTTTACAGCATTTAGACAAGAGTTTATTTATCACATTCTGTGTGCATATACACACACACAGAGTCGTCTTTAGTTTTGATTGGGAAACAAACCTGTGAGTGAAAAAAGGCTGTCAAGACTGAGAAAAAGGCAATAAAAATAGTTTGAAGGTGCATTGGCATGGCCAAAAATGCATTCCAAAAGCTGAGTAGAGTATTAAGAGACATGTAATTTTCGCTAGAAACAAAGAAGAGAGTACTGGATTGCTATGTGATGTCAGTTCTTCAATATGGCGGTGAATGCTGGACAATAATCATCAAAGATGAAGGAAAAACTTGAAGCAACTGCAATGTGGTTCTACAGAAGAATACTGGATATAAAGTGGGGGATCAATTCCATATTACAATCAATACATAAACTGAACCCTCATTTTGTGGTCACAACAGTTCCTATACATTTATATTCCTGAGATCCAAAAGCACATGGAGGCATTCCAGAAGTTGAGTAAAATATTAAGAAACAGGACAATTTCGCTAGAAACAAAGAAGAGAGTGCTGGATTGCTATGTGATGTCAGTTCTTCAATATGGCAGTGAATGCTGGACAATCTCATCAAAGATGAAGGAAAGACTTAAAGCAACCAAAATGTGCTTCTACAGAAGGATGCTGAGGATACCATGGACTGAACATGTGAGCAACGACAAGGTTTTGAAGAGGATGGACATGAAGAGAAAATTGAATGTCATTTTCTATGTTTAAATTCCGGTCAGATGTGTTACAGTGATATAGATGTTACAAAAGCAGTAGAAACGTATTACAGCAATATGGTGGTGACAAAGGCAACAGAAACATGTTACAGTGATATGGACATTACATAGGCAACAGAAATGTGTTACAGCAATATGGACATAACAAAAATATGTTACAGCAATGAGGATGTGACAAAGGCAACAGAAACGTATTACAGCAATATGGATGTCACAAAGTAACAGAAACGTGTTACAGCAATATGGACGTCACAAAAACAACAGAAACATGTTACAGCGATATGGTTGTCACAAAAGCAACAGAAATGTGTTACAGTGATATGGATGTCACAAAGACAGCAGAAATGTGTTACAGCGATATGGTTGTCACAAAAGCAACAAAAACCTGTTACAGTGATATGGACATCACAAAGACAACAGAACGTGTTACAGCAATATGGATGTCACAAAGGTAACAGAAACGTTACAGCGATATGGACGTCACAAAGGCAACAGAAATGTGTTACAGCAATATGGTTGTCACAAAAAACAACAGAAACGTGTTACAGCAACATGGGTGTCACAAAGGCAACAGAAACGTGTTACAGCAATATGGACATCACAAAAGCAAATGAAGGAAAATGCAAGAAAGGTTTCAGAAAAAGTCTTAAAATATAAAATTGGAAGAGATTTGGTTACTAACTTTGGTATTCACAGCATCTACAAAGACTTCCTGAAATCTCTTGTAGGTGATTTCATATTCTTCATCTGTGGATGTGCTACCTTCATCCATCAGATCACCCAGAAAGAGCACAACATCAGGAGATGTATGCAAATGGGCCATACTAAAGGATCGGCTGATGTATCTGCAATTAAACAAAATATATGTTGATCACACATGAGTCACAAAGATGGACATAGTGCCATACACAAATATTCATTTAAATTTCTGCATTAAATGCCACAAAAAAAAAAAAAAAATCACCCAACCAACATGAAAGAACTCTTTCATGACATTAATCCCTATGATATCCTACAATTTTGTAATGAAATTTAACTGTATTCCAAAATATAACTTCAGTAAAACTACCATATAAAGCAGATATGCAGTAATTATGTCCACACAAACTTGTATATGCACAAAATCTGAGTAACATTTACCATGTATTCAACTGTGAAAGCAGAATAACATATATCATATTTTTATTATTTTGAAGCTCTCAAAAAAAAAAAAAAAAAAAAAAAATTAAATTTCAGCATTAAATAGGTCCTGGGTAAGATGGTAAACTGCATCTGGCAGCAAGGCCTTTGATTGGGAGGTTGTGAGGAGCATGGAGCCACCTCTTTATTGCTCTTGTTCTCAGCTCCACCCTGACCCGAAAGGTAGTTTTTTTTTTTCATGTTTGGTAGGTGGTCTTACCTCTGTTCAGGTGACATATTTTCATCCTAACTGTTGAATATATTCAAAAATTCAGGTGAAAAAAAATTCATTTACATGCAGACTATTGTCTGTATTTTTGTTGTTGTTATCCTAATGTTTTAGCTGCTGTGTTCTCCAACCTTCCTCATCTGTATATTAATTCAGATAATCTACAGTGAATTCCAAACCCTTTTTTTAATCTACAGAGGTAGACTGTTCTTGTTCAACTGCTCATGTCTAGGGATGTCTACTTCATACTTTTTTTTTTTTTAAATACTGCTTAGTTACTGCTCACCCTGTTTCCATGGAGTCCAAGTGAAATGAAGTGAAGTGAAAATACTGGGCAATTATTTTTTTATTATTTGATTTGTTTAATGGCATATCAACACTTAATGGATCATTTAATGCTGGGTTTGAGTTTTGTTTCACAGTATATCAACCTCTGTGCGTTATTTAATGCCAAAAAAGGTAGGGTTTTAAGGTTATAGTGAGAAGGTTGATTTAGTCAGATTTTAATGAATTCTTTTTGTTATTATTCTTTTTTATTTTAGAAATCTGAAAATATCTTCTAGTTTTGTATTCAAAAATGTTTTGCTGAGAATAATTTTTTTCTTCCAAAATGTATTGTTTGGTAATTTTTTTTTCAAAAATGTATATTTTCCTATAAAAATCTACTTTTATGTATACAGTTCAGTGCCATACGTGATACACGCTTGGGCGATCATGTCTTGAAAGAGACATGACTGGCAGAAGATTATCCCACAGTAGGTTGCCATTGCTTTCTGCGGTAGACTGGTTGCCAGCCAAGGCCATAGAACCCAATCTGTCCTGTTATTTAACCCATAACTGGAAAGAAGAGACGGATTAATACCTTTCCTAAGGGTATTTGCGCGCAAGTGAATGCAAGAAATTCAACTGGAATTCGAACTCGGCTCCCCGATTTCTCGTTCCGAGCCAATAACCACTGCTCCACAATGCACAATAATAGAGCTTTACTAAAAGCAAGAACTGTACATGATACCCGAAATATTATAGCAACAACAAAGATGAGGACAATAGACCAAATCTGCATAATGATAACCCCCTATCCTAGTAATTCATACAGAAGGTGATCAATAATCATAACAATTAGGTACCTCCATGAATTTGCTGAAAAAAAACAAAAGAAAAAGGCCCCAAACTAAACAAAAAGGTTTATCAGCAAAATGTTAAATGTCATTATTAAGAGGACAGATCAAAGTATATTTTAATTATTTTTTAAAACTTTTTAATTCTATCATGTACGAAATTTTGGTACAAAATCTTGTTTTTCTTTTGTCCGTTAGTGACAATTTTTACAAGAGTTTATAACAGCAAATATAATATTAATTTAAGTCACTTTTTTGCCATACTAATTTGGAAAATCTTGCAAAAAATCAAATAATGGTCGGACTTTTAAGAAAATTTCAGGATTTATTCATAAATGACTGGAATCATTTCTGAAGGAACTATTTTCAGAAAATCTTGGTATAAATTTTTTTTTGTTTTTTACATATGCTACCCCCCCCCCGCCCCCAATAATTTACTGAAATGTCTAGAAATTTGCAAGAGTTTGCACATACACCTAATATTAATTAAATTCAGGAGTCATTCCGGCTTTCTCTTTTCCAATTTTCTCACTGTTTTTTTTTTTTTCAATTGGAGTAGATAGATCTATCTATCGCCTGGTTCACACTCCACCCACGTCTGTTGAACAGGTTAAGAGGCTCATCCCTTGTTTCCTGCTTAGGATGTGGTTTCCGGCTTTCTCTTTTCCAATCTTTTCACTATTACGTAGCCCCCTGCACATCAGTGGCATTACCGCCTTGCTCGGGGTGATACAATTAAAAAGAAAAAAAAAATTTGGGAATGTTAATCAAATGTCATTTTTTTTCTAAACTAGCCCTTTTTCAGAAAATCCGCTTCAAATTGTGAAAACAAAAATGCAATAAAACTTTGCCATTTTTTTATTTAGATAAACTTTTAATTAGTTTTATAAACAATATATATTAAGGATATCATAGTCTGCAAATAAAAAATTATTTCAATGAATAATGAATTTTTACAACAATTGTTTTCATTTTTATTATTTTTATTATAGTAATTTATAAAGTTTCAAAAATTTTTTTTAATTTCCTCCTTCAACATCCACACTAGGTTGTTAATACATTAAGACTATATTTACTAATTGAAAATTAAAAGGCTTAATACAAATAATTAAGACATTCGATTTTTTTAAAATAATTAAAACATTTTAATTGTGTGCATACTGATGATACTTATTTTCTTTTTATGGGTGACTGTACATGATATATATTATTAAAAGGTCTCGTGTTTCAAAGGTTGCCCTCTTATACTATATAAACATTTTCGACGGGGTACAATTCTTTCATCTCATTTCTATGTTTCTTATGCCCTACATTTCAACCTTTAACGAGCTTTGCTAATCATTCCTTTAAAAATTTAAAGCAACTTTTATAATCTTAATTCTTAATTTTGTTAAGAAAAAAAAAAAAATGATAGTAATAATTGTGAAATTCACAATATGTGGAGGTACTTAAAAAAAATATGAATAGATATTAAAAATAAAATTAATAAATGCCATAACATTTCATAAATTATTGAGTTACCTCTGTCATGTCATATAATTTTATTGTTATAAAATTGTAGAAATATTTTAAAAGAAAGTTTTTTTGTTACTTTAATTTTTGTTTTTCATAAAACATCTTCAAATGTAAGGCTATAAAACTAAACTACTAAGTAAAATTCCATAAAATTTTAGATAATTTCAGAAAATAGTGTTAAAATTCTAATTTTACTATATAGTTAAAAACCGAAAAACAAAACGTATGATTAAGCGACATAAAATTAAGTCAAATTCATCTTCCATACTTAGCATTTTTTCATTTTGTCTGTCATGTCAATTATCACTTCTAACACAATAACTCCTGATAACAAAGGTACCATAATTTAAAAAAATGCTTTTATAGCACATTTCAGGCAGTAAGCATGTAATACTTGCTTCAAATCAGATTAAGATAAGTTTAAATTTGCTAATTTGAATAAAGTAATCTGTCAGCAAGGTATATTTTATTTTTGCAAGATTTTTTTAAAAACAGGAATTGGCTTCTGCTAACAAAATGTGTTGATCAATAAAAAATGGCCAAAAACTTGAAATGTTTTCAGAATCTAAAAAGTTTTAGGTACTAATCAATATAATTTTGGTTTGAGTATTTTGCTTACTGGAATTAGTAAATTTAATCTCTTGGCTTTCAATTAAAGCTAAAATTAAAGCTTCAAGAAAACTTTATTTTTAAAAATTCAATTTAAATTTACGTTTCGAAAATGATTGGAGGTACCTAAAACAATAAAGATGAGGACAATAGACCAAATGTGGATAATGATAACTTTTCATCCCAGAAATTGATGATAATAACAAGAAAGAGGAGGTCTTTAGTCTGAATGTAAATAATGTAGATTATGATAATTCCTCACCCAAAAAATTATTTGCACAGAAACACACATAATTTTGCTAGAAATTTAAACAGTAATGTATTTCATTTCTATCATTCACACATATACTAACTTTACCAACTCATAAACACACACATTCATACATGATTCTCTCATGAACAATATTTTGTTTAAAAAAGGAAATCGCCCAATGTTTGATGTTTGTATACATTATTTCACGACAATTTTGATTGGAAATGTATTCTGTTTTGTCATTTACACAAATCTTAAAGTTACTGACATATGAACACACTTAATTTGTCTATAGTTTAAATACACTTGACACATGCATTATTTTTGCATAACAACATAGATACACTTATATTTAAAATAAACATCTATTGGTTTTTATCACACATGGCACACACAAAAAAAAACAGATGTAAGTCTTCTCTCTACATTTAAATATTCATTCATTGCTTTGTTACACATGACACGTATCTGGCCAATGCACTCAAACCTCAATCAACATACTGTTTCTGGATTTCTAAAAATTTGTCTTTAAAAAAAAAAATCCCTGAAGAAGCTTGTTATAATAAAACATGTTAGATTAAAGACACTTTTTCCAACCTGTTCTTTACATATTCTATTTATATTGTCAGATTTCAATCCATTTATTCAACTATATATATATATATATATATATATATATATATATATAGGTTCAATGCAAAGAAGCTTCATGAGGACACTGTTATGATGTTTTCACTTACTGAGGAATTTTTGTTTTTTTCTCTTGGAGCGTGGTGTGATTTGATATTTTGTGGGATTGGTCTTATTTGCAATTGGTTGATTTTCTGTTTATTTTTATTTACTTTTATTTTCATTGTGTAAGTGCTAGATTTCTTTTAAATGCTTTACTGCTTTTTAAGGTATGTGCGAGTAGGTGTCCACTTAATTGCTTTTGGGTTTGTTTGTTCTTGTCATTTAAATTTACCTATTTTTGATGTATTAACCTCTCTTATTGGTTTGACCTTTTTTTACCATGTTGATAGATTAAGGTTTTTTTTGTTGGCTATGATTGGGTATTTGTGTTCATGAATGTAATTCTGGGCTTTGGTGCCTGTTTTTTTTTTCCAGTTGGTGGTTGTTATATTATTTTTTGTTTTTTGTTATGATTGAGTGTTTGTATATTTATATTTTCATTTCTGTTTTTATTTGATTTTGTTGTTATTTATTGTTATTTATGTAGCCAAGTAGATATTTGTTCACATGTCTATATCTGCCCATTATCTCATCTTGTTTAATATTTTACTTTTTAAAACAACAAAAATAGGCTAACTTAAAGAACAAAAACCAACAAAAATAGCAATTAAGTGAACACCCATTCATGCATATATTAGAAAGCAATAAAAACAGCATTAAAAATAAATCAAACACCTGAACAATAAAAATAAAAGTAAATAAAAAGAAAGAGAAAATCAACCAAACCAAATAAGACCACTCTCACAAAATATCAAATCACACCAAGCTTCATATAAATCTAAAAAAACAGCCAGGATACAAAAAAAAGCCTCGATGAGTGAAGACATCATAACAGTGTCCTCACAAAGCTCTGAAGTCAGCATGACCCTACTTAGATAAAGTGACAAATTATTTACATTAAACCTATCAATGCTCTATCTCCACTCATGTATCAAGCACTTTACAATAAAAAAACTGCTTGTCAAAATACCTTTTATCAATAAAACTGCTGAAAAAATAATCTTGGCATTAAACATTATCACAACACTATATATATATATATATATATACATACACACACACTAGCATCACAGCCCGGTGTTGCCCATTTTAGTAGTAGTAGGAGAAGATGCCATTTTTTATTTTACGTATTTAAAAAATATTTCTTTTGTTTCAAAATTATAGGAAAAAATATTCACGTTTTTTTGTTGAACAAATTAATTTTTAAAACATTGGAATAAAAATTAAATATAAAGGCTTTTTTTTTTAAATAAAAAATATTTTAGTTGCGTTTGACACGTGATAGGATTTCTGTGACGTAATTCGGTCACCATTTTAGATCTTAGATGTTTTATGGAGCAAATGTAAACAATCGTGTCCATTGGCCAAAAAGTGCGAAAGGGAAACTTGCTGAACTTAAACTCAAAAAGTATGTGTCGACCTGGCTTCCCTGTAGATATGTGTCCCTAGAAAGTTTGAATGGCGTAGCTTAAAAAATTGTAGGTGTGCATAGGGAACAGTCACATACAGACTCACAGACTGCCTTTTATATATATATATATATATATATAGTCATCAGTCCTATTTCACTGTATGACAGTTCATCAAGTATGGTTAGACATCCAATTGCTTCTAGCCAGGATTGAAACCCGACCAAACCTGACATCAGTTGGCAATTCTACTTCTGAGCTCTGGGCACTCAGTAGAGGAAAGCAGACATTAGCATGTTATATACAATGTAAACACATGCCAGTAAACAAGAGTGTTCAAATTCATTACTGAATGAACAATGCATAAATGCATGAGTAGCTACTGTTTTTAAAGTCTACCATTTCTCCATAGTGAGAGTCATTGTCATTGCAAATGAAATTGGCCATAGCAGAACTGTCACTGCTAACTTTATTAAAAATTTGGATGTGTATGTTTCTAAAAAATCAAGCGGTTGCCCCAATAAAATCTCATCATCACTAGACATTAGTGGGAGAAATTAAGAGTGATTAAAGCCTAACATCAAATCAGATAAAACGAATACAGATGCCAGTTCTTGAACAATTTGACGGCATTTAATTAAGAAAGGGTTTCAGAACATGAAACGGCTGCAGCTGCTTCGCCTTCTTCCTTGCCATAAAACCTGCCATTTACCATTTGCTTCCAAACTTGGAATGTGGAGTTTGTTTCAGATGAGAAAAAATTCAGCCTTGATGGCCCAGATGATTTTCAGCATTAGTGGCTTGCAAAAAGATATCCCAAAAGAAATTCTCAACACAACACATTGGAGGTGGATCAATTATGGTCTGGGGTTCATTTTTGTACAATGGAATTCTTGAGTTAAGCGTGGTAAAAGGCCATCAAACAGCTGCCAGTTACATTGACATATTAAGAAAAGCATTATTAATTACTGAAGATCTTTGTCTATGGGAAAAAAACTGGATTTTTCCAGCAGGAAAATGCTTTGTGCTGCAATTTATGCCTCCTGGGGTGGGGGCACATCCCAAGCATCCCTCATGTAGAATTTACAAAAATTGAACATATACTGAATATTAAATTGTCCTTGTGAGTTATTTGTTCAAATTTATCAATTGAAAGCTTTAAATTTTCGCTTGTTTGTTGATAAATTACATTCTCTAATTAAATGTAAATGTTTCACAAAGTTTCAGTATTTTATATTTTTTAATCCTATTATCACTGGTCTTAACATTTTAACCAAGAGTATGTGTGTGTGTATTGGAGTAGACTAAACTATCGCCCGGTTCCCCTCCACCCACGTCTGTTGAACAGGTGAAGAGGCTCATCCCTTATTCCCTGTTTAGGATGTGGTTTCCGGCTTTCTCTTTTCCAATCTTTTCACTCTTACGTAGCCCCCTGCACATCAGTGGCGTTACCACCTTGCTCAGGATGATATGATAAAAAAAAAAATATCCATAAATTCAGATAAAATTTAGAGGGGAAATAGCTATTTTCAAAATATTTTCAGATAGAGCGTATCTCTGAAAGAAGACAAAAGTAAAAACTGTTCTTAGCTGACACGTTTCATTTGCCTTGATAAATTCCACCAGCAGATGAAATAATAGTTTTTCCTTGTCTTTATATATATATATATATAGATAGATAGATAGATGAAACGATTTGTTTGAACATTATTTTTGATCAATGCTCGTATTTAAGTAGATATTCTGTTTATAATCAAACAGTATTACGCATTGCTAGTTTCTTTCTTTCTTTCTTTCTCTTTCGTCAGCCGTATATTAGTCTGTCTACTTTCCTCCTCTTTACCGGCCGTAATTTGACTTTCATGCTTCTATCTTGGGTCTCTCACTGGCCATTTTGGTGTGACCAAAATTCAAAGACCCTCGTGTCAAGTTGGGAATCTGTTTTGTTTGAGATATTCTTAAAGTAAGTTTGTTTTTTTCTGCCTAATTTTAAACTTTAAGCTTTTCATGTTTAACTTGTTTTCTTCAATTTTTTTTTTTTGATTTTTAGCAGAAATCTCTTGACTGGACTATTACTAAGTTAAAACTTAGTAATCCACCACCATGTTTTTTTTCGTTTTAATTGGAGTAGATAGATCTATCTATCGCCCAGTTCATCCTCCACCCACGTCTATTGAACAGGTTAAGAGGCTCATCCCTTGTTCCCTGTTTAGGATGTGGTTTCCAGCTTTCTATTTACTAATCTTTTCACTATTACGTAGCCCCCTGCACATCAGTGGCGTTACTGCCTTGCTCAGGGTGATACGATTTTAAAAAAAAAAAAAATTTCTACCTGCCTGATTATTTACGATGATCATCATGTTACGGAAATTAACGAAAATAGTTATAAACAACCAACAATTTGAAATGATTTGTTTCAACATTATTTGATCGATATTCATATTAACGTAGACATTCTGTTTTTAATCAAACAGTATTATATATTTATTTCTACCAGCCTGATTGTTTACGATAAATTTTTGTTACGAAAATGTGTCATTCGGCAGGATTCGAACCTGCAACCCCTATCCACATAGGGGAAGCCACCAAGTGATCTGGCGCATCTTTGATCTCTCAACCACGAATGACGATCAGTCTATGTGGATAAGTGTCACAGGTTCGAATCCTGCCGAATGACACATTTTCGTCACAAACATTCATTATAAATAATCAGGCCGGTAGAAATAAATATATAATACTGTTTGATTAAAACAGAATATCTACTTAAATACGAGTATTGATCAAAAATAATGTTTAGACAAATCATTTCAAACTGTCGGTTGTTTATAACCAGTTTCATTAATCTTCGTTAATTTCCGTAACATGTTTACATTTGTTGACATTACGATACATTTCAGAGCAGTGACGGTTAGTACGATGAATTTGAAAATTGTGTTAAAGGCTTAATTTGACTTTGTTTAGACTAATCGTCATTTGTGGTCGAGAGGCACAGCTCACACAGTGGCTTCCCCTATGTGGATAGGGGTCGCAGGTTTGAATCCTGCTGAATTACACATTTTCTTAAAAAATTTATCATAAATAATCAAGCCGGTAGAAATAAATATATATACTGTTTGATTAAAAACAGAATATCTACTTAAATACGAGTATCAATCGAAAATAATGTTCAAACAAATCATTTCAAATTGTCGGTTGTTTATAACCAGTTTCGTTAATCTTCGATAATTTCCGTAACATGATGATTATCATAAATAATCAGGCCGGTAGAAATAAATATATAATACTGTTTGATTATAAACAGAATATCTACTTAAATACGAGTATCAATCGAAAATAATGTTCAAACAAATCATTTCAAATTGTCGGTTGTTTATAACCAGTTTCGTTAATCTTCGATAATTTCCGTAACATGATGATTATCATAAATAATCAGGCCGGTAGAAATAAATATATAATACTGTTTGATTATAAACAGAATATCTACTTAAATACGAGTATCGATCAAAAATAATGTTCAAACAAATCATTTCAAATTGTCGGTTGTTTATAACCAGTTTCGTTAATCTTCGATAATTTCCGTAACATGATGATTATCATAAATAATCAGGCCGGTAGAAATAAATATATAATACTGTTTGATTATAAACAGAATATCTACTTAAATACAAGTATCGATCAAAAATAATGTTTAAACAAATCATTTCAAATTGTCGGTTGTTTATAACCAGTTTCGTTAATCTTCATTAATTTGTGTAATATATATATATATATATATATACCCACTAGTCTCTCCTGTTGATGTATAAAATATTTTGGTATAAGTATGCATTTCCAAATATTTGAATGAAAAAAGAAGAAAATATTTCCAAATATTTAATAAAAAAAGAAGAAAGAAAAAAATGATTTTACCTGTCTGCATCCCATCGTGTAAAATATCCAATCGGAAATGGTGGCTCCCTTTGGTAACCTAAGATTTGGGGATCAGACACTAATAGCAATACCATATCCCCATCAAGCCTGAAAGAGATTGAAGAAAAATTTTATTTGATAAAATGCTGCGGATATATTAAAAGTATTTTAATTTCTTTTTATTTTACTCCAGTTTATTTCATGTACAAATCTAAAGACTATTAATTTATATTATATATATATATATATATATAAAAAGAGTGAACATTGAAGTCAACATTCATGCCTGATGATTCGCTTAGCATGAAACAATCTGTTGCCTCTGAGTGTTGACTTCAATGTTCACTCTTTTATATTTACATATGCTCTATCTCTGATATTGAGCACTTTATCCTATAAATATAGCACACCTTAAACTATACTTTATATATATATAGATAGATAGATAGATAGATGTGAGTTTGTGACCCTGGGTTTCATGATCTTGTGATAGTCAGACAAACTGATTAATTTTTTTTAACAAATTGGCTATATGTAGGGTTGTATATATTGGTGTATTTTTTGTGGAAGTGGGAGGAAAATTTGTAGTCATGACAAACGCAGATATATATATATATATATATATATATATATATATACACACACTTGTACACTCATTTGACTAATGCAAAGACACATACACATGCACCCACCCACCGGGGCTCACACAAACATAACTATATGCGAACCACATGCGCTTTCAATTAAGTATATTTATATACATATACACACATTATATATATATATATATATAATCTAAACTTATTTATAAATGGAACTTTGTCTGTGTGTGTGTATGTGTGTCCGTTACCTATAGACTCCGAAACGACTGAACCAATTTTCTTGAAAATTTACACAGTTGTACTATAAGTGTCTGCAAGTGTTCTTAGCTAGGTTTTGTGTCAAGGTACCCTCAACAAATATCGAAAATCTATAATCGAAAAAAATCGGATTACAGAAGGAGTGGTGCAATTTTAATCAAATTTGATACACTCACAGACAAAGACATAAGAAACAATATTCAGAAGTTTCAAGGTTGCAGTTCTTACAATAGTGCAGAAAATCGATTATATATATATAAAAGGCAAGACGTTTGTGTGTGTGTCTGTTTATCTGTCTGTATGTCCTTTATACAAATCCACAATTTTTATCCGATTCTCACCAAACTTCACACAAATATTCTTTAGGCTGAGTCTGAGCTCCAGGACCATGGATTAGTTTTAAAGCTTTCATTACACCCGAGCAATGCCAGGCTATACTGCTAGTATATTTATATACATACATACACACACACACATATATATATATATATCTTTTTTTTAATCATATCACCCCGAGCAAGGTGGTAATGCCACTGATGTGCAGGGGGCTACATAAGAGTAAAAAGATTAAGTCGAAGAGAATGAAGAGAAAGACGAACCAGTTAGAAAGGAGCAAGAGAAGGATGGGAATACAGGTGTGATGACAGTTGCAAAGGTGGAGAGAAAGGAAAGGATATACGGGGTGGTGAAAGAACTAGAGTCAAGTGATTGATAGAGGAGTACTGACATTGCATTTAAATTCCTGAAGGTTGTAGCCGTCAGGAAAGCAAGAATATGGAAGCGAGTTCCACAGGCGGGAAGTGAGAGAGAAGAAGCTGCAAGAGTAGAATTGTCATCTGCATTTGGTTAATCTAACTGTGAATGGGTGGGACCCAGTTGCCAATCTGGTTGCACAAGTAAACACCTGTTGCAGAGGTACCAGTGACTTAATTTCGTTGGAGCAGAAGCCATGAAAGTATTTAGAGAGAGAGAGTGAGAGAGAGATAGATAGAGAGAGAGATGCCAAGTCTGTGAATGAACAAGATAATCCAAAAAGATCTTTTTAATATAAAATACTATTGATACTATCCAGAGCAATATGATATATATAAAGAAAAATTCAATACATCATCTAAAATGGGTATAAATTATAATTATAATCCATTGCAATGAACTAATAAGTTCATCTCATCAGACCACAATTTTATTTGGTATAAATTGTCTCAGAACATTAAAAAAAAAAGAAACTCAAGTAACATGACCCAGAATAGAAATTTTTAGTCTTATCTTGTAAGGATCGAATTCCAGCTGAATCCATTGTATTCATTTACGCGCAAATACCCTTGGGAAAGCTATTAATCCGTCTCTTCCTTCCAGTTATGGGTTAAATAGCAGGACAGGTTGGGTTCTATAGCCTTGGCCGGCAACCAGTCTACCGCAGAAAGCAATGGCAACCTACTGCGGAATAATCTTCTGCCCAGTCAGTCATGTCTCTGTCGAGACATGATCGCCCAAGCGTGTATCACGTATGGCACTTGACTGACTGACTTGTAAAGATAACCAAGGTTAGAGAAGAAAGACTTCATTGGGCAGATGCATATTATCCTTATGCACAAGATGACTGCATAACGTATGAAACTTTGAGTTGTGCTATAAACATACGATAATATGCATATTTATTAATATATATATAATACAGCTCTGTTCATACATTGAGCACTGTTTAATTAACACCTGAATAATAATACTATACATATGTACACCCTCACATGTATATTTATTAATTTACGTCACTATATTATATATATATATATTTAGTGGTTTTACTAATAAAATGGATTTTGGCGAGCAGGTTTATCAAAAAGTGCTTGATATTAGGGTGGAAATAAAGCATTGATAAGTACAAAGTGTTTGTCTCTTTAACTGAGCAGATTCATGCTGGCTTCGAAGTTTGTATCTGTATGATGCTCTTGCTTGTCAAGACTATTTGCTGGAAATAAGCCAGTGTTCCTCTTTTTGTTCTTTATTTCCTCAATGACTCTTTTACAATCCCCCATTCTGGTTTCTCATTTTCCCTACCCTCTTTACCTCACGCACAAAAATTAATATAAAGTATCAAACCAACAGACAGGTGCAGTTTTGTCTAGCTGAGCACATTGAATGTCCAAAAGGAAGTAAATAGGACCCTAATTCCTAACATAACTTATCAGATGTGAACCATTTTCAAAGAGAGATCTTTGTCATTTTCCTATTTGATCCATACAAAATTTTTACCAAAATTCTTGCTAGAATCAGTCTTAGATATTTTCAGCTGGTAACAAACATTAAGTTGGCAGGGAAAACATGAAAAATATAGACAGTTCTGTTGGAAAAAAATTAATAATGCACAAGTCGAATATTTCAGCAAATTTAAGGACATTTTGAAGTTTCAAGAAACGGGGATAAAAAGTAATAGGTAAAACAATAAATAAATGTTGGGAAGTCAAGAAAAAACTCAACATATCAAACTTTTTTCACCTTTTTACAAGTTGTTTCTATTGCGTATATTTACAAAGCTACAGGTATTTTAAATTGCACACGGACTTTATGGACACCCTGTATCTTTTTTTTTTTTTTTTTTTTTTTTAATCGTATCACCCCGAGCAAGGCGGTAACACCACTGATGTGCAGGGGGCTACGTAATAGTGAAAAGATAATTGGAAAAGATTGTAAACCAGGCAATAGATAGATCTATCTACTCCAATTGGAAAAAAAAAAAAAAAAAAAGAAACCAAAGTGAGAAGATTGGAAAAGAGAAAGCCGGAAACCACATCCTAAACAGGAAACAAGGGATGAGCCTCTTAACCTGTTCAATAGATGTGGGTGGAGTGTGAACCGGGCGATAGTTAAGTATTGGAATATAGTGGTCTTATGGGACAGAAGCATTGATTTGTGAATTTGGTGACATAACAAATGTGAGTTCAATCCTGGAGCTGGATCTGATGTCAAATTTTGCATGCAGCATTATTAACTGTCTGTGAAATGAAAATAATTTGTTTTAACGTACCTTTCTTCAAGAGGCACAGGAGTCCACCTCATATACTGCCAGAAGTGCATGACATATTCATTACCAATGACCAGGACAATCAATGTTAAGAAAAGGAAACTTTTACTTGTGAATTTTCTGACAAGATGAGAGAAATACTTTCGTCCCTTCACACCCATCAGCAATAATCATACTGAAAAAGAAAATAAATAATTAAATAAAAAAAATAATCATATCGAAATAGAGAATAAAAAAAATAATCATATCGAAATAGAGAATAAAAAAAATAATCATATCGAAATAGAGAATAAAAAAAAATAATCATATCGAAATAGAGAATAAAAAAAATAATCATATCGAAATAGAGAATAAAAAAAATAATCATATCGAAATAGAGAATAAAAAAAATAACCATATCGAAATAGAGAATAAAAAATAAAAAAAAAAGTAAATAAAATAATCATATTGAAATATAGAAGAAATAAAAAATAATCATATTTAAACAGAGAAGAAATAAAAAAATAATCATATTGAAAACGAGAATAAATAAAAAATAATCATATTGAAAACAAGAATATTGAAAAAGATAATAAATAAAAGATAATCATATTGAAAACGAGAATAAATAATATTGAAAAAGATAATAAATAAAAAAAATAATCATATTGAAAACGAGAATAAATAATATTGAAAAAGATAAATAAATAAATAAAAAAAATAATCATATTGAAAAAGAGAATAAATCAATCCACTTCAAACATGGATTTGCATTTGGACTTTTGCAGACAGTAACTACCATCTAATTTTATTTTCATTCATTTTGCTTCCAACATGCCTATGTTGCCAAAAATAGCAATATATTTTCTTAAGGAAAATCAAGGAGAGGCAAATAATGAACCAAATTATAATTAACGCCCTCAGTACAAGTAGGTACTATGTGAAAATTAGTTAAGCGTAACACTGTATTACCCAAACGTTCCTCTAACTGGAAAGCAACTCAACTGTATCATCAGGTATTCGCTACAAGGTCTAAATTCCTATGATTCACAATAATGTCAATTACGCTCCTGCATGACTGAGCAGGCTCATGCCGAGTGTTGGTGAAGAAAGTACCTTCCACCATGAATGTGAAAATCAGTTAAGCACAACACTGTATTACCCAAACCTTCCTCTATCTGGAAAGCAACGCGACTATATCTGCACATATATAAATCTACCATCCGCCCATGTATTGAATACTGCTGCCACATCTAGTCGGGTGCCCCTGCTATTCTCGTCAGGGTTCTTGACAAAATACAACAAAGAGTCTGTAATGTGATCGATACCAATTTGGCAGACCGGCTGCAGTCACTCTTTCACCGGCATGACGTGGCCTCCCTGTGCCTCTTCTATAAATACTTTCACGGCTTCTGCTCCGATGAACTTAGATCATTGGTGCCCTCTAGGTACGAATTTGCACAAGACACTAGATTAGCAACTAGGTCCCACCCTCTTACAGTGAAACCGATAAGATGTAACCGCAATTTCTACTCCAACAGCTTCTTTTCTCGCACTTCCCGCCTGTGGAATTCCCTTCCACATGATTGCTTCCCTGACAGCTACAATCTCCAGGAGTTTAAATGTAAGGTCAAAAGATACCTCCTAACACACTAATTCGCATCCATTCCTTCAAACACTCTTCCCATCTACCCAACCCTCATCCTCGGTATCCTTACCCATCTATCACTCTCCTTCTGACATTTCCTATATCTAACCTCTCTTTCTCTTCACCTTCCCCTATGTAAGGCCCTGCGCAATAGTGGCAGTGGAATGCCTTGCTTGGGGTGAAATAAAAAAAAAAAAATCATCAGTTACTCACTCAGTCAGTCAGTTAAGTGCCACATGTGAGACATACTTGGGCAATCATGTCTGGGCAGAAGATTTTCCTGCAGTAGACTGGTTGCTAACCAAGGCTATAGAATCCACTGTCCTGCTATTTAATCCATAGCTGGAGGAAGAAGAGACGGACTGCTAGCTTTCCCAAGGGCATTTGCATGTAAGTGTAACACAATGCAATGAATTCAACTAGTATTCAAACTCAGCTCTCTGATTGCTCATTTCAAACCGATATACTGCAACACATACTCACGCAGATACTCACTCAGTCAGTTAAGTGCCATACGTGATACACGCTTTGGGCGATCATGTCTGGAAAGAGACATGACTGACTGGGCAGAAGATTATCCTGCGGTAAGTGATTTCTGCAGAGACTGGTTGCCAGCCAAGGCTACAGAATCCAATTTGTCCTATTATTTAACCCAAAACTAGAGGGAAGAGACGGATTTCTTTGTCTATGAGTGTATCAAATTTGGTTAAAATCGGACCACTCCTTCTATGACCCGATTTTTCCGATTATCAATTTTCGATATTTATCGGGGGTACCTCAACACAAAACCTAGCTAAGAACACTCGCAGACGCTTATAGTACAACTGTGTAAATTTTCAAGAAAATCAGTTCAGCCATTTTGGAGTCTATAGGTAACGGACACACACACACAGACCTAGTTCCATTTATAAATAAGTTTAGATGTCAGATTATTCATTTTTTCTCTTCAAAATATGTTTTTTTTTCATGAAGTTCCTTAGTGTGTTTATTTGAAAGCTTATGTTTGCCATTAGACATATTTTAAACCTTTTATCTGACTTGTGGGATCATTATATCAATTTTGTTAAGCAAGCATTGCGCTAGAGTGGTCATAAGTTTGTGTTATATGTGTACAAATTTTTTTGCTTGAAAATGTCACACAGCTTTTCCATTGTAAGTGCTTGTATGTTAAAGTAGATGGATTTAGCTTCCTTTAAAAAAAATTATCAAATAGATCAAAGGTTATGGCATTTCTAAAGTCAACAAACTTTAAACATGATTTTCTCGTTTTTTTATTTTGCAACAGAAAGTACCTTCTAACTTTAAACACCTCATTTATACTCTAATTACTCCTCCTACTATGTTGACAATTAGTAATTTTATTCACAAACCTTCAAATAAGACATCATTGATGTATATTTCAAACTGTTGTTGAAAATTAGTTTAAATATTTTCACGGCTTCTGCTCCTATGCCCCCTATATATAAATTTACTCGAGCCACAAGATTAGCAACTAGGTCCCACCATTTTACTGTGAAACCAATAAAATCTAAATGCAAATTCTACTCCATCAGCTTCTTTTCTCACACTTCCCACCTGTGGAATTTACTTCCGTTTACTTGCTTTCCTGACAGCTGCAATCTTCAAGAATTCAAATGTAAAGCCAATAGTCATCTCCTATCTCACTAATCTGCATCCTCTATCTCATGCTCATTTCTCTGTCTACTCCACTCTCATCAGTCTTCTCATCCTTCTCTTACCCACTTCCTGACATCTTCTATACAACCTGTCACTCTTTCTCATAACTTTCCACCTATGTAACCCCCTGAAAAACAGTGGCAGTAAAATGCCTTGCTTAGAGCGATATGATTATAAAAAAAAAAATTCTTTACTATTATAATATGGATATAAAGTGGGTGATTAATTCTACATTACAATCAATATATAAACTGATCCCTCACTTTATGGCTACAGTCATCCTTCTCTTACCCACTTCCTGACACCTTCTATATAACCTGTCACTCTTTCTCATAACTTTCCTCCCATGTAACCCCCTGCAAAACAGTGGCAGTAAAATACCTTGCTTGGGGCAATATGATTATATAAAAATAAAAAACCTGCTAAAGTTTTATGAATACTGTTGATTTTAACATTCAAAACAAATTCTGAATTTCAAATACTAAGTTACTTAGCTTAGATACTTTTATATAGCCTTATATTGGGATACGTATTTTATTTAGGAAACACAATTCTACATTTCTAGTCTGCTGGAAAGCAACACACAGCACCGTTTTTGCCTTACTTTTAAGCCAACCTGAAGTGGAACGACTACACTAAAACTATAGCTGCATCTACTGCTAGGAAGGTTGGTTCACTGTGTCGAACAAGAAAGTTCTTCTCGTCAGAATCCATCTTGCACATTTATAAATCTATCATTCGTCCATGCATTGAATACTGTTGCCATATCTGGTCTGGTGCTCCTCCTATTCATCTCAAGGTTCTCGTCAGAATCCATCTTTCACGTTTATAAATCAACCATTCGCCCATGCATTGAATACTGTTGCTATATCTGATTGAGTGCTCCTACAATTCATCTCAAGGTTCTTGACAAAATTGAAAAAAGGATCTGCAATGTAATTGGTCCTAACCTGGCATCTTGACTTCAGTCACTTTCTCACTGATGTGACATGGCTTCCCTGTCTTTTCTACATATATTTTCAGGGCAACTGCTCTGACAAGTGTTTTTTTTACCCTGGTGCCCCCACCATATGAATTTAAGCATGCTATGTGCATTGTGGTGCAATGGATATTGACTCGGAACAAAAAATCGGGGAGCCAAGTTCAAATTCCAGTTGAATTCCTTGCATTCACGTATGCACAAATACCCTTGGGAAAGGTATAAATTCAACTCTTCCCTCCAGTTATGGGTTAAATAATAGGACAGATTGGGTTTTAAAGTTTTGGCTAGCAACCAGTCTATCGTAGAAAGCAATGGCAACCTACTGCAGGATAATCTTCTACCAAGTCAGTCATGTTTCTTTAGAGACATGATCGCCCAAAGCATATATAACGTATGGCACTTAACTGACTAGAGTTGAATTTGTTCCATTCACTTATACACAAAGACCCTTGGAAAAAATATCAATCCATCTCTCACCAGCTATGGGTTAAATAGCTGGACAGATTGGGTACCATAGACTTGGTTGGTCACCAGGCTACTGCAGAAAGTAATGGCAACCTACTGTGGGAAAATCTTTTGCCCAATCATCATGTCTCTTTTAGGACATGATCGCTCAAGCATGTATGGCACTTAACTGAGCAGTGCTCATGTGCACAATTCTTTTAACTCATATTGTAAAAGGTTTTCTAGGATTTTTGGCAAATTTCTTTCTGCCAATAAAGTTAAAAAAAAAAAAAGAAAAAGTCTATCAAAAAGAGAGTATTTCCTTTGATACTGCTATTATTTTGTACTCTCTTCACTATCTTGCCAATGTTTACTTACAAGATTATAAAAATATGTGAACCAAACCCATCTAGTATATTACAAACTGTTTTCCCCTGTCTCTCTATCTGCCTTGTGAGTGTCAGATTCTCCAAGCCCTTCTTCATTGTGTGTCCCAGAAAAGTCTCTTCCTGATGTTAAGTAGTTTTTCTTTTTGTTTACATTCACTCTAAAACTTCATCGCTGTTCAAATGTTCGGCCCATTATATCCGCAGCATCCTTCTGTAGAACCATATTTCTACTGATTTGAGTCTTTGAGGAGATTGGTAAAATGTGATATTTATTATTCAACTTTTGTTTATAAAGATTTATAAATTACCACCTTATGAAGAAATATTAAGAAAATTACAAGATTTTCAAGATATGTCAACTATAATTATTATTTATCATTTTTATAAATAATTATTGAAATATATTATCTTGAATGGTAGGGTTAATTGACAGATACATCTGGCCGGAAGTAAAGTCAACAAAGGATTTGGTTTGGTGTCTTTTACGGCATATCAACCCCTTGGGGTCATTTAATGCTGAAGCATTAGTTTCTTCAAAAACGTATTTTTGTTGGTAACATTTTTCCTTCAAAAATGTATTTTTCTTGGTAACATTTTCCCTTCAAAAACGTATTTTTCTTGGTAACATTTTCCCTTCAAAAACGTATTTTTCTTGGTAACATTTTCCTTCAAAAACGTATTTTTCTTGGTAACATTTTCCCTTCAAAAACGTATTTTTCTTGGTAACATTTTCCCTTCAAAAACGTATTTTTCTTGGTAACATTTTCCCTTCAAAAACGTATTTTTCTTGGTAACATTTTCCCTTCAAAAACGTATTTTTCTTGGTAACATTTTCCCTTCAAAAACGTATTTTTCTTGGTAACATTTTCCCTTCAAAAACGTATTTTTCTTGGTAACATTTTCCCTTCAAAAACGTATTTTTCTTGGTAACATTTTCCCTTCAAAAACGTATTTTTCTTGGTAACATTTTCCCTTCAAAAACGTATTTTTCTTGGTAACATTTTCCCTTCAAAAACGTATTTTTCTTGGTAACATTTTCCCTTCAAAAACGTATTTTTCTTGGTAACATTTTCCCTTCAAAAACGTATTTTTCTTGGTAACATTTTCCCTTCAAAAACGTATTTTTCTTGGTAACATTTTCCCTTCAAAAACGTATTTTTCTTGGTAACATTTTCCCTTCAAAAACGTATTTTTCTTGGTAACATTTTCCCTTCAAAAACATTTTCTTGGTAATATTTTTTATTCAAAAAAAGTTTTGTTGGTAATATTTTATTTGGGTAAAATTTTATGTATATATTTCATAAGGCTTGTTTTTATACTTTTGTAATGTTTTGACTCCTGTTTGGGGGGTTAACTATTTGCCCATAGCTGGGACCCACTCCAAGTCAGAGTGGACCTAGGAACAACAGCAATTAAGAGGTGGTTCCATGTTCCTCACAACCTCCCAATCAGAAGCCTTACTGCCGGATGCAGTTTACTATCATGCCCAGGACTGTCAACAAAGAACAAGAATGGTTAACAGATATACCTGACTGTAGATGGTACCAACAAAGTGTAAAAAAAGAGAGGGAGCACATGTGACAACTAACCTTTAAAGCAATAGCGTGTTTGACAGATACATCTGGCCATAGATAAAAGTCAATCAAGGACAAGGGTGGTTGACTGTTATATCCAGCCATAGATGACATCAATATAGCGACAACCTGAAGAGGTAAAAATGAATGGGAGTTTTAGGGCTATATAAACTCTGGGGTTTTTAGTTGAAGCGACAGAAATCCCTGCTTGTTTCCAACTCCCAACAGCTTCTTCATGTGTGTGACACTCTCCGACTGCCCTCCTGCTCCACACAAGAGTCATCGATAAAAAATAAAAATATAAGATTATATTTTTATATACGTATTCCTCATTGTTTGTCCAGACCCAGCAAAATATCACACTATGAAGACATTTTTATTTTTTTTGTTCAATCTCATAGTGTTTTATTAATTCTTAGAAATAAACAAATTATAAAGCAAAATCCATTTTCATGTTTGAGTTTTAATAAAATTCTAATCATCGCTTTTTAAAAGAATTAACATTGCCCAGGGAGTTAAAGTTTGTATAATAGCGGTGTTAAGGAAATAACCGTCCTTTAACCGTTTTTCATGTGAGCACGAAGGTAAAATAATAATTACCATAAAAAATAGATTATTAATTTAAACCTGTCCCAATCTTCTGATATGAATAAAAAAATCTTGAAAAATGTAAATTATATAAATTCAGGCACTGTCTCAGTGCCTGAATTTATATAATTTACATTTTTCAAAGTTAATTACCGCTAAAAAAAAATAAATTAAAATATTCACATTTTAATTTTATTTTGGATGGATTTGAGAGGCCACAAGTTCACAAAAATTATTTCTTTTAAATTATTAAAATACTCTTTAGACTTCTTGCAGCAACAATAATAACATGAATTCTTTGAGTGAGAATAACTCTTCTTGTCTTGTAATTTTGGTTTCGTAGTTTCAACAAGACTTAGACTAGAGAGAGAGAGACACTTTTTAAAAAAAATTCAAAAACGATCAGAATATGAGTGTAGGTAAAAAAAAATTAACTGGAGTAATACGGAATTTTAAATTCAGATCTGTTCCGAACGTTAAAAAATCAACAATATCCAAGTAATTTTAATCAAAAACCTTAAAAGACTTCCCTGTACCATTCTTAACAGAACATTTTAGTTTTTTTTTGTTTGTTTTTTTTTTGGGGGGGGGGGGGGGGGGTTACCCAATTAATAAAACAAAAATTAAAAATCAACGGAATCTTTTTAAAAATAATTTTATTTTTGTTCATTGATTTTCATTTAAATTAATTCATTTATGTGATCATTAATTAGACGAAATGGACATTTATTTAAGAAATACCTCTTCTTTTCTTTATAAAAATAAATTAAATATCAATATCATTTATCGTGAATAATTTTTAAAAAGTATTTTTCAAATTTATTTTTGGTTTTTCACAAGTAAAATTTATTTACGAAATAATTTTCTGTTACGAATTAAAAAAATACTTTTACGTAAATTAAAAGAAAAATACCTAAAATTATTCTAAAAAAAAAATACTTAAACTATTTATTTTTATTTAATTTAAAAAAATACAATTTTTTGTGCAGATAAAATTAAAACTAAAAAAAAGCACCTGTAAGTTGCAAAAGTCTAGCTAGAGATGTAGCAAAAAAAAGAAAGTAGATACGAAAAGGTAAAACTATGTCACTAATTAAGAACAGGTAAGAATTGTTTTTTACGGTATTTTTTTTCATAAGACTTAAGTAAACAAAAAGTCTATTTTGAATTTGATGATGTAAAACAGATTGCTTCTAAAATGTCACAGACTTTTTTTTGGTTTTTTTAAATACATCTTTTAAAATACATCGAATTTAAAAGACGAATACAAAAATTATTTATTTTTCAAACCTTGGAAGCAATTGTGTCGTAAAAGTGGTCGTCCATTGAACCATACAACGATTTATTGTCTACCGATGTACATAATGCAATTCTGTTAGGTTACTTTTTTTAAATAATTAAAACTTCCACCTGCTTCAGTTCTGCGCAAATATATATCAGAACATGGATATTTTCTGACAGAATCTGGATATGAGTAAAAACAGATGCAATGTAATTACGACCGTGGAAAGAA
The DNA here is from genome assembly GCA_037127315.1 of Ascarosepion bandense. NCBI lineage: Eukaryota > Metazoa > Mollusca > Cephalopoda > Sepiida > Sepiidae > Ascarosepion > Ascarosepion bandense. The sequence continues at coordinate 1,079,198 of JBBBDQ010001361.1, read as the reverse complement.
GAAGCTTACCTATTCTCCACTTTTAAACCATGTGCCAAAAAAAAGCAGAAACGGTGGTGGGAAAGATCTCATCGGAACTTGAGTAGAACAACTCCAGCACGTGACCTACACTTCCGGGTGTCGCGCACCCGGTCTGGACATGCTATTTCCGTTTCGCTTAAACCGGGTAAACAGCTGACACAAAAATTCCCTGAATTACTGTTAATTTGTTATTCCTCTTGATGCTGCTGTTTGTTAATTGCTATTATCGTGGTAGTGGTGCTGTTATTGATACAAGTCTGAGACCTGAGGTAGAGGAAGGTTTTCTTTCTTTGATTTTGCAAATACAAAAATGTTGCACAAAGGTGGAATGAGGGAAGGGTGGTCTTCAACCTGTATTATCTTAAACTTAGCTAGCCTCAATTATTGGCTCAAACTTACCTCATCAAAACAGCACATTCTTACTTACCATCTCACTACAGCCACCATCATACCTCAAAATCTCTCTGAAGTCCTAGCTAGTTCACAAAATGTACAATTTGTCTGTGGGAGTGAGGAATAAAATAACAATATGAAACTCCAAAGAATATTTACAATGATTATAATTTATCTACAAGAAACTAAACAAAATACTGTATAGTTTATATTCGTGTTGTCTTTTGTGTCTCACATAATGAAGAGGTTTCCTAGGATTTTCTTAATATATACATCAGTATAATTATCAAAACTTATTTATAAAGTGAACTGTGTGTGTGTGTGTGTGTGTGTGTGTGTGTGTGTGTGTCCGTTACCTATAGACTCCAAAACAGCTTAACCAATTTTCTTAAAAATTTACACAGTTGTACTATAAGCATCTGCAAGTGTTCTTAGCTAGATTTTGTGTCAAGGTGCCCCTGATAAATATCAAAAATCGATAATCAAAAAAGTCGGGTTATAGAAGGAGTGGTCTGATTTTAATCAAATTTGATACACTCATAGACAAAGACATAAGAAACGATATTCAGAAGTCTCAAGGTTGCAGTCCTTACAATAGTGCAGAAAATCAATAATATATATAAGGCAAGATGTTTGTGTGTGTGTCTGTTTATCTGTTTGTATGTCCTTCATACAAATCCACAATTTTTATCCGATTCTCACCAAACTTCACACAAATATTCTTTAGGCTGAGTCTGAGCTCCAGGATCATGGATTAGTTTTAAAGCTTTCATTACACCTTAGCAATGCCGGGCTATACTGCTAGTACTGTATAAGTAATCTTTTTTAAAATTCTTACTGCATCTATTATTAGTGGAATTGTTGCAAATGGGAGATTAAGAATTAAAAGCATTTTGGAAAAACCCAACTAAAACATACAAAGTAAAATAATTCACACCGGCTTGCAAAATTTGCTTTGGTCTTTTTCCTCCATCATCGAGACTATCCTTTCTCTATTGGTTAAAAGGATTTTCGTACTGGCTTACAAATTTGTAAACAGTGAAGAGAACAGAGTTACTTTTATTTCGTACTAGCAGTATAGCTCGGCTATATCGGTTGATCGGGTGTAATGAAAGCTTTAAAATGGAGCTCAGACTCTTTGGATGTTGGCACAAAAGACTAAAAAGTAATAGTTGTTTCCAGTCAATGCGAAACTGTAAATTGTAAGAAAAATGAATGGATGTAAGTTAAATTTTGATTTCCGGTATCAATGTCAAATAAGTTTTCCGTTGCAAAATAAATTTTGAAGGCTAAACAAGTCCTCTGAGTAAATGGTATCATGGCTGAGACTAAGAACTACAATTATACCTATTAGAGCAAAAACCAAAATAAAAGGGCTGAAAACCTGATTTTGATTAGACCCGATAGGATATCGGGGTATCAGTTTTTAATATCGTAGTCAAAGAAGTCATCCAAGGATAAACTAAACTAAGTAAGTCCATGAAAACTTATCATACCCATCGGGAGTAAAATTGGAGAAAATGAACCATGTTAATGGCTGAATATCGGGTTTTTTGATCAGATTCGATAGAATATCAGGGGTATCGATTTCCAATATCAAGGAAAATGAGTCGTCTGAGAAGATCTACTAATGTTTGAGATCAAAAACTATAATTTTACCAAGTTAGAGCAAATTCTGCAGCAAAAACCATAATAAAAGAACTGAAATCCTGATCTTGATCAGACCTGATCGAATATTGGGGTATCAATTTCTGATATCAGGGAAAAATCAAGAAAAATAAGTATCCCATGACCTGACCGGAAGCCTTGAGAATATTTGGGTGAAGTTTGGTGAGAATTGGATAAAAATTGTGGATTTGTATAAAGGACATACAGACAGACAAACACACAAACATCTTACCTTTTATATATATAGATTAACCTCAAAGAAAAAGGAAAGAAAAACATTTCTGTTTTTCTACTACAATAAATTGTTTTAATAAACGTGATTTTTTAGCCAATAGCTACTTGAGCCAATTAAAATCTGAAATATTTGTGTTGACTGCCAAAATTTGTTGGGTAAATCAGAGTGAACCTTTGGCTATAAAATTCTCTGCAATATGATCACCACAAGCAGTGGGAGACTCAACGTCAGGGAACAGTAGCTGTGACCACCAGGGGTACATGATGGACACTGAGGAGTGAGTGATGCAACACCTTCCAAAACATCTGACGAAGCATAAACTCAAAAAACCCACTCCTCAACAAAGTGTTGACAACTAAATTGTCATTTTCACAACATAATTAGATCTCCTTTTCAACATGACTATTGTAACAAAATAGTTGTTTCCACAACAGAGAACAAGTACTGTTCTAAAAACAACACTCTGTATTGAAAACTCAGAAGGCACAAACAGATTTCATTGTAGTGACCAGGAAGTTATCTTCTCAACAACTTAAAACAGAATGACATATTTAAGGTTTTCCACCAAAGGTTCCACACAGATCTTCCAGTTGAAAAACAATTTAAAAGAAATATATATATATATATATATATATATATATATGCTCTCACATCCTTATTGAGCATTCTAGAAGAATGGTAGAATTAGAAAAACAGTAGCTACTCTGGCATTTACGCATCGTCCATTCAGCAATGAATTAGAACACTCTCAGCTATTGGGTGTGTACAATGATAACATACATGCTAAAAAGTCTGCCTCCTTCTACCAAGAGCCTGTAACTCTGAGGTAGAATCGCCGACGGATGCCAATTCGGTCGGGTTTCAATCCTGGGTAAAAAGCAATCAGCTATCTAACTATACTGATGAGCTGTGATACAGTGAAACAGATCTGTCTGCAGATGACTATATATATATATATATGCCACATATATATATATATATTAACCAATCAGAGAACATACAACTATACAATGGAACCTGTTGTATGCGACCACTCCTACTGCCATCAAAAACTGGTTGCATACGGCAGGTGATGGCTCGCTAAAGGCCTATAGTCATGACCTATTTACCCCAGGAACGTATATTCCACTCATCAGAATGTACATATTAGAATTTCACACCTATACCTCTTCATTCTGGTAGTGATTGTAATCAACAATAATTCTCTGCATTTTTAATCTGAATTTCTACTGTCGGATTTTGTAAGATTTGATTGCACAGAAAATCCAAGCTTACACACACCTATGCCTCTTCATGAGCAAATAAAAAAACATATACATTTATACATTCACCAATAAAATAACTCTTTTTATAAGACAGTTGGTTCACTGAATTTTACCATGTACTCATGTCTGTGAAAACAAAATAAATACCTCTTATTTATTTGTCAATCAGGAGCAAGGAAAAAATCCAAAAGTTGATCCGATTCTATTCTTCACAAACATATAAATATATGTGATTTTTTGCCTTTTTACTTCAGTGAGTCATAGATTGTCTAACTGGACACCAAGTCTAGGTGACATGCATTTTCTTACTCTCTCACCTTCTCTTTCATGCTGCATTCATTGATTATCCTTCTTTCTCATGTGCTGTTAACAAAAAAAAAAAACACATTATGGAGAGCTACTAATTATCTGACTGATGCCAAGCCCAGATGACCAACATTTTTCACACCTCCCTTACTCTCTCTTTTACGCTACACGAACTGATTCTCCACTTTCCTCAGTTACTTGTCAACAACAAAAAAGAAAGACATTATTTCTGCTTTCATTCATACTCAGAATGAACTTTTGCCAACTACAATTGTACACACATCAAAGATTTGCCTTTACTTCACAAATCCATTTCATCTGACTTGACGAAAACTGAACTCTTAAACACATATTCAAAAGAAAAACTCTGTGAAGAACTTTCAAACATAAATGTTAGTTCAAAATAATAAAATTGATGTCATTCTTCTCATTAAATAAATTAACATTTATTAATACAAATGAGACGCCTTTATCTTTTGTTCAACCTTCTGACTCTTCTGGGCTCAGTGATTTTTGGCACAAGGCCATTTCTCAGGCTCCCTACACTACAAAAGGTGGCTCATGAGAAGTGGCCTATTTTATTGGCTAAGAAGAAATCCCAGCATGCATCTGTATGTTTTGTCTTCAAATTTGAGGAGAGGTACATTTTTGCAGTTATTCCTATGCTCGTAAATATGAGAATTAGTTTAGAACCTCATGGAGAATACGTGTCATTTTGGTGATTGTGGTAGTGACATGGATGTTTTTTTTTTTTTTTGTATAAATGCAGTATTATAGCAAAAGAATTTATTATAATGCATGCTTTGGTCAGTGAATGAAGCTAAGTTAAGTCAAAGTTAGACAAGTGATGACCAGCCTACACCATTCCTGTTTTTAGTCTTGTGCCATGTTTGAATCCTTTTTATATGCGATAAATATTCATTCCTTTGCTAATTTGAACCAAAACTTTATTCTTATTTCATTATTCTTTGAAATTCGGATGTTTAGATTTTTAATATAGCAAAATCTGGATAACAGAATTTCTTATGTTCTGAACTGTACAGTGAACGTACAGCCACACCCCGTCATAGGATTGCTAATGCTGATATTCTGAAAGGTAATCAAACTGTTTCGCTGAAATGTTTTTATCAAGAAAAATAACCACATATGTAACCCATTTGATGATTTCTTTGTCTTCGCATTATCTCTTGCTTTCCATCAGGATGGCAGATGCTAACCACCAGGATAGTGACTCATTGCACCTTCTTGGTTTAACATTTTTTTGCTTACATGAAATAGAAAGATTATATTGAATTAATTGCTAGGCCTGCAAAATAATATTTATATTATATTGCAGGATCCTCTATAAATAAAGACCATTGTGTATTTGTGTATACTGTAAATATATCCCAGTATATTTGAAATTAAATTTCATAGTTGAATTTTTCCACGTTTTTCTAAGAGAACAATTAGGTGGTTTGAGACCCTATTACGAGAAATGGTGTCAACATTTATTTCTCGTGATACTGTATTTCCTTTTATTGTATCTCTTTGTCCTTCTTTTTTTCTCTTTTTGCTTTCCATTCAGTTTTTTTCTGTTTCCCCTTTTTTCTCTTCTTTACATTAATGAATCATCTATCTTTTTTTTTTTTATCCTTGCTTTCCTCTTTCTTTGGGGTTCTTTTTCGAATGAGGGAGAAATTTTCGTAAATAACCGTTACACATGTCTATTCTAATATGGACATGTGAGCGTCTATGTAAAATAATAAAGTTGAATAAAAGAAAAAAAAATGGGTGGGGGGATATTTTGAGGACCAACTGTTGTACCATTTGGGTCTGATGAGCCGCGATAACAACATCAGGATGCGGTGAAATATGTATTACCCGTTGTAATAATCTAAAATCTTTTATAAATTATATTACACTTGTTAAATTAAATAAATGAATTTAACATTGAGTTCTCTTCAGTTTGTCTCTATCGGAATTTACCTGGATGTATACCAAGTGTACTATGTTATATATATATATATATATATATATATATATATTAAATAAAATTTCGAATTCTACATATGTTGTATAGCTATTTCAGTGAGAAAAATCTCACTTCTTCAGCAATGATCAAAAACAAAAATTTTTCCTTTCAAATATGATACAAAAATTCCTATACTAGGAGACTAAAAACATATCTATACACTGGAAGTTTATATAAAAAAGAAGAGGGGGATTTAAGAAAGAAAAAAAAATTCAGATATAGATACAAAGTGGCAGAGATAGAGATTCAAGACTCGATATGAAAATACAGACTTTTAAATAATAACATCTATATTAAAAAATCAAAATTTAACTGTGTCACAGGAATAGAAGTGGTGGGGAAAAAAAAAGAAAGGAAAAAAATGGGGTAGACAGGGGAAGAGTAAATGGAGAAATAAGACATAAAAAAGAAATAAAGAAGGGGGAAAATCTTTGGTAGCCATGATGATGAATGCCGGCTTCAGAAGGTGAAAGAAAGGGAAAGTTATATTAATATAACTTTTCCCTTTCTTTCACTTTCTTTCACCTTCAGGAGGTAAGTAGAGAAAGGAGACTATATATATATTGTAATTTTGTTATTACAATGGTTTAGAGTCTGTGGAGTCTTCCAACCTCATTGGTCTATTTGTTTTATATAACCTTACTGCACACTATGTCATTTACCACACAACATAGGGTTATATAGAGATGATCGCATCATGGTAGTACAAAATTTCACACATTTTAAAACCAATAAAATTAGAAAACTAATCCATAGAGAATTCAGAAGTTTAAACCTAAAAGTAATAATCAGTATTAATTTAAAAATTAGTAACCTTCCTTGATGCAACACTGGACTTAGTAAATAATACTTACCAACCATACATAAAATCTAACACACAAACTATAATATAAATGTTGTTTCTATACTCAATTTGATTTTCTTGTTTGTACCCCCCCCATAGTGGGTTATCTACTAACAGGGCCAAATTCAGTTAATCTGTTTCAACACACAAATACACTTCACTAGAACGAATAACCCACTCTATGGTAAATGCTATTGCCTACAAACAACAAGGCTACAGTTCAAAACAGGCCAATTGAACTTATTGTATTCGTATTGATCTATTTTTATACCATGCAAACACTAAAAAATGACAGATGACAACATCAGACAAACAAACAACTCCTCATGGGATTATAAGAGCAAATTTATGACAAAGGACTTTCATTCAAAGTTGACTGATGAGGTCACTACTATAAATCAAGATTTTGACCAGCGCATAACAAGACTAGAATCAAAATGAAGTAAATTTATTTTTCTTCAAATTACAAAAAAAGGTTGACTGATAGTTTCCAATCCTAGGATAATGATGAAACATATATAAAAAATTAATTTTTCATTTGAAATTAAAAGGCTTGATTGATAAGAATATGGCTCTTCTTTGTACAAGTTTTAGAACAAATTGAATGATAAAACTGGCGTCAAAATAAACTTAAAGTAAAATGTAAACTTAAAAACAATTTAAACGTCTTTGAAATTTTTTATTTTATTTGAAAGGCACATTAAAAAAAATACGAAAATCGATATTTTCTTATCAGTTAAAAAAGGAACATAGAAAAAATGATTTACAATTATTCATATTGTTTGCAATTGAATTTTAGACAAGTTGTGTCTATTTTTCTTTAAAAATTAATTACCATGCCAATTGAATAAGTACTCACTCAATCTGGTAAAAATATTTTAAAAAGTAAAAATATTTTATTATGTGTACTTCGACTTTGTACATTTAAACACATACATCTTTAAAATAAAATGTGTGTAAATTTTGCTTAATTTTATGCCTTGCGAATCTCAAACACCTGTAATTTACTCGATGTCTTTTGTCTTAAGTAACATTAAAGTTTGAGCACCTTCAACCTGAGACTAGCGTACGTTCTACGGTAGGCCCTCGTGGTAGTCTTAACTTACATGAAAGAGATCGCATCTACTATCTTGGTTATTTAAAAAAATATATATTATTAATCTATGGAGATTCTAACGTAGCGTAATGGTTAATTACACAAACCAATTCCTTAATTAAGCAAGCTCGATTCTTACCATTGTCATAGTTACAGCTTTCCCTTCAAAGAAGCTAAAAAGTTTTACAAAGCTTTTATCGTGTTTCCGATATTTTCCAATGTCGGAACTTCAAATGCTTATCTTTAATGTATCTTTTTCTTTAATAGGCAAGTCTTTCTCGTTGAGAGATTTAGTGTGTAAACACGTCTTCTCTCTTATTTCCAAGTTTCGTCCTGTAACGTGCTGAGCTAGACTCAAAAATTATTGCTAGACTGGGCTATCGTACTTTTTTTTTCCTTTCCAGCTAAGTGATACAGAACGCTTTACGGCTTTGTCGATATTTACAAGATGAATGTCGTGAAAGTAATGTTTTGTATATTTTCTCTTCCTCGCCAACAAATTGCAGAACGTTTTACGGCTTTCCGCGTAGTTGCATCATGACTGTCGTTAGAGTGTTTTGTTGTTGATTGTCATCGACTCAAGAAAGCAATCGGGAGTGAAGCTGAGAGAGAGAGAGAGAGAAAGAAATAATGAATTAACCAACATTCCATGAGTCATTTTAGGGGTTAAATCGAAAAGAAAAGACTCCTAAATGTTGGTTTTCTTGGTTAACCTTTCCTGCTTTTCGTCCTGATATTTAATTTAATTTTTTTTTTTCATGTCCCCTGTCTCTGGGCTTTCGTCTCTTCTTCGTCGATTTTCCTTTTTACCTTTGCAAATCACAGCTATGATTTGTAATTTAAAAATTTGTCGACTCCGACGGAGGGCAGTCGGTTCTTTTTTCTTGTTGCTTATTCTATGTGGGGTGGTGCTCACCTATGCAGCTCTTTTAAGATCCAGCAAGTCGGTTGGGTCAACATTTCGACTCCAGAAGAAGCATTCCCACCACAAGAACAGGAAGATGTCAGGAGGAGGGTCAGTTCGTGGCCACCCCAAGACAAAAACTCCGGCCAGTCCTTTAGCTTCAAATGAACTTCCTATTTATATCGTGGAAGAACATCAAGAAGGTAAGTCCGAACAAAAATTAAAAACAGCAACAACATGTACCTTTATTTTTGTCTTCCAAACTGTCAATTTGCACAGTTAAGCTATTTTTAAAATTTATAACTTAAAAAAAAAATAAATATAACTATTTTTTTATTATCCAACCCAGAAAAAAAAGTTTCTTTGATATGAAATTTAAATACGTATTCAAATGTCTACCTTTATAAAATTAAAAACCCTTGTTTCTGTTTTTATTTTTATAGATTAAAAAAGAAAAAATGCCCGTTTTTAAAAAAATTTTAAAAAGTATCATTGCTCGAGTTGGTAAATTTATTGAAAATAGATTTTTTTATTTCAAATTATAAAAATAAAAATATGAAAAATTCGTATAATTGTTAAAAAAAAAAAAAAGACCATTTCCTTTAGGCTTTCAGATGTTTTTTTTTTAATTAAAAAAAAAATTAAAATGTTTACTTTTCTTAAAATACAAACTTAGTAAAATTACTAAATTCTCATTAATAATGGCATTTAAAAAAATTTTTTTTTACTTTTAAATTAAAAATATATTATTCTCCCCACCATCCACAAAAAAGAATAATTAGGATTTAAATTTACCTGTCAAACCATTTTTACATTTTTACAAAATTAAAAATTAATTTCTTTTGTTTTGTTTTTAAATTTTTAAAACCATAAATTTGTTTTCCTTTCTAAAAATATCCTCTCACCAAAAACTAAATCTATTTTTTTTTTTTTTTTTTTTTTCAAATTTGAAAAAAATAAATTTATGGATAATTATTTTTTCAAAGCTGACATTTTTTTTTTTATTATAATAGAAATAAATTTTAATTGAATTAAGTTTGATACTTATGTTTTTAAGTCAAAATAAATTTACAAAATTTAAAAGTATTTATTTATTTTCTTTTTCTGTGTTTTTTGTGACTTTTTTTTTTTCCTTTTTTGCTTGTTTCAGTTTTTTTGTGGGTTTATTTGTAATTTTAACTTGTTTCGTGTTCTTTGTTTTTGTTTTGTGTGTTTTATTTTTTTTGTGTGTGTTTTTGTTTACTTTTAGCTTCTTTTTTTTTTTTTTGATTTTATATTTAATGTTATTGTTAAAAATGTTATCTCGTACCTTTCCTCTTCTGTTTTTTTTTTGTGATTTTTTTGGTTTTTGCTTGTTTGAGATTTGATTTGTGCCTTTTTTGTATATTTGTGTCCTTTGTTTTTGTTTAGTGTTTTTTTTTCTTGCTTGTTTTGATTTTTTTGTGGTTTTTGATTTTTTAATTGCTTGTTTTAGTTTTTTTTGTGTTTAATTTCTTTATTTATGTCTACTTTTTTTATTTTTGTGTTTTGTGTCTTTTTTTTTTTTCTTGTATTAGTTTTGTTTTATTTTCCTATACTTTTTTTATTTAAATTTTTTTTTTTTTTTTTAGTTTGGTATCTCATGCTCTTCTGAGAAGCTCTCACCCTTTCTCATTAATTTCCATATCCCTTCCAATCTTCATTGCCTTTACTTTGAACTGAGTTGACAGGTAAAACACTGAAAGTAACACACACCGTAGCAGGTGTGTCACACACCTGCTGTAAAAAGAATCACTATTAAGTCACTATATACTTTAGTTTAAATAAAAACAAAAAGTAATTTGTTTTTCAAAACCCAATTACCTCATCATTTAAAGTAATATTCATCAAATTCTATATTTTTCTAAATGGGTACTTTATTTGGGGATGTTTTTTTTTTTTTTTTTTTTTTTTTTTTTTTTTCTAGTTACAATATTTAAATTCTGCCAACAGGGATCAATCGTGGTCTAAGTTAATTTTTTTGGATCTGGATCATCCTGACTCTTTTCGAAACTTCCAGTGATTAGATATGACATAATTTAGTTAATTTTACATGACAAAAATTGACATTGAAAACATCTTAGATTTGAACAAAAAAAGTAGTGCGACATGCTTTGTACATTACAAAGCAACAACTACTGGCTTTTATGGAGTTTTTAGTTTAAGATTTAAAAGATTTTTTTAATACAAGATTGGATGTTTTTCTTTTTGCTTACATTTTTTTTTTTTTTTTTTTTTTTTGTAATTGTTTAATTTTTTTTTAAATTATTTTTTGAAAATTCAAGTAAAAGTTATGAGTTGAATTATGGTCTAGAATCCGACAAAATGGTAAAACAAAAACAAGTAGGAAATGTTACATGTACTTCAACACGTTTCACTTTTAAAACTTAGTGATCCTGAGAGGTATACTATGATTTTTAGGTTAGTTATTAAAAGCAATTGTATACATTTTTAAAGCAACCTGACCAACAATACATGTAGTTTCTAAGTTTAGTTGACTGATTTTCTTTAGTGACATATCTTTTATTGGTCATTCAGTGCTGAAATTTTATGGCTTCAACCAGATATTTTCAATGCCTTAAACTTATTTATAAATGGAACTTTGTTTGTGTGTGTCTGAGTCCGTTACCTATAGACTCCGAAACGGCTTGAAAATTTACACAGTTGTACTATAAGCGTCTGCGAATGTTCTTAGCTAGGTTTTGTGTCAAGGTACCCCCGATAAATATCGATAATCGAAAAAATCGGGTTATAGAAGGAGTGGTCCGATTTTAATCAAATTTGATACACTCATAAACAAAGACATAAGAAACGACATTCAGAAGTTTCAAGGTTGCAGTTCTTACAATAGTGCAGAACATCGATAAAAGGCAAAATGTTTGTGTGTGTGTCTGTTTATCTGCCTGTATGTCTTTCTTTTTTTTTTTTTTTCAGCCCTTTATTTTAGTTTTTGTTACAGGTTTGGCTCTAAGTAGGCATAATTGTAGTTCTTAGTCTCAGCCATGATACCATTTACTCAGAGGACTTATTTAGCCTTCAAAATTCAGTTTACGACGAAAAAATGTTATTTGATATCGATACCAGGAAATCAAAATTTGACTTACATCCATTCATTTTTCTTTCAGTCTACGGTTTCGCTTTAACTGGAAACAACTATTGCTTTTTAGTCTTTCGTGCCAACGTCCAAAGAGTCTGAGGTCTAGGACCATGGATTAGTTTTAAAGTTTTCATTACACCCAAGCAACGCTGGGCTATACTGCTAGTGCCTTATACAATTGCATTCAAAATATATTTATTTGAAGCCATAAATTTGCTCAATTTATTTACATTTTAGCACTGAATGACCAATGGAAGTTGATATGTTGCTAAACAAAATCAACCAACCAAATTGTATTCTAAAATACAATTTCAACAAAACTACAGTATAAAACACGCATCACTGTTTTCTAATACTTATGTCCACACGCACAAACGTGTATATGCACAAAAGCTGAGTACCACATTTCAAGTCTAGAGTTAACCGTTATCTTCCCCTCCTATACATACAAGTTACTCCTTAATGTAACCCTCCAGCCTTCACCAGGCGTACATCCATACAGGTAACCTACAGGGAATTTTAAACTCTTTATTTAGTCTATGGGAGTAGACTGTTTTTGTTCCACTTCCCATGTCTTGGGATAACTCATCCAGTTCTTATTTTTTAGTACTGCCCAGTTATAGCTTAGCTTATTTCTACAGAGTACAAGCACACACTCCCTGGCCAAGGGATTGAACCCACAATTACGATATCACCAAATTCACAAAGCAATACTTGAATCCACTAAGCCTTTATGACAATTTTCTGTGGAGAACTTGGAGTCTTAAACCTAACCTGGCTGCTGATTAGTGCTGCTCTTGCTTAACTGTACTCACTGAAGCTTTTCTCTTTATTTTTACAGCTGCTGTAATTTGTCTCTCTTTCTTTATTAGTGGCTCCTATATAAAATTTATTTCTGCTCTTAGTCTACTTAGGGGATCCTCATAGCCTATGTGTTGATTCGTTCAGAGGTCTAATTCTCCAGTGGTCTTGTCCAGTATTTTCACTTTGTTTCACTTTTCACTACAGCTTTTCAATATTCCTTCAGCCTTATTATTAGGGGGACAACTTGTTTTCACGTTTATATTAAACAATAATTTTCTAATAAACTCCATATTTAGCAAGTCAAGAAGTTTTTAAATTCTAACTCAAGTAATTTTTTTTTTTAAAGTAATTATTTATGTTTTTATTTTCTTAAATAAGAAAGTCTGTTCCACAATAGTCTTATTTATATTATATATTTCATATATGGAGGAATATTAGAGGAATGAATGAATTGCGGCTCCGAATGAGGAAATGGTGAGCAGTTCAGATTCTTGTCAGATTCATGACATTCACTTACATGCTAATATATTTGGGAAAGGTATGAATCCATCTTTTCTCCCCCAAGCTATGGATAAATAGCCAGACAGACTGGTTTCTATAGCCTTGTGTACGACTGGTCTAGGAGAAGGACAACTCTGAATTTAAAACCTGTGAAGGGGAATTTGGGGGACCTTTTAACATACTGTGCATCGGTTCTCTGCATTAGCTTTTGCTAAAAAGTGGGACTGGTTCTGCACAAACCTTTACCGCTATAATCAAATGATATGTGCAGATAGTCTGGCTGTTGATTCTATGAACTGACCTGCTTGATCCTCATACTTAAAATGTATTTGACTATGGTTCATTCTGCACAAACCTTCACCACTCTAATCAAATGATAAGTGAGGGTAGTCTGGCTGTTGGTTCTATGAAGTAAGCTACTTGACCCTTATATATTGAAATGTATTTGACTCTTCCAAAAAGGGCGGGTGGTTCTGCACAAGCCTTCACCATTCTAATCAAATGATAAGAGATGGTAGCCTGGCTGTTGGTTTTATGAAGTAAGCTACTTGACCCTCATATATTGAAATGTATTTGACTCTTCTAAAAAGGGTGGGTGGTTCTGCACGAACCTTCACCACTCTAATCAAATATGTGCAGGTAGTCTGGCTGTTCGTTCTGGGAACTGATCTGCTTGATGTTCATATGTCATAAACAATGGGAGAATCTAGTATTTTATATATCATCAGAGAGACATTCCAGGTTGGACTTGTAGATCATTAATAGTGAGTTTGATCCTTACTAGGTGCCCCATATCTGTGGACTTGGACTAAAAATCACAAATAATTATTATTGTGCATAGTTAATAAGACCAATGCATTTAATTTGTATGTAAGTTTGATAAACTCAAACTTTGGTACTGAAGAGAAATAGGTATCAAATGAATTCATTTTTATTTTTTTCTAAAATGAAATAACTTTTTACTTTCAAAAATTGAAATCTAATCTATTAAAGAAAACCTGTATCTTTTATATATATATATATTTGTATTTATCAATCATTCAGCCTGTTCTATCTTACTTAGTAATGAGATATGGTTACAGCATATATTACTAGATACCAATGTATGAATACACCTTGTTAAAACAACTACAAAATAACTTTAATATTTCAGTCTTTAAGGTACAAGTGAAACAGAAGGCCTTAATTTTCAAAAGAACAAGTATTTTAGTTTTTTTAACCCCCCCCCCCGGGATAATTATCCACATTTTCTTGAGTGTGACGATTCAATAATTAGCATGAACAAAAAATAGGGTAAGACTAATTATCATTGGATAGAATCAGTTACTGTGGTTGGAAAGAAGACAGAAATTGAGCTGCTAAGTTAGGACCAGTAATATTGCAGATTCTTCTTTGTATTTTATCAAGAATCTCTAAATACACAGCAAAAATACCAGCCCAAATGTGGCGGCAATATTCAATGTATAGATTAATGATAGACTTATAAATGTGTACAATAGATTCTGATGAGAAAAATTGTCTCACATGATACAGTGAACCAACTTTCATAGCAACAGACCTAGCAATTGATTTAATATAATTTTTTCCCTTATTAGCCCAAGAAGATGCAATGAGTCAGACTTCTAGAGATTAATAGCTGCCATGCTGATGGAAGGCTCTCAGGTGATTGAAAGAGAGTAATTGCAGTTGTTAAAAATTAACAAGCTATTCCTTGCTCCATTTAACAACAGATTGTGGATCCTTTTTAGATCAGCTGCCAATTTGACTTTATCAAACTGATCAGACTTCATATTAAAACAGGTGTCAATAGTTTCATCATCAGCATGGATACTGAGTTGAGAATTGATAATATCAGGAAGAACATAGGTCTAATAATAGAGCTCTGTAGGACACCTGCATTAATGTAAAACAGATCTAGATGAATGGACATGCAAGACAACTTCCATTTCATTTCAGACCTAGCATTTAATTCAATATAATCTTTCCACTTCATGTAAATGAAAAATATTAGTTCGAGATGGTGCAAGAAGTCATAAAGGCAAAAAGGGTTCTCTTAGTTGATTAAATAAGAGCAGTTTCATTTTAGTAGCGTTAAAATTATAAGCCATTCCTTGCATCATTTAACAACAGATTGTGGGTCATTTTTTAGATCAGTTGCCAATTTGACTTTATCAAACTGATCAGGAGTCAATATTTGTGCTATCAGCATAGTTTATTTTTTGTTTAAAGCATTGTTTATATTTTAGTCTCAATATATTGTCAGTAATGTAATGGATATCTGTGGAAAACAAATTCAGCATGCAGAGTTTAAATTCCAGCTTAGTCTATTGTGCCAAATGCTCTTAGGAAAAACCATAAATCCGTCTCTTAAATTTACAGTATTTACATTATTCGGACTATTGTCCTCATCTTTGTTGCCATTTGTACGACATTTAATAATAGATCATTCTATTTGCCTATATTTCTGAGATGACGTAGTATTTACAGTATTTACGTTATTCGACTATTGTCCTCATCTTTGTTGCCATTTGTACGATGTTTAATAATAGATCATTCTATTTGCCTATATTTCTGAGATGACGTAGTATTTACAGTATTTACGTTATTCGGACTATTGTCATCATCTTTGTTGCCATTTGTACGACGTTTAATAATAGATCATTCTATTTGTCTATATTTCTGAGATGAGGTAGTATTTACAGTATTTACATTATTCGGACTATTGTCCTCATCTTTGTTGCTATTTTTACGATGTTTCGGCTCTTGTACGCTCCAGCCTTCTTCAGATGCTAAGAATTTTGAACCGAACCCTTTATTACAATCACTGGGGTATATCGTTCTCATTCCTTGCATAGTAGGAATACCACAATTGGAAGCCTTGAGTTATCTCCCTCTAACCCAGCAAGTTACTTGTTCACAGCTGCTGTAGCCTGGTATTGAATTCACAACTCTAAGAGTCAAGTCACAGGAACTAACCAACATCTATATCCACTCATGGCATTACTACAATGCAAGGAAAGAGAATGATATATCCCAGTGATTGTAATAAAGGGTTCGGTTTGAAATTCCTAGTAACTGAAGAAGGCTGGAGCATACAATGGCCGAAACATCGTACAAGTGACAACAAAGATGAGGACTATAGTCCGAATAATGTAAATGTTGTAAATACTACCTCATCTCAGAAATATAGACAAATAGAATGATCTATTATTAAATGTTGTATAAATGGCAACAAAGATGAAGACAATAGTCCAAATATTGGGATTTGTGTCCAGGTGAAGTAGGAAGTAGTTAAAAAGTCAAATTTTAAAATAACTGGAAAAAAATTAGTAATTTTTAAGTTTTTAATTTATACTGAGCTTAAAGCAATACAAAAACTTTGTGAATTTATTTTTTTTTATTTTAAATTCAGTTTAAAATATCTCCAAATTTTTAGGAATTGAGAAAATCAATTTTTTCAAAATGCCAAGGAATCTGAGTCAAAGTGAGAGTTTTTGTGATGTGAGGTCTTGAGTATATGATTTAAAGAACTCAACTGAAGTTCTGCAGAGTTTGTGATTTGAAGAACTCAGTTTTCGACGTGACTTGGAATTTCGGCTCAAAACCTTTTGGCCATAACCAGATTCATAATCCAAGTCAAAGTAAGATTTTGAAGTTCCATGGTGTGAACTGAAAACTTGAAAGTTTTTTCTTCAAAATTATCATTGCTATTTTCTAAGAGGTCTCTTTAATTCTGGGCCATAGGCCCAATTAACCATCCGTGAAAGCTAGCTTAAAATTCTACATGGAGAGTGGCTTTTAAACTAGTAATTTAATAAAACTAAAAAAAGATATTTAAGAAAATTGAATTGTTTTTGTTAAACAAACATAAAAAGTAAATAATGATATTTGCTTCACAGGTTTTGTTCTTAAAAATATAACCTTTTTAAAATAAATTGTGTCTCGCACACACACACCCTCACACAGCTTGTGGACATATCACATTTGAAATACTGGTTCTTATACAATCACCACAGTTAACCTACCTAGATGGGTAACTGCTTGAGAGTACCAGGGACTGTAAATTTGGATGTGCAAGTGGTGTAACAGATAAAGACTTTGAAATGTAAATCAGAGAGCAGTGTTCAAATTCCAGTCTGATTCTTCATATTCACTTATGCATAAATCAGTCAGTTAAGTGCCATACATGAAACATGCTTGGGCGATCATGTCTCAAAAGAGACATGACTGACTGGGTAGAAGATTTTCTATCCTGCTCTTTAAACTATAGCTGAAGGGAGAAGAGACAGATTATATTAAGTAGTTATTAGTGGGGGATCAGTTTATTACTTCATAACAATAGAAAACTGACCCCCCATACACACTTTTTACCCAGAAGAAGCTTTACTTAGGTTTCCAACTATTATCTTCATTCAATCAGTTAAGTACCATACGTGATACACGCTATAGGTGATAATGTCTCAAAAGAGATATGACTGACTGGGCAGAAGATTTTCTATCCTGCTCTTTAAACTACAGCTGGAAGAAGGCTGGAGCATACAGGGAGAAAAGACGGATTGTATTAATAAGTAGTAATTAGGGGGGGATCAGTTTATTACTAAATAACAATAGAAAACTAATCTCCCAAATTATGCCCAGTAGAAGTCTTAATTGTTTTCAACTATTATCTTCAGTCAGTTAAATGCCATACGTGAAACATGCTTGGGCAATCATGTCTTGAAAGACTGACTAGGCAGAAAATTATCTCGCAGTAGGTTGCCATTGCTCTCTGTGGTAGACTGGTTGCCAACCAAGGCTATAGAACCCAATCTGTCCTGTTATTTAACCCATAACTGGAGGGAAGAGATGGATTAATACCTTTCCCAAGGGTATTTACGCATACATGAATGCAAGGAATTCAACTGGAATTCAAACTCAGCTCACCGATTTCTTATTTCGAGCCGATATCCACTGCAACACAACACACATCCACAACACATATGCATAAATACCCTTGGAAAATGTACAAATTCACCTCAACTCTCTCTCTCTCTGCTATGGGTTAATTCATAGGGCTTGTATCAGTAATTGATTATCATCAATATTAAACATAATGCCATAATGGTTGATAAGCCATAAAAAACAAATCTATTGCATGCACACACACACACACACACACACACACAATCAAGATAAGAAAAAGTTCAAAAGACGTGTTAGAACTGGTTTCAAGTTTCACAGATATGCTGCTCATCAGGGCTTGATAAATCTATTAAATTCATTAGTAAATATCTGGACATATGCTGCATGAAGAACACTAGTCAGATTCCAAACAAATTTCAACAAACTTGCTCTATGCTATAAAAAAAATTACCATATTGAACGGGTGAAGAGGCTCATCCCTTGTTTCCTGTTTAGGATTTGGTTTCCGGCTTTCTCTTTTCCAATCTTTTACTCTTTTTTTTTTTTTTTCAATTGGAGTAGATAGACTAAACTATCGCCCGGTTCACACTCCACCCACATCTATTGTGAACGGGTGAAGAAGCTCATTCCTTTGTTTCCTGTTTTCTCTCTTCCAATCTTTTCACTCTTACGTAGCCCCCTGCACATCAGTGGCGTTACCACCTTGCTCGGGGTGATATGATTAAAAAAATTTTAAAAAAATGTGACAATATTTAAAATGTTAACACTAAAGTTGTTTGATATTTTTTTTTAGTTATTTGTGTAAAAAATATTTATTTCTGAAAAAAAATGTATTTCTGCTAAAAAAGATAGGAAAAGCTATTTCAAAACAACAGTAAAAGTATTAGTATAAAAAATGTTAAAAGGTATTTTTTAAAAGAGACTTAAAAATTATTTATGTAAAAAAAAAGTAGTAAAAGGTTTTTTTGTAAATAAAATAAACAAGAAATCTGTAATTTGTGCAGAAAAAGCTGTAAACAGGATTTGTGTAATTAAACAGTAAAAAATAATTGTATTGGAAAAAAGTGAAAAGTATATCCATATAAAAATAAAAAGAAAGTATGTATTTAAAAAATAAATGTGTATTTCTGTAAAAAGAAAACATTTGTGAAAAAAGACAATAAATATTATTAGTGTAAAAATTGTTAAAAATTATTTGTTTAAAAATGGTGGTGAAAGGTCTTTGATATTTGTGTAAAAAAAAAAATTAAAAAAATAAAAATAAAGGGTATTTGTGTTAAAAAAAAAATTATGGTTAATAAACTCAGCATTTGTTGGTAAGTAGCATATACAATATGTTATCTACTAATGAATTCAGTATATTTATCAAACCCTGTTGAGTGATGTATCTGCAAAACTTGAAGTTGGTTCTAAGATGAATTTTTTTCACTTTTTTTTTGCTGACCAGTACTGATCTATTTTTTTTTATTCTATTTTTGATACTGAACACTTTCTGCTTCAAAATCTGCTCCCCTTCAAGCACATTAAATTTTTGCAATTTACATATTTTTGTTAGCCATAACAGATTTGTGCTGTTATTATTACTATTGTATGTATATATCTAAAGAGGGGGAAGGGACGGAAAATGCAAGAAAGAGAGATTATTATTATTACTATTGTATGTATATATCTAAAGAGGGGGAAGGGACGGAAATGCAAGAAAGAGAGATTATTATTATTACTATTGTATGTATATATTCAAAGAGGAGGAAGCGGGCCTGGAAATGCAAGCAAGAAAGTAGAGATTATTATTATTACTATTGTATGTATATATCTAAAGAGGAGGAAGGGATGAAATGCAAGAGAGAGAGATTATTATTATTACTATTGTATGTATATATCTAAAGAGGAGGAAGGGACGGAAATGCAAGAGAGAGAGAGATTATTATTATTACTATTGTATGTATATATCTAAAGAGGGAGGAAGGACGGAAATGCAAGAGAGATTATTATTATTACTATTGTATGTATATATCTAAAGAGGAGGAAGGGACCTGGAAATGCAAGAGAGAGAGATTATTATTATTACTATTGTATGTATATATCTAAAGAGGAGTGAAGGACGGAAATGCAAGAGAGAGAGATTATTATTATTACTATTGTATGTATATATCTAAAGAGGAGGAAGGATTTGAAATAAAAATAAAAAAGAGAGATTATTATTATTACTATTGTATGTATATATCTTAAAGAGGAGCAGTTTAATTTTGAAATGCAAGAGAGAGAGATTATTATTATTATTACTATTGTATGTATATATCTAAAGAGGAGGAAGGGACGGAAATGCAGAGAGAGAGAGATTATTATTATTACTATTGTATGTATATATCTAAAGAGGAGGAAGGGATTTGAAATGCAAGAGAGAGAGATTATTATTATTACTATTGTATGTATATATCTAAAGAGGAGGAAGGGACGGAAATGCAAGAGAGAGAGATTATTATTATTACTATTGTATGTATATATCTAAAGAGTGAGGAAGGGACGGAAATGCAAGAAAGAGAGATTATTATTATTACTATTGTATGTATATATCTAAAGAGAGGAAGGGACGGAATGCAAGAAAGAGAGATTATTATTATTACTATTGTATGTATATATCTAAAGAGGAGGAAGGGACGGAAAATGCAAGAGAGAGAGATTATTATTATTACTATTGTATGTATATATCTGGAAGAGGGGGAAGGGACGGAAATGGAAGAGAGAGAGATTATTATTATTACTATTGTATGTATATATCTAAAGAGGGGGAAGGGACGGAAATGCAAGAGAGAGAGATTATTATTATTACTATTGTATGTATATATCTAAAGAGGAGGAAGGGACGGAAATGCAAGAGAGAGAGATTATTATTATTACTATTGTATGTATATATCTAAAGAGGAGGAAGGGATCAAAATGCAAGAGAGAGAGATTATTATTACTATTGTATGTATATATCTAAAGAGGAGGAAGGGACGGAAATGCAAGAGAGAGAGATTATTATTATTACTATTGTATGTATATATCTAAAGAGGAGGAAGGGACGGAAATGCAAGAAAGAGAGATGGCTATTATTACTATTGTACATATCTAAAGAGGAGGAAGGGACGGAAATGCAAGAAAGAGAGATTAACGTACTAACTGAATATCAACAGACAAAGGATGAAAGATCAAAAAGAAGACAAGTTGGAAAAGAAAGCAATATTTGTTATTTATTTGAATTAAATAACAACAAAAATGTTTTGCACTAGATAAAAATTATAAATTTATTACAAATTTTATAAATCCTTTTATACTTACTAATTTACCCTAAAAATACACATTTTGTTAAATCATACTAGGTCTAGAGCTTTATATATATATATATATATATTGTAATTTTGTGATTACAATGGTTTATAAAAACATATCACTAGATAAAAATTTTCATGTTTCAAAACAATACTGTTCTTTTACAGGTGATATTATAAATGGTGAAAATTATTTATTTAGAATATATAATTTGAATTTATGGTTATTTAGAAAATTAAAGAGTTCTAGTTGGAGAATATGCTTGTAGGTATGTCAATATTGTTCAATCAAAAATGAGATTAGGTTGAACTAAGAAGTTGAAGACTTGGGTTGCGAAAGGAAACAGAGTAGTCTGATGACATGGCATGACACTTTAATTTTGTTTGGGTTAGATATATAATGGGACCATACATTATTTAAATGGGTAGACAATAATTTTTAACAGCAGGCTGGATTTCAGGTTTTTTCAAATTTGATTTTGTACTACCTCGTGAGTTAAAGGAGTTGGAATGTTAAGGTTAGAATTACAATTAAATCATTACGGTATACTAAGGTATATTTTAGTTATGAAAACCAAATAAGTATTGTGTAGGTCATTTGCGTGGGTTAGTAAAAGACGTTTTAATTTTTAAGTCATATTGGAGCATAAGTTATAAATGAACAATTATAATGAATTTAGAGAAAAATATTTTTGATGTTTACATAAAACCATCGATTCATCTCTATGATTCAGTAGTACTTTATTTTTAGGGAGCCTCAAAATCTGCAGCTATTCATTCAGGCACAGAGGGCAGATGACCCACACAATACTTATTTAGAATCAGTTTATGACTTGATAGAAAATTGGTCCCCACCCAGTAGAATCTTATATTAATAACCAGTTTCCCCCTTACCAGAATATTTTAAGTCTTTGCTCACGTGTTTCCTCACAAGTAAACACTGCCTGGTTTAGGGATTTAAATCACAATTACTGTCACCAAATTCATGAGCCAATGTTTTAATCCACTAGGCTATTGTTCTGTTGGACAATTCTCTGTGGAGAACATGGAACCTTAAACCTAACCTACCTGCTAGTGAGTGCTGCTGCTTGTCATGCTTGACTGCATTCACTGAATGAAGCTTTTCTCATTTGTTACTGCTGCTGCAGTAAATATAACCTGCCTATTGATGGGTTCTGCTGCTGAAATAATGATAGATAGATGAAATGACTGTAAATGGGGAATTTTTGAACTTGCAATTTTTAAAATTACAAGAAATTATATTTTCATCTATGGTTGTATAAACCTAATAGGTATTTTATGGTATGGTTACACTTCGTCATAATTTCTGTTCTTTCATTCAATAGTTCATTTTTGTTTGGGAATAGCATAATCACTAACTTTTCTTCCTGGCACAGTCTACATATTTTGCCACAGTTGTAAGGCTTGGCTGTTTTCATTATACTCCACATTATGTCTGGATCTTTTCCATATTTTAATTTCAACTTCCACACGTAGCTAGCCAATTTCCTACAATTTTTTAAAACTTTCTATTTTAAATATAGACCTGTAATTGAACCACCTGTTCTTAAAGGTGTCTTTGGTTGATCCCAAGTATATTTTGTTTTGACCATTTAAGTCATGTAATTTTGCTTTGTATTCAGGATATATATGTGTGTGTGTGTGTTCTGAATACATGAACATGTCTTCAAGTAAACAATACTGCAATTTACTTTTATGCTGAAAAGCAACCATTAACTGCCCCACTCCATTCCTGTCCTTGCCACTGAAAATGTCAAATATCAAGTTTGATAAATGTTAATGCAAAAGTGTTTTTGAATATTTATGAACATTGATTAGTTTCTTGTAAAACTAAAATTATACAAGTGTAAATGTTTGCAGAATTTTTATTTTTGTCTTTAATTACAATTTTTGAAAATTTCATAGAGATGTCAGCTCAACATTTTAATATTTTATTTATTTATTTTTTTTTTTTTAAGAGGATAAACTTTGCTGTCTTGTCTGAAAGTTATCTCTTTTCAGCACATTTCATTTTTTTTTTTTTTTTTAAACTACTCCACCGTCTGTTGCCCAGTTTGGTTATTAAACAGATTGGAGAGACAGAATAAAACCTGTGGGATGTTACGTGGAATGTGTGTTGTGGTGCAGTGGATATTAGTTTGAAACGAGAAATCTAAGAACCAAGTTCAAATTCGAGTTGAATTTGTTGCACTCACTTATGTGAAAATACTATTGGGAAAGATTCATTTCTTTCCTCCAGCTATGGGTTAAATAACAGGACAGATTTGACTCTATTGCCTTGGTTGGCAATCAGTCTACTGCAGAAAGTAATGGCAACCTACTGTGTGAAACTCTTCTGCTAGGTCTTTCGAGACATGATTACCCAAGCGTGTATCATGTATGGCACTTGACTGACACATGATATCTGTCCTCCTATATGGCAGTGAATGTTGAACAGTCTCCTCAATGATAATGAAGATACTTGAAGCAACAGAAAGACTACTGAGGATACTGACTGAATATGTGAGCAACAGCAAAGTTTTAGAGGAAATAGAAACCAAGAACTCTTAACAACGGGAAGAGAGTTGAAATTTCTAGGGCACATACTGGAAGAAAGGGGGCTTGGAAAATCTGACACACACAGGACAGATTGAAAGCAAGAGTAACAGAGGAAAGCAACACATAATATACTTAGTGACCTTGAGTAAAGGTTTAGAAGAAATAACAAGAAGACAAAATCTAGTAAAAGCCACAAAAGACATGAAATTGTGGAGAACCATCAGCGCCTACACCCTGAGGAACATAAAAAAGATTCCTAGACATACTGGATGAATGCATGATGTAATTTATAGTGGTTTGGAAAGAAAGAATTGGAGAGCCATGTTCAATACATTCAATTACATGCACATGCCTTGGGGAAAGGTATGAATCCATCACCCCTCCCCTAGCTATGGGTTAAATAGCAGAGCATATTGGTTTCTAGTCCTGACTGGCAATCAGTCAAATTGAAGAACAACTCTGAATTAAAAGTTGTACGTGGCCTTGGGAACCAAATTATAGATTGCCCTTTGGCAAGGCATAGTACCCAGAAGCTACACCTGCTGGAGTTACAGTCAAGACATTGACTACAGCATGTTAGATGTGGTCATTAACAAAATGTAACAGACCATATATTTTGCCACTGAAAAATCATTGTTATGCTGGAAAAGTTCTTAGCTTTAAATAACCTACAATGGATTGTTAAGCTATAAAAACCAGTTAATTAAAACCTGTATCTGTTAAAACCAACCTCTCACACAGATATCTAAAATTTAAGCCTTTAGCAATCACATTACACACACACACTATATATATATATATATATATATATATATATATATATATATATAGTCATCCGCAGACAGATCTGTTTCATTGTATCACAGTTCATTAATACGGTTAGACAGCTGATTGCTTTTTACCCAGGATTGAAACCTGACCGAATTGGCGTCAGTCAGCAATTCTACCTCTGAGCTACAGCTGTTATATATATATATATATATATATATATATATATACATACACACACACACACACACATACACACTAGCAGTATAGCCCGGCGTTGCTCAGGTGTAATGAAAGCTTTAAAACTAATCCATGGTCCTGGAACTCAGACTCTTTTGACATTGGCATGAAAGACTAAAAAGCAATAGTTGTTTCCAGTTAAAGCGAAACTGTAGACTGAAAGAAAAATGAATGGATGTAAGACAAATTTTGATTTCCTGGTATCAATATCAAATAAGTTTTTTTCAACGTAAACTGAATTTTGAAGGCTAAATAAGTCCTCTGAGTAAATGGTATCATGGCTGAGACTAAGAACTACAATTATACCTACTTAGAGCCAAACCCAAAGCAAAAACTAAAATAAAAGGGCTGAAAAAATACAGACATACAGGCAGATAAACAGACACACACACACACACAAACATCTTGCCTTTTATATCTATATATATAATCGATTTTCTGCACTCTTGTAAGAACTGCAACCTTGAAACTTCTGAATATCATTTCTTATGTCTTTGTCTATGAGTGTATCAAATTTGATTAAAATTGGACCACTCCTTCTGTAACCTGATTTTTTTGATTATCGATATTTATCGGGGGTACCTCGACACAAAATCTAGCTAAGAACACTCACAGACGCTTATAGTACAACTGTGTAAATTTTCAAGAAAATCGGTTCAGCCAGCAACAAAGATGAGGACAATAGTCCGAATAATGTAAATACTGAAGAGACCTTTTAACTTTATCTCAATGCAGTCAACATAAAAGAAATAAACCTCTGTAGAAGAAATTCAAGTGTTTTTGTAGGCTTCTTCGATATTTGTTTATATATTGAACACACACCTTCATCTAAAAATACACATTAAATCCACATCTTTGTTTAAAACTTTAACACTTTAGTGGAAAAAAAAAAAAAAAAAATAAGCTAGCATGGGACAGGCTAGCCTCCCAGAGAGTAAAATACTACGCCTCCTTGGCCTTACACTTTCGGCAGACCTCAAATGGAATGACTATATGGAATCCATTGCCAAATCTGCCGCTATGAAAGTCAGCTCTCTGTGCAGGGCCCGGAAATTTTTCCCACCTGAATCTATTCTGCACATATACAAATCTTCCATCTGCCCGTGTATTGAATATTGTCGACATATCTGGTCGGGTACCCCTGCTGCTGTTTGGGCTTCTTGACAAAATACAAAGGAGGATCTGTAACATGGTTGATACTGACTTGGCAGACTGGCTGCAACCACTCTCTCACCGGCATGATGTGGCTTCCCTGTGCCTCTTCTACAAGTACTTTCATGGCTTCTGCTCCGATAAACTTAGAGCACTGGTGCCGCCTAAGCACGAATTTACAAGAGATACTAGATTAGCAACTAGGTCCCACCCTTTTACAGTTAAACAGATAAGATGTAACCGTAAATTCTACTCCAACAGCTTCTTTTCTCGTGCTTCCTGCCTGTGGAACTCCCTTCCACAAGTCTGATTTCCCGACAGCTACAATCTCCAGGTGTTTAAATGTAGGGTCACTAGACACCTCCTATCACACTAACTCCCAATTATTCTCAGAACACTCTCATCTACCCAACCCTCATTCTCGGTATCCTTACCCGCCTATCAACCATCCTCTGACATTTCCTATATTTAATCATCCTTTCTCCACTCTATGTAGCCCCCTGCGCAGTAGTGGCAGTGACATGCCTTGCTCGGGGTGAAACGCTTATAAAAAAAAAAAAAAAAATAAGCTAGCTTTGTGCCAGTGTTGTTTTTTTTTTTTCTTTTATCTTTTATCAATTCAGCTGACCCCGTTTTTTTTTTTTCTTTTCTAGTTTTGCCGTACTGGATAGAATCTGCAAACAGTGGCATTATCTCAAAGACTGGAAATACTTTGGTAAGTAAAAGAACTGCTCTAAGACTTTATCAATAAATGAGATGTTCTACTCCAAACCATTCCTAATAGTGGAAACCAAAACATGTCTGAATATTATCATACTACATTCCGTCATATGTTAAGATAAAGAGCAAATCGGAAATGTTTATTAATTTAGCATGTTTTATATTCCTTGGATTGATGATGAACTACATCCGGCAGCAAGGTTTTGATTGAGAAATTAGTGGTTTTGAGGAGCGTGGAACCACCTCTTAATTGTTGTTGTTCCCAGACCTACCCTTATCCTGTGTGGTAGCATATATTAGGATCTAAACTATGAACAAATAAACAACTAAATAGTAAAAAATAGTAAAAATACTAAAATAAAAAATAGTAAACTAAATAGTAAAAATACCAGCAACTTATTTTTGAAAAAAAATTACCAGTAATACATTTCTGTGAAAGAAATTTTTAATTCTTGTATAACAGGACAGATTGGGTTCTATAGCCTTGGTCGGCAACCAGTCTACCGCAGAAAGCAATGGCAACCTACTGCAGGATAATCTTCTGCTCAGTCAGTCATGTCTCTTTCGAGACATGACTGCCCAAGCGTGTATCACGTATGGCACTTTTTTTAAAAAAAAAGGAAATTAAATTTTAGCATTAAATGACCCATAAAACAAACATGTTAAAGCTTCATCAGAGAATGAGATATTTTTCTCCATATCTCACTAGAAAAAAAACGAGGAGAGAAAACAATTCCCTCTATTATAATAAAGATAATTTTGTATTTGTGTGTGTATGTACACTACCGGCCATAATTATTAGTTCACCCCAATTTAAAAAAAAAATGATGTATTTCTTACTATTTTTTAGTATTTATTGCCAAATGAATAATTGAAAATGAAAATAGAATGGTTCTTTTGTTAATTCTGCACAATAACATGTGCATCAAATGAATTTATAAATATTTAATAATTACCTATATTGCAGTTTCGTCAATGAAAGAATGAAGAAAATATAGGTTGATTCGGACGAGTTCATCTTTGCTTCGTTGTAAAATTTTTCAAAGTAATAACAAAAGAACCATTCTATTTTCATTTAGAATTATCCACTTGGCAATGAATACCAAAAAATAGTATGAAATACATAATTTCTTTTAAAAAAAAAAACAAAAAAAAAAACAGGGTGGCCTAATAATTATGGCCGGTAGTATATATATATATATATATATATATATATATATAAAAACTAAGATTCATTCAAGGATGTTGAATGACCATTTTGATATGAAATCCCCACAGGGGATAACACATCACCTCAGCAACAAAAAAATCCTTTTCAAAACTGGAGAAAAAAATCAGTCTTTCTTTCTCCAGTTTCGAAAAGGATTTTTTTGTTGCTGAGGTGATGTGTTATCCCCTGTGGGGATTTCATATCAAAATGGTCATTCAACATCCTTGAATTAATCCTATTTTAATTTATATTTGCTCTGTAATATTTTATTGCATGGAGCTCTCTTCCTGTATCATTTTTTAATATTAAAATAAAATTTTAATATTAATTAGGATCAGGTTTTTGGAATTTACCTTCCTGCTTTTTCCGCTTGGATTAAAGTATCTGAATATATATATATATATATATATATATATATATATATATATAAAAAGTAGCATCCTTGGTAATTTGTCAGGTGAATTCCATGGGGCACCATCATCTGATGAGAACTCAATGTTAGAATTTAACAGCATATTATAATATTATGTTTTTTAAATATTATTATTATTACAAATAATAACAATAATTGCTGTTATTGTTGGCATTAATAATATTGTATTTTGTTATTTTTTTTATTATCTTTAACATTGTCATCATACTTGATAGTAATTTTATTGTTATGGAACTAAAAAGATTATATTTATAAGATGAAGATATTATTTCCGTCAAAATTAATATAAAAATCTAACAATTCAATTCTTCTAGTCAAAATACGAGCCCCTAAATTTACTGTATTATATTTGGCAATGTTCAACTTAAAGTTCAATCCAAAGTCATCTTATCATCTGGGATGGAGATGCAACATTCCAAATATTACATCACAATTAAAAATTAACAATGTATATCTAACTCCCTCTAACATCGATAAAATGTTTTCCTTCTTCCACATCCACCCACTATTCTTTTTGTCTGGATAAATCTAACCCATTGGTGATAATTTGTTTTGTGAATATTTTTTTAGAAAAAACTAGCAGTATAGCCATTGCTCGGGTGTAATGAAAGCTTTAAAACTAATCCATGGTCCTGAGCTCAGACTCAGCCAAAAGAATATTTGTGAAGTTTAGTGAGAATCAGATAAAAATTATGGATTTGTATAAAGGACATACAGACAGATAAACAGACACACACACAAAACTCTTGCCTTATATATATATATATATATATATATATATATATAATCAATTTTCTGCACTATTGTAAGAACTGCAACCTTGAAACTTCTGAATATCATTTCTTATGTCTTTGTCTATGAGTGTATCAAATTTGATTAAAATTGGACCACTCCTTCTATAACCCGATTTTTTTCTATTATCTATCTTTGATACTTATTGGGGGTATCTCGACACAGAACCTAGCTAAGAACACTTGCAGACGCTTATAGTACAACTGTGTAAATTTTCAAGAAAATCGGTTCAGCCGTTTCAGAGTCTATAGGTAATGGACGCACAGACACACACACAGACAAAGTTCGCTTTATAAATAAGTTTAGATTAGATTTATTTATGAAGCATCACTTCACTTTCTGTTTTTGGAAAATATTTCATACAAGGTAAAAGACAATAAAGAAAAAAAGAAAATGAGAAATTGGTTGTACAATGACCCAATTTAAAAAAACATTTTTATAATCATCTCTCATCCTTCACTAATACAGACAAATGAGATATGACTTGGCTTCCTAAAACCTATATGTTCTTATTGAGAAAAATAAAAATAAATAAAAAGCAAATAAAATTTCAGAGTTCAGGTGAAGAAGTTAGAAGAATGGAGTTGAAGTCGACTTTAGATGGAAGCAGGAACCCAGTCCTAAACAGGGAACAAGGGATAAAACTCTACTTCTGTTTAAAACACCAGGGTGGAAACATTAGAAGTATAGAGTTAAAGTAGACTTTAGAAGGAAGTAGAAACCTAACCCTAAACAGGAAACCAGGGATAAATTGCTACTCCTGTTCAAAAGACTGGGGTGTAACAAATACTGTAAACATAGTGATGATCCAAGGTCAAGTAAGGTGAATATTATAAAAGTCTCACCTTCAGATCAAAATTGTGGACTTGTAGTGTTGTGTAAGAGTAATACGCTGTTCCAGTTGATCAATGAAGCTGTTCCTACCAAAGAGCAGCACACGGCTTCCAATTGATAACAGTATCTTTGAATAACTTAACATCTGATTATATTTTAATGTCTAAAGAAACACACTTCATATTTTACTAAACTCAAAGCATTACTTCCTCAGGGTATAATCATGGTTTTGTTAAAGGCTTTTCCTTGGGGCATAATCATTGTCTCTTTTAAAAAAGGCCCATTTATCATCGCTGGTAATAACATTTTTCTAAAAATAGTTAACTGACATATCTCTCGATTTATCTTGGTGGATATGCGTTGTGGTGTAATAGAAATCTACTTGGAATGATGAATCAGAGAGACAAGTTCGAATTCCAGTCATTCACTTACACACAATTACCCTTGGGAAAAGTATTAATTCATCTTCTCCCTCCAGCTATGGGTTGAATAATAGGATAAATTGGATAATCTTGGAATTATTTCGAACTTTTTTCATCATCTTGGTTGATATAGGTATTATAATAGAGAAACGTTTCGACCAAGTACCCTCTGGTCATCATCAGGTGTCCATTGATTGGCTATTATAACACCTATATCAACCAAGATGAGAACAAAAGTTCGAAATAATTCCAAGATTATTGAAAATCACTCATTTCAGAAATAAATACAAATTAGGGCAGATTGGGTTCTATAGTTTTGGTTGTCAACTGGTTTACCACAGAAAGTTTGCCAAGTCAGTCATGTCTCTTTCGAGACATGATCGCCCAAAGCATGTATCACGTATGGCACTTAACTGACAGACTGAATATAATAGTTGGAAACATAAGTAAATCTTCTACTGAGCAAAAAGTGGGGGATCAGTTTTCTATTGTTATTAAGTAATAAACTGATCCCACATTAATTACTACTTATTAATACAATCCGTCTGTTCTACATTCAGCTATAGTTTAAAGAGCAGGATAGAAAATCTTCTGCCCAGTCAGTCATGTCTGTTTCGAGACATGATCGTCCCACTGTATATCACGTATGGCACTTAAATGAATGACTGAATACAATATTTGGAAACAAGCTTCTAATGGTCCTAAAGTTGGAGATCGGTTTTCTGTTGATATAAAGTAGTAAACTGATCCCCCATTTATTACTACTTAATAATATAATATAACCCGTCTCTTCTTCATTCAAAGATGGGTTAAATAACAAGACACATTAGTTTCTATAGCCTTGGGTTGCAACCAGTCTACCGATGAAAGTAATGGCAACCTACTGCGGGAATGTCTTCTGCCAAGTCAGTGATGTCTCTTTGGAGACATTATTGCTCAAGCGTGTATCACGTATGGCACTTAACTGACAGACTGAATATAATAGATGGTAATATAAGTAAAGCTGCTACTGGGTATAAAATGGGGGATCGGTTTTCTATTGTTATAAAGTAATAAACTTATCCCCCACTAATTATTACTTAATATAATATAATCTATCTCTTCTCCCTTCAGCTATGGTTTAAATAGCAGGACAGATTAAGCTCTATAGCCTTGTGTGGCAACCAGTCTACCGCAGAAATAATGGCATCTTCTGCCTAGTCAGTCATGTCTCAAAAGAGATATGATTGCTGAAGTGTGTTTCCCGTATGGCAATTAACTATCTTTCTGCTGTTCGACCGCTCCCCATTGAAACACCAGTTCCCATACAATCACTGAAGTTAAGCACCATTGAGCCTGGTCAGTACCTTGATGAGTGACCACTTGGGAATACTAGGTGCTGTAAGCTTGTATGTGCAGGTGGTGTAATGAATAATAGCTCAGAATTGTGAATTGAAGAGCTGGGTTCTCATTCCGGTCAGGTTTGTTATATTTCCTTACACACAAACTTCTTTGGGTAAAGTATGAAACCACATCTTCTTTCAGGTATGGATTAATTAGTAAAATGTGTTTGACTAAATCATTATTATTTCCCCCCACCCCAAAAAAAATTATTATTCCCCCCCCCCCCAAATTATTATTTCTTTCCCCCCCCCCCAAAAGTCTTACAATTTAAAAATATTTTCTGGCTTTAAATAATTTTCAAAGGGTTGATAAACCATAGAAAATAAATGAATCAATCAATCGACTTTCTTTCTCTCTCTTCCTCCTTTCCTGTATCTATCTGACATCTTTTTTTGTCTCTAAGATGTTTCTCGCTCTCTCTCTCTCTAACATCTCTCTATTGCTAACTAATATATCTCTCTCCCTGTCTCTTGCTAATATCTCCCTCACTGTCTCTTTCTGACATCTCCCTCTCTCTTTCTTTATATATATATATATATATATATATATTGTCATCTGCAGACAGATCTGTTTTGCTGTATCACAGCCCATCAGTATGGTGAGACATCTGATTGTTTTTAGCCAGGATTGAAACTCGACCAAATTAACGTCTGTTGGCAATTCTACCAGAGCTATGGGTGCTCGATACAAGAAGACAGACTTTTAGCATGTTATATACAATGTACACACGCCAGTAGCTGAGAGTGTTCTAATTCATTACTGAATGAGTGATGCATAGATGCTAGAGTAGCTACTGTTATTTCAAAGCCTACCATTCTTCCGGAGTGCTCAGTCAGGATGTGAGAGAGAGGGTGTGTGTGTGTGTGTGTGTGCGCACACACACACACCCAAGTATAGGGTAGGTGTGGATGGAATAAAATTCTGTCTCCCCAAAAAACACTACTCTTAAAAAAGTGCTCAATATAAAGTAGACTGAAAAATACTTATTTAGAATTTATAACATAAATATGTCACAATATCACTGCAAAGTGATACTATAGCATATTTTTGTTAAAAATTCTAAATAAATACTATATATATATATATATATATATATATATAGTTGTTTATATTTAGTAGAATTTATTTAACTAAGCTTTATTACATTTGACTACAGAAGGATGCTGAGGATCTTAGGGATTAAACATGTGAGCAATAATGGAAGTGAAAAGGGAACTTATACTTAACATCAGGAAGAGACAAGCTGAAGTTTCTGGGACATGTAATGCGGAAGGAGGGCTTGGAGAATATGATACATGAAAGATGGGGGGGAAAACAGTGTGTGACATATTTGATGCACCTAAGTAAATAGATGGCAGAGCAGGGTTTACCAAATACCAAGACAGAGGGTATTGAGAGCTACAAGGGATAGGATGGTTTGGAGAGACCATGATCACATATGTCCTGAAGGAACAAGACCCACAAAAAAAAAGACAAGATTTTCAGGTTTGACTTTGTAAAAATGTTGCAAGTGCAACAGAGCAGAAATTTTTGTTTGAAACATTAAACTACATTTAATGGATTTATGGGTCAAACTGAGAATGAAGAAGCTTCCCCACCTCCCGAAAGAATAAATTACCTGAAGATTGTTAAAAAGCAATAAAATAAATGAAGTAAAGTAACCCCAAGAAAATTAGGTAAATTACAATCTCAATATAATTAATGAATATTCCACCTAGGTATAACATTGTATTTAATTTATTATTAACATTCTTGACCTGGGAAAAGAGATTAAACAAAAAGAAACTTAATTCAAAGCAAAAAAATAAATGCTTTGTAC
Source organism: Ascarosepion bandense (assembly GCA_037127315.1). NCBI lineage: Eukaryota > Metazoa > Mollusca > Cephalopoda > Sepiida > Sepiidae > Ascarosepion > Ascarosepion bandense. Next base: position 1,045,487 of record JBBBDQ010001361.1, on the reverse strand, counting down.
TTTTAAATAACTTAATGGCTGTCTTCGAATTTCTCCTGCTCCTTCTTTCTCTCTTGACATAACATCATGTAATGCCTGGTTTTTTAGGCCTAGGACATATCAAAAGAAAAATGGTTTGTTTATTCATGCAAGAAAATTACATTTGCCTCCAGCCTCGTCAGGTAAAAAGAAAAGAAAAACAATAATGCATTCATTATAAGAAAAATTTACACCTGTCATTTCTCTCTACCTCCTCACTATTTCTCTCTTAGTGTCTTTAATTCTGCCTCTCTCCCTCCATTTTTATTTATATACTATCAGTATAGCCTGGCATTGTTCAGGTGTAATGAAAGCTTTAAAACTAATCCTTGGTCCTGGAGCTCAGACTCTTTGGACGTTGGCACGAAAAACTAAAAAGCAATTGTTGTTTCCAGTTAAAGCGAAACCGTAGACTGAAAAAAAAATGAATGGATTTCCTGTTATCGATATCAATGAGTTTTTTTGTCATAAACTGAATTTTGAAGGCTAAATAAGTCCTCTGAGTAAATGGTATCATGGCTGAGACAAAGAACTACAATTATACCTACTTAGAGCCAAACCCGAAGCAAAAACTAAAATAAAAGGGCTGAAAAAAAATACAGGCAGATAAACACGCACACACACACACACATCTTGCCTTTTATATATATATATATAATCGATTTTCTGCACTATTGTAAAAACTGCAACCTTGAAACTTCTAAATATCGTTTCTTATGTCTTTGTCTATGAGTGTATACAATTTTATTAAAATTGTACCACTCCTTCTATAACCCGACTTTTTTTTGATTATCGATATTTATCGGGGGTACCTCAACATAAAACCTAGTTAAGAACACTCGCAGGCGCTTAGTACAACTGTTTAAATTTTCAAGAAAATCAGTTCAGCCCTTTTGAAGTCTATAGGTAACGGACAGACACACACATATACACCCACACACATAGACAAAGTTCTATTTATTATATAAGTTTAGATTTAGATATAGTACTGTGCAAAAGTATTAGGACAAGAATTATTTTATCTTTCATGTGGCATATTGACAGAAAATAAAAAATTTAATTTATTTGATTTATTCAACAAATGCTTTAACAAGAAAAAATAGATGTTACAAAATAAATTTAATATTTAGTACAATAGCCTTTTGCTTGGATCACAGCCTTCATTCTGTCAGGCCGACATCATAAACTTCAATGTCTAATGGTATCTCCTGCCAAGCAACTTGTATTTGTTCCCAAAATGTGTCTTGCAAAGTAACATTAGATTTATCAATTCTTTTATCCAAAATCTCCCATAGATGTTCAATAGGATTGAGATCAGGCCTTTATGGGGGGGGGGGGGGCAATTCAAATTCTGAAGCCTTCTTTCCTCTTCCTTTTTAGTTAAATAATTCTTACAAAGGTTTGAAGTATGTTTAGATTCATTGTCTTGTTGATAAATAAATCCTTATTCTAATACTTTTGCACACTACTAGTAGTATATATATTTGTGTGTACAGTATTTACATTATTTGGGCTATTATCCTCATCTTTATTGCTATTTGTATGACGTTTCAGCCGTTGTACGCTCTGGCCTTCTTCAGGTGTTAGAAATTTTGAACCAAACCCTTTATTATAATCACTGGGTATATCATCGTCATTCCTTGTGTAAAACCTCGATTGGAAGTCATGAGTTATCACTCTCTAACCCTGCAAGTTACTTGTTCGCCACTGCTGTAGCCTGGTATTGAACTCACAACTTTAAGAGTCTATTTAGGATCTAACCAAAATCTATATCCATGAATGAGAATGATATACCCCTGTGATTATAATAAAGGGTTTGATTCAAAATTCCTAACATACAACGTGCAACAGCCAAAAAGTACAAATGCAACAAAGAGGACAATAGTCCGAATAATGTAAATACTGTAAATACTACCTCATCTCAGAAATGTAGACAAATAGAATGATCTATTATTAAACATTGTACAAATGGCAAGATAAAGAAAATAGTCCGAATAATGTAAATACTGTAAATACTGTAAATACTACCTCATCTCAGAAATATAGACAAATAAAATGATCTATTATTAAACATTGTACAAATGGCAACAAAGATAAAGACAATAGTCCGAATAATGTAAATACTGTAAATATTACCTCATCTCAGAAATATAGATAAATAGAATGATCTATTATTAAACGTCCTACAAATGGCAACAAAGATGAGGACAATAGTCCGAATAATGTAAATACTGTAAATACTACCTCATCTCAGAAATATAGACAAATAGAATGATCTATTATTAAACGTTGTACAAATGGCAATAAAGATGAGGACAATGGTCCAAATAATGTAAATACTGTAAATACTACCTCATCTCAGAAATATAGACAAATAGAATGATCTATTATTAAACGTCGTACAAATGGCAATAAAGACGAGGACAATAGTCCGAATAATGTAAATACTGTAAATACTACCTCATCTCAGAAATATAGACAAATAGAATGATCTATTATTAAACGTTGTACAAATGGCAATAAAGATGAGGACAATGGTCCAAATAATGTAAATACTGTAAATACTACCTCATCTCAGAAATATAGACAAATAGAATGATCTATTATTAAACGTTGTACAAATGGCAATAAAGACGAGGACAATAGTCCGAATAATGTAAATACTGTAAATACTACCTCATCTCAGAAATATAGACAAATAGAATGATCTATTATTAAACAAATGGCAACAGATGAGGACAATGGTCCAAATAATGTAAATACTACCTCATCTCATAATATAGACAAATACTAATTTTTGTGCGTGTTTGTGTAATTATTTCTCTGTCCACTATTACGTAATTGCGTGTATTTCTATCTCTCTGTCTCTCTGTGTACATGTGTCTCTCATTCTGTCTGCCTGTCCATGTCTCTCCTTGTCATTTTTTGCATATGTCTCTCTCTCTCTCCATGTCATGCTCTTTGTGTATATGTTTGTCTTTTGTTCTTTGTCTATGTGATTGTCTGTCTTTGTGTGAGTGTTTTTCTCTACCTTCATGTTTTTCTCCATTCATCCTCCCTCTTTTCCCCACTCTAAAGTTTTCAGTCTCTTCTCTCTCTCTCTCTCACTTTCCTTCTCTTCTCTCTCTCTCACTTTCCTTCTCTTCTCTCTCTCTCTTCTTTCTTCTCTCTCTCTCTCACTTTCCTTCTCTCTCTCTCTCTTTCCTTCTTCTTCTCTCTCTCTCTCTCTCTCTCTTTCTTCTCTCTCTCTCTCTCTTTCTTTCTCTCTCTCTCTCTCTCTTTCCTTCTCTTCTCTCTCTCTCACTTTCCTTCTCTTCTCTCTCTCTCACTTTCCTTCTCTTCTCTCTCTCTCACTTTCCTTCTCTTCTCTCTCTCTCACTTTCCTTCTCTTCTCTCTCTCTCTAACTTTCCTTGTCTTCTCTCTCACTCTCACCTTTCTTCTCTACCCTCTCACTCTCACCTTTCTTCTCTACCCTCTCACTCTCACCTTTCTTCTCTACCCTCTCACTCTCACCTTTCTTCTCTACCCTCTCACTCTCACCTTTCTTCTCTACCCTCTCACTCTCACCTTTCTTCTCTACCCTCTCACTCTCACCTTTCTTCTCTTCCCTCTCTCTCCCCTCACCTTCCTTCTCTTCCCTCTCTCTCACCTTCCTTCTCTTCCCTCTCTCTCACCTTCCTTCTCTTCCCTCTCTCTCACCTTCCTTCTCTTCCCTCTCTCTCACCTTCCTTCTCTTTTTCCGTCTCTCTTCTTTCTGTCTTTTTTCCGTCTCTCTTCTTTCTGTCTTTTTTCCTCTCTCTGTCTTTTTTTCCTCTCTCTGTCTTTTTTTCCTCTCTCTGTCTTTTTTTCCTCTCTCTGTCTTTTTTTCCTCTCTCTGTCTTTTTTCCCTCTCTCTGTCTTTTTTCCCTCTCTCTTCTTTCTCTCTCTCTCTTCTTTCTTTCTCTTTCTTTCTTTCTTTCTCTTTCTTTCTCTCGCTCTTTTTTCCTCCCTCTTCTCTTTTTTCCCTCTCTCTTCTTTCTTTTTTCCTTTTTCTCTTCTTCTTTCTCATCCTCCTCTCTACCATCCCTTATTCCCTCTATTTCTCTGTCATCTTCCCTCCCTCTTTATCATCTGTTCTTTATCATCTATGTTACTTTTTCTCTTTCTGTACCTTTTCCCAAAGAAGTTCTCTTAAAAAATGCATAAAAATAAGACTCGATATTTTGTTCCTTTCTTATCTATTTTGAAAATCCTCACATCATAAAAAAAACTATCCAAACGTGTTTCATAATAGAATCTTCCCCGTTTCACCATTGAATTCAAGAAACCCCACTGCAGATTATTGATTTGTTTGCCTTTTTAAAATGTTGATGTTCTGTTGCCATGGTGACTGATTGCATTGACAATTTCTTCTTTCATTGCGGGCTTCATACGAAAAAATTGTTTCATTCAATAAACCTTTTATGATTTATACATATTGGTCTGGTTTGAGAAATTCTGATTTTTTTTTCTCTTTTTGTCATCTCTCCCCACCCACTTTTCTCTCTCATCTTTTTCTCTTATCCGATCTCATTTTTTTGCTTCTCTTTCATCTTTTCTTCCTCGCTCTATCATCTTTTTCTCCTCTCTCTCTCTCATTTTTTTATTTGATTTCTCTCTTTCTAATCTTTCCTCCTTTCCATGTCACCTATTTTCTCTTTTTCTCTTATCTTTTTCTTCTTTCTCTTCCTCTCAATTTCTTCTTCTTCTCTCCCTCTCATTTACTTTTTCTTTCTCACTTTCCTTCTCTTCCTTCTCTCTTTCTCACTTCTCTTCCTTCTCTCTTTCTCACTTCTCTTCCTTCTCTCTTTCTCACTTCTCTTCCTTCTCTCTTTCTCACTTCTCTTCCTTCTCTCTTTCTCACTTCTCTTCCTTCTCTCTTTCTCACTTCTCTTCCTTCTCTCTTTCTCACTTCTCTTCCTTCTCTCTTTCTCACTTCTCTTCCTTCTCTCTTTCTCACTTCTCTTCCTTCTCTCTTTCTCACTTCTCTTCCTTCTCTCCTTCTCTTCCTTCTCTCTTTCTCACTTCTCTTCTTCTCTCTTTCTCACTTCTCTTCCTTCTCTCTTTACTTCTCTTCTTCTTCTCTTTCATTCTCTTCCTTCTCTCTTTCTCTCTCTTTCTTCCTTCTCTCTTTCTTCATTCTCTTCTTCTCTCTCTTCTTCTCTCTTCTTCTCTCTCTTTCACCTCTCTTCTCTTCTTCTTCTCTTCCTTCTCTTCTTCTTCTTCTCTCTCTCTCTCCTTCTCTCTCTCTCTCTCTTTCACTTTTCTTTCTGTTTCCTCCTCTCTTACTTCCTTGTCTCTCACGCTCTCTGTCTCTCTCTCGCTCTCTGTCTCTCTCTCACTCGCTGTCTCTCTCTCTCTTGCTGTCACTTCTCTCTCTCTCTCGCTGTCACTTCTCTCTCTCTCTCGCTGTCACTTCTCTCTCTCTCTCGCTGTCACTTCTCTCTCTCTCTCTCTCGCTGTCACTTCTCTCTCTCTCGCTGTCACTTCTCTCTCTCTCGCTCTCTCTCGCTCTCTCTCGCTCTCTGTCTTTCTCTCTCTCTCTCGCTGTCACTTCTCTCTCTCCTTCCTTCTCTCTCTCGCTGTCACTTCTCTCTCTCCTTCCTTCTCTCTCTCGCTGTCACTTCTCTCTCTCCTTCCTTCTCTCTCTCGCTGTCACTTCTCTCTCTCCTTCCTTCTCTCTCTCTCACTTTCCTTCTCTCTTCTTTTTTCCTCTTTCTCTCGTTCTTTCTTTCACTTCCTCCTCTCTATCATCTCTCTTTCTCTAACATCTTCCCTCCCTCTCTATCATGTTACTTTTTCTCTTTTTTTACATTTTCTCATAGCATTTCTTCTCCATTCTTTATTGCCATGTAGTTTTGCTAGCGATGAGCTTTGCAAGTCAGTTTTATCCTCAGAGTGCTTCAAGAATCAGGCGGCTTTAACTTAACATGTTGAATAAATAGTCATTCTTTATCCAAGAAGTTTTATCTATTGATCTTCACATTATATCTGCATGTGAGATATAAGAGGATAAGCGAGAAAGATCTGTGCCCAACGAAGAAGGGTTTTTAAAAAAAATGACACTCAGTTATTGGGAATTTCTAATTTTTATAATCATTTCATTCCAAGCAAAGCAGTTGCTAACATCCATGGGGTTAGAGAACAATAAAAGAACAAATTAGGAAGACAAAAGATGGCGATTGACATTGCATTTAAATTTTGGAGATCAAAGTTGATGGGAAAACAAGAAGCCATAGCAGAGTTCCATAGTTGAGAAGTGTGAGAGAACAAACTTTCAGCATAGAACGTACTTGCATCTAGTCAGTTGAATGGTAAAAGGATGAGACCTTACTGCCAATCTAGTCAGTCTATTAATTGCTATATGTGATACACTCTTAGGCAATCATGTCTTTTTCAAGATGTGACTGACTAGGCAGAAGATTTTCCCGCAGGTTGACATTACTTACTGTGGTAGACTGGTTGCCAACCAAGGCTATAGAACCCAATCTGTTCTGCTATTCAACCCATAGCTGAAGAGAGAAAAGATGGGTTAATCCATTTTGGGTATTTGTGTGTAAGTGAAAGAAACAAAAATAAATAAATAGGTATTGTTGGCTGATTGATTTTGTTTAATGGCATACCAAGCAAATATGTATTATTTAATGCGAAAATCTAAATATTTTGTACTTAATATTATGCTTTCATAGTAAATGTATGTTTTTTAAATATTTAATTTTGTAAGTCATAAAATGTATTTTTGGTAATTTTACTATAAAAATTTATGTTTATATTTTTTTAGTGTGGCATTAATTGTTATTTTTCCATAAGGTACTGTTAGTCAATTTATTATAAAAATATACTGTTGGTTATTGTTTGGTGGGTGGTCACTATTTGCCCATAGCTGGGACCCTAACAAATGTTACCACCCAAGGTTATGTTGAACCTGGAAACAACAGCAATTGAGAGGGTGTTCCATGCTCCTCATAACTTCCAATCTACAAATCAGAAGCCTTGCTGCTGGATGTTGTTCATCGTCACATCCAGGACACAGCAATTAAGAGGTGGTTCTACACTCCTCAAAACCTGATCAAAAATCTTGCTGCTGGATGTAGTTTATTGTCATACCCAGGAAAAGAGAGTTGATATTACATCATTTAATATGTGCAGTGCATTATTCAATCTATTTTTTTTTTTTTGTAATCTTTCTCAGCAAGCAGAGAAATATGACATCTTAATTGTTTTACTAGTTTTCTTTTCTTGCTACTCCATCTGTTGTTACTAGATTGATTGCAGTATTTACATTATTCAAACTATTGTCCTCATCTTTGTTGCCATCTGTACGACATTTCAGCTATTGTACACTCCGGTCTCCTTCAGGTGCTAGGAATTTCGAGCCGAACCCTTTATTGCAATCACTTGGTTATTTACATTATTCAGACGATTGTCCTCATCTTTTTTGTCATTTGTACGACGTTTCGGCCGTTGTATGCTTTGGCCTTCTTCAGGTGCTAGGAATTTCGAGCCGAACCCTTTATTGCAATCACTTGGTTATTTACATTATTCTGATTATTGTCCTCATCTTTTTTGTCATTTGTACGATGTTTTGGCCTTTGTACGCTCCAGCCTTCTTCAGGTGCTAGGAATTTCGAACTGAACCTTTTATTACAATCACTAGCGTATATGAACTCCATTCCTTGCAGGAAGCTTCATTTGGAAGTCATGAGTTATCTCCCTCTAACCCTGCAAGTTACTTGTTCACCACTGCTGGAGCCTGGTATTGAACTCCCAGCTCTAAGAGTCAAGTCAAGAACTAACCAATAACTATATCTGTGCCATGTGTCAATGTTTATGGCTGAAACTAGGCAGAAGAATTAAGCTGCCATTTCCTTCAGCAGTAGACTGGTTGCCAACCAAATCTATAAGATCCAGCTTGTCCTGTTATTCAACCCATAGCTGGGAGGAGAAAAGATGGATGCATAACCTTCCCAATGATATTTAAGCATGTGAATGGAAAAAGTATTTGTCTGAATTTAGCATCTGATTTTACTGAAGGAGCTCTGAATACACAATGCTCTTCCAATTCCAGCAGATATTCAATATTTTTTAAATAAAGAATGACTTTTAGAGTGGTCAATCATGGCTCACATCATTTTCTCCAGGACCATTTTTACTCTACATTGTTGTAAACAAGCCACTTTTCATTGCCTGTGATCGTTCTTTCTGAATATGTTTTTTGTTGTTTTTTTTTTTTTTCATTTTACATGCCAAATGGAAAAACAGTTCATTACATTTTTCTCTGTTAAATTGTGAGGTACCTAAACATCATAGAGATTCATCAAAATACCTCCTGTTGTTCATATGAAATTTGTGAAGTATCTGCAATGTCCCAGGTTATCTGACCTGGATTAATTTTAATCAGCATTTCGATTTGATCTTCAGCAATGATTACAAGTCTGTTGGAACATCTTTGGCCTTCCAGATCAAAATTTACACTGCTGAACCTTGGGAACAACTTTTAGACTTCTTATATAATTCTCAGCTATAGTAGCATCCCCCCAAAAAATGGCATCTGTCTTTTTTTTGCTATTTTTTCTTCTCAGAAAAATAAAAAGGCAAAAAGCAACAAATGAAGAAAATGCATGTCATTTTCCTCTATTTTTAATTTATAAAAATAAGAAATTATTTAAAAAATATTTAAAATTAAAAAATTATTAAAAGAACATTTGCAATACAGTATCTACACATGAATTGCATAGAACGACGTGTTGAAATGTCAGCTTTCATGTGGAGCAGTGAATATCGGCTTGGAATGAGAAATTGGAGATCTGAGTTTGAATTCCAGTTGAATTTGTTGCATTCACTTACACACAAATATCTTTAGGAAAGGTAATAATTTGTCACTTCTCCCTCCAGCTATGGGTTAAATAGCAAGACCAATTGTGTTCTATAGCCTTGGTTGGTAACCAGTCTACTGCAGAAAGTAATGGCAGTCTAGATCTTCAGCAATGATTACAAATCTGTTGGAACATTTTTGGCCTTCCAGACCAAAAGTCTACTGCAGAAAGTAATGGCAACCTACTGCAAGAAAATTTTCTGCCCAGTCAGTCATATCTCTTTCAAGACATGATCGCCCAAGCGTGTATCACATATGGCACTGAATCGACTGACTGATATGTGTCACAAATTTCAGTCATGTGAAACTGTTTAGGCGAAATCTTCACCGTCAAGTTTTTGTGGCCTGTTGGGCCAGGAACAAAAACTGTAGAATAACAACACTTACCGGCGTAAGGGTCCCAGCTAGCAGACAAAAATAAAGCAGACACCTTCTATATAACCTGTCACTCTTTCTCATAGCTTTCCTCCTATGTAACCCCCTGCAAAACAGTGGCAGTAAAATGCCTTGCTTGGGGCGATATGATTATAAAAAAAAGTGGTAACTCAATACAAACCCTGCAAACTATGACAGGGCACCATAAATATCTCTCTTTCTCAAGGTGAATTATTCTGGTCTCAGACTGTTTGACAACTGAGTGCTTATCTTAACGACGTAATTGTTCTACAGAAACAAGAAGGTAGGTTCAAATACTGTATTAGAATAACAGAACATATATACAAGTAAGCGTGTTAGTAATCAGCAAAATAGAAGTGTAAGTCCAAACGGTATAGTTACACTGTGTCATGACTGCCTTACGAGTCTCTCTTGACTGCCTCAGCTGCATCCCTAGGAGTTATTTAGGTTAGTATTTATTGACGGAGGAAGAATACATTCCTATAGAAAGAGCACCATAACAGAAACAAAATCATATTTTCATGTTCTGCTGATTAAAAAATGCTACAAACTTATGGAAAATTAAAAATCAAGTTTAAATCTTTTCATTTGATTTTATATCTGCCCGCCACAAATATTGAAGTCGTAATTTCACTAAAAACGCGTTAAAAGCACATAAAATCATGTTACCATACAATAAATAAGAATAAAAGTATATAAAATCATATAAAATATGTACATTTACAGTAAATGCTCATATAATCATATAATAATTCTGCTTGTTCCTTCCTTAGTTACTTAGTTCGTTCATCCGTTACGCCACTTACTCTATATACAAGCTTTTCCTTCCCCTCTATCTTTTTAAACGCTACTCTCCTCATCCTTTCTCTCACCTTTGCCAAATGGAAGGGTAGTAAAGAGTGAGAGAGTAGGAGGAGAGAGCCTATAGCATTACCTTAAACTGGTTGTTGTAGCAATAATTGTGTGTGTGTGTGTGTGTGTGCATACTGTACAATATAGTAAAAATAGGCAGGTTTGTTGTTGTATTCCGCGACCTAATAACAAAATTTCTGGTCTCTACATCCTTGGCCATTACTCAGTTGGTCTTTTCTGTTTACAATGGACACAGGAACCATGATTTTTCAGTAATAAAAAAAAACATTTTCTCTTTCAAAATCTCTCACAAAATAGCATACAGTATTTGGTATCTGTGCATACATCGCTTAATACAAGATTACAGTAAAGAAGCTTCTATGGACATTACTTTTATAGATATTTTAATAAAATTACACTCTGTGTTATCGTTATTTTATTATCCAATACCTTTATGTTTGAAGACGTTACTATCATTTGTAGTATGACAAAGTAAAAATTTTTTCCAGGAAATCATAATTATCCTTCCGTAGAAATTTCACGGGCTCCACTGGTCATCACAAATCCTAAAGAACGAAATATAAAAACATCTTTAATCCTTGAAGATAAGAACAACACAATTCAAGAAACTCTCAACCAGTTTTTTATTAAAAAGTGTATCAAACAACAACAAGAAGCAATGTAAATAAACAAATTGAATGTAAATATTGGTAAATTTAACATAAATTACTTTATTTTTTACTATCGCAAAATAATTTTAATAAATGTATTTGTTATTTAACCTTACAAAATCCTCTTTTTTATAATGTCTTAGAGCAAACCACATTTACAAATAAAGAGTCTCCGATGTACTGTAAAAATTAAATGACAGGACAGATTAAGTTCTATAGCCTTGGTCAGCAACCAGTCTACCACAGAATGCAATGGCAACCTACTGCGTGGTCATATTCTGCACAGTCAATCATGTCTATTTCGAGACATGATCGCCCAAAGCATGTATTACCTATGGCACTTAACTGACTGCCTAAAGATTACTAGTTGGAAACATAAGTAAAGTTTCTACTGTGCATAAAGTGGGGGATCAGTTTTCTATTGTTATGAAATAAAACTGACCCCCCCCCACTAATTACTACTTATTAATACAATCCGTCTCTTCTCCCCTCAGCTTCAGTTTAAAGAGCAGGATAGAAAATCTGATCGCCCAACGTGTGTATCACGTATGGCACTTAACTGACTGACTGAAGCTAAAATAAACGCCTTTAAATTCTGTTGTAGTTAAGATGTTTTTACTCTAGTTTTGTATAATATAATGCTCAAGAGTCACTCAAGTTAGTTGGGGGTCATTTTAGTAAAAATCGCCAAATTGTAAACCTCTATTTACAAGAATGTACATACTGTTACTAGGATGCATTTATATATAAAAATAATAATAATGTCTAAAACGTAGTAAGGGATTGTGTTGAATCCTACTTGTTATTACAAAATAGTTTTAATTCCTGAAGTAGTCATAAAAATAAGGAAATTAGAAATAGAATATTTGGAAGATGCTAGAATGTCCAAGAAAATTCCAGTAGATTCAAGAGAATTTGAAATGTTCTAGAAATATGTAAATTAGGTGTTAGCTCCTATAAAAATAGGTTTTGGGAAGAGAGTAGTTAGTTATTAACAGGATTTATCAACTCTGGCCCAATTCATGGATCTGTGCATCCAGCCAAAAGAATCTCTAAGAAAAATTGCTGACCAACTAAAACCTGAAAGAGAACCTCATGGAACTATATGGGTAAATAGATATTTTTGACTCTTTCATTTACCAAACTTAAAATTATTCTTTATATACACATTTCAGGATTTCCTAAAAGTATAACACTTAAATTTCTTCACTATCTTAACTGGGTAAAGATATTTGACACCTTCTTTCCTCTTCATGACACTTACCAGTCACTCTGCCAGTAGTAAACTCTGTTTTCTATTTGAGTGCAAAACTGCACATTTTTAAATATTCTTATTTTATGTTTTCGTAAATTAAATATTTGTATGTGATTTTTAACTCTGAGTTTTGGTCAATCATTGTTTTTTTTTTCTTTTGTTGCATTTAACACGTAACAATACATGTATTCGTAAATTTAGATGACTTTTTTTTTTAAAAACTAAAATTTATTTGTTTTTAAGCTTAAAATAGATTCTTACTGACCATATATTACCAAAAATGCATTTCCAAATAAAATACAGAACTGGGAATGGTTATTTGTGGTTTAGCCTAGTAACAAGTAAATTTGGAGACAAATTCAACTTAAGTTGTTTTTTGACTTAAGTCACCTTTCCTGGAACAAATTACCATAAAGTGAGATATACCTGTAATGGCAAAACTTTATTTTAAGAATCTCTCACAATTTAGCATTAATACTATTATTTCTTTGAGCATAAAAGCTTTGGCTGCAAATTGTTTGGCAAACACACTTCAGCTGACACCATCTGCTACAACCAACCAGGGCCTGACAGGGGAAATTCATGATAACAGCTTGCATTAGGCTGCCGACTTGTTTTCATACATAGAACGTTGCCTTGACCACCTACTCGCTTGCTGTTGGATTATGCTTATCTGGTCTTCTTTCTTGAATGATTACCACCATGTGTGATCTTACAAGGTGACTGGGCTCCTGACAGCATTGCATTCAAATTCTTTGAGACATGCAAGTGTCTCTATTAAAGCACATTATAAAGTATAGACGCATTATGTAGTAGTAATAACAATAATAAGTGTTAACAGGTAACAAAAATAAGATTAAAGAAAAAAATGGTGAAAAATTAATACTGGCCACGGTTTATGCAATATGATACAAAACTAGAATTACTTTAAGACTATTATATTAACTAATACATCACTTACTAAGTCCCGGGCTTGACATATAGATGACACCAATAATAAAAATTCTTTATAATTTTTATGGAGTACTAACCTTCAAATGGCACATGACAAAATTTAGGTCCAATGGGATTATTAGTGTACAAATTACCATTTTTTAAATGAAGCTACCATTGTAAATTTTTAAAACAATGGAAAAATATGAATTTCGTGTGTTGATAAAGCATTGCTTTATGATGGGGAAAAAATACTGTTCAAGCAAAGCAATGGCTTGATAAGTTATTTTAACTCTGCTCCATCAAAAACAACAGTTAAGAAGTTGTATGCTGACTTTAAACATGGTCATACAGACACAAATGATGCTGAACATTCAGGTCACCCAAAATTTACAGTTGTCTTGGAAAACACCAAAAGCCCCACAAACTTGTTTTGGCCGATCATAAATTGAAGTTATGTGAGACAGCAGAGGAGTTGAACATATCAGAAGGCAGTGTATTCACCATTTTGCATGAACATTTGTCAATGAGAAAACTGTTCAAAGTTGCTGTTGCATTTGCTTACAATTAATCAAAAACAACACATCGACGATTCAAAGTGTTGTTTGCAACTGTTACAACACAACAAGGAGTTTTGCATAAATATGTGACAATGGATGAAACTTGGATCCACCACTTTATCCTAGAGTCAAATCGGCAGTCAGCTGAGTGGACAGCAGGTGAAAGCTGTCCAAAGCGACCAAAGACACAAATATCAGCAGGCAAGGTTTTGGCCTCGGTATTTTGGGATTCAGAAGGTATTTTGTTCATCAATTATCTTGAGAAAAAAAGAACCATCAATAGCAAATATCTTGCATTATTGGTGCGTTTGAAGGAAGAAATTGCCAAAAAAATGGCTACAAATGAAGAAAAACTGATCTTTCATAAAGACAATGCTCTGCATCACAAGTCGATTGCAATGATGACAAAACTACATGAATTGCACCTTGAATTGCTTCTGCATCCACCTTGTTCTTCGGCTTACGGCCTATCGCATTGAATACACTGGTTCTCACTCGATCACCGAAGTTAAGTGATGTTGAGCCTGGTCAGTACTGCTTTGGGAATACCAGGTGCTGTAAGTGTATAGTGACGGATGTGCGTTGTGGTGCAGTGGATATCGGCTCAGAAAGAGAAATCGGTGAGCCAAGTTCAAATTCCAGTTGAATACCCTGCATTCACTGAAGCACTGGTACCCTTGGGAAAGGTATTAATCCATCCCTTCCCTCTAGTTATGGGTTAAATAACAGGATAGGACTTGGGGACCCTGCCTTTAAAAAACAAATCCCAATGAATCTTGATAAAGAAAAAAGTATTACTAGACACAAAACTTATATAAAAGAAACAATAAATTGTTGAAAGAAAAAGGTATTACCAGCAATAAATAAATAAAATTTAGTTGGCAATAAATGACCTGCCAAGGTTGATTTGCCATAAAAACAAAACAACCAACAACAACCTTATTCTTCAGATCTGGCCCCCCAGCGACTACTGGCTGTTTGCAGACCTCAAAAGTTTCCAAGAAAAGAGATTTGGCTTCAATGAAGAAGTGATCTTGGAAACTGAGGCCTATTTTGAGGCCAAAGACAAATCGTTCTACAAAATGGCATTGAATTGTTAGAGAAGTGTTGGAATCAGTGTATCACCCTAAAAAGAGACTATGTTGATGAATAAAGTCGAATTTTGCCTAAAAGTTATTGTTTTATTACCGAGGCCCGGGATTTATTGTCTGAATTTCTTAGAGGTTTCACATAGGAAATTTGAATAATATTCACTAATATTATGTGCACATTTCATGCCTACTAACCAACCAGCCAGATTTTCTTGGGAAAGTGAATGAACTGTCTGGATAAAAAAATGTGAAATTTTTAGAATAAAACGTCCTTTTTCTTTCAGATCCATATTGACGCCAATGCTGATTCCAATATGCCACTAAATATTCCTGGGTATCCATTCTTCCGATGGCCAAGAAGAAATCAACTGGAATTCATGACACAAAACAGTGATTCCTACATAATGGTAAGTGCTAAATATATTGTCATCATTTTTGTAATCAGTCAGTTAAGTGTCATACGTGATACATGTTTGGGCAATCGTGTCTCTTTCGATCTATGAATGGCTAGGCAGAAGATTTTCCCGCAGTTGGTTGCCATTTCTTTATGTGGTAGACTAGTTGCCAACCAGAGCTATAGAACCTTTTTGTCCAACTATTTAATCCTTAGCTGGAGGGAGAAGAGATAGATTAATACCTTTTTGAACGGTATTTGCATGTAAGTGAACGCAATGAATTCAACTGGAATTCAAACTTGGCTTTCCAATTTCTTATTTCGAGCTGATATCCATAACACCACAAAACTATCTCTAAAATTTTTTTTCTCTTGTTACTCACTTGAAGGGATGTGCGTTGTGGTACAGTGGATATCGGCTCGGAACGAGAAACCGGGGAGCCGAGTTCGAATTCCAGTTGAATCCATTGTATTCACTTACGCGCAAATACCCTTGGGAAAGGTATTAATCCATCTCTTCCTTCCAGTTATGGGTTAAATAGCAGGACAGATTGGGTTCTATAGCCTTGGTCGGCAACCAGTCTACCACAGAAAGCAATGGCAACCTACTGCGGGATAATCTTCTGCCCAGTCAGTCATGTCTCTTTCGAGACATGATCGCCCAAGCGTGTATCACGTATGGCACCTAAACTGACTGACTGACTCACTTGAAACTAAAATTATGGCAACTTTTATAGACATTCTATAGAATTCATTAACAATGACAATTTCTTGTTTGATATTTTGAGGAAAATTTTTTTATGAATCATATCAGAGTTAATTTCTGATAAAATTGCTCTGTAATATTTTATTACATGGAGCTCTCTTCCTGTATCATTTTTTAATATTAAAATAAAATTTTTAATATTAATTAGGATTGGGTTTTTGGAATTTATCTTCCTGCTTTTTCCGCTTGGATTAAAGTATCTGAATAAATATATATATATATATATATATATATATATATTTTAATCCTATCACCCCAAGCAAGACATTTTACTGCCACTGTTTTGCAGGGGGTTACATAGGAAGAAAGTTACAAGAAAGAGTGACAGGTTATAGAGGGGTGTCAGGAAGCGGGTGAGAGAAGGATGAGAATACTGATGAGAGTGGAGTGGACGGAGAAAGAAGCATGAGGGAGAGGATGCAGGTTAGTGAGATAGGAGATGACTATTGACTTTACATTTAAATTCTTGGAGATTGTAGCTGTCAGGGAAGCAAGTAAACGGAAGGGAATTCCACAGGCTGGAAGTGCGAAAAAAGAAAATGCTGGAGTAGAATTTGCAAATATCTATATATAAAACCGTGATTATATATAGTTATACTCATCCCGAAAACCTTCCTCGAAAACTATCCAATGAATATTTGAGAAATCTTATTAAAGAAAGAGTTTGAATCTTTGACAGAGCACACGTACTATTCTTTACTAAAATTTCTCAAATATTCAGGCCATAAATTAATATACTGTTTAATAGATAAATACGAGGGTGATTCAATAAATAAGGTAAATTTTTCTAATACAGATAGAAGCTTACTTTTTTTTTTTTTTTTTTTTTTTATTTGTCAACGTAGTCTCCCAGCAGTGTCACACACTTTTCCCATCTGTGCACAAGCTTCCATATTCCCTCAGTGTAAAAATCTTTGGACTGATGTCTCAGCCAATCGCTCACAGCACTTTTGACTTCATCGTCACTTTCAAACTTCTTTAAACAATTTAGCCCACTTGTAGACATTTTTTGGGCTGAAACATGTGGCACCATAGACACTTGACATTCTCCTACGAATCTTCAGCAACCAAAACCTTGATAACTGACCTCTGTTAAATCCTGGAGCATGCTTCTTGGTCGGCCATCTTTGTTAATCTCCAAAACTCTCAAAGTTTTTTTTCAATCTACAAAAAAAATTAAATCCTTTTGAAAACAAAGTAAAGGAAAAAAATTTAAAAAAAAAAAAAGTAAGCTTCTATCTGTATTAGAAGTCCTTATACCGAAAAATTCACCTTATTTATTGAATGACGCTCGTAGAAGTCCTTATACTGAAAAATTTATTGAATTTATTGAATGACTCTTGTAGAAGTCCTTATACCGAAAAATTCACCTTATTTATTGAATGACGCTCGTAGAAGTCCTTATACTGAAAAATTTATTGAATTTATTGAATGACTCTTGTAGAAGTCCTTATACCGAAAAATTCACCTTATTTATTGAATGACTCTCATAGAAGTCCTTATACCAAAAAATTCACCCTATTTATTAAATGACCCTCGTAGAACAGTCTAAAGCACAGTGGGTATACACACACACGCATATACGAACATATCTATATATATGCACACACAGACATAGATAAATATGCACACATACATACACACTGCAATTTATGCATTTGAATCTTTTGATAAAAATGTATTTCGTATTCTTAATTTCTCAGACGAGGACTTATTTACATTCAGGCTGTTATCCTTAACTTTGTTGTTATCACTGCGTTTTGGTCATTGTGCCCTACAGCTTTCCTCAGGTGTATATCAACCTGGGTAAACTACAAGGAATTCTGAACTTAACCCTTTATATAATCAACAGAGTTCGGCTGTTATTGTTCCACTGCTCATGTCTTGGGATATTGTCTTGCTTTAAGTTTACTTCAGCAAATTGTCATATAGGAGAACAGCTTAGTGGATAAAAGTGTTGTTTTGTGAATTCGATGACATATTAGGAAAAGACAGCTGAAGTTTCTGCAACATGTAATGAGGAAAGAGGGCTTGGAGAATCTGATGCTCATAGGATAGATACAGAGAAGGAGAGAAGGGAAATAAACACGTGACATACTTGATAGACTTGAGCAGATGGTTGGTGAAGCGGAGTTTGAGTGGCATAACAGGAGAAGAGGTGTTAAGAGCTACAAGGGATGAGGAGTTATGGAAAGCCATTGATTGTCTACGTTCAGAAGGAACACAGCACATTGAAGATTAAAGAAGAATGGTTGTCAGTTCAATCCATCATGCTTTCTTAAAAAAATTAATTTTTTTGTTTGACTTTCATGGCTGACGAGTTATTATTTACACAATTTATTTTTAGACTATTTGTCTTTGTTTTTAAAAAAAATATTAATATACATATATTTCACATAGTCTTCTGCCCAGTCACTCATGTCTCTTTCAAGACATGATCGCCCAAAGTGTGTATCATGTATGGCACTTAACTAACTGACTGATATTACATATTGTAGCTTTTCTATGTTTCTAAAAATAGATTTTATACTGTATTCATATTATGAACAGAACCTTTGTAAAAGTTTTCGATTCTGATAAAAATTGTGGGTTCAAGAAAGCCTAGTGAATGTTAATTAGGTACCTCCATTACGTCACAAAAATCCATCATAAAAAAAAGTTTAAAAAGGTTAAAAACCTAATAAAGGACATTTTTCTATCCAAAACGTTTATAATATTATGAAGAGGAAAGATCAAAGTAAATTTTAATTATTTTTTAAAATTTTTTAATCCCTTTTAACATTTTCGAAATTTTGTCAGAAAATTTTGTTTTTGATTTGGAGTTAGCGTCGTTAAAAATATTACGTCTATGTTATAATTGATTACGTCATTTTTTTTTCTTCACTCACTTTTTCGATTTCCGAACACATTAATTAGGAAATTCTCGCAAAAATCAAATATTTGTCGGATTTTAATGAAACTTTCAGTACTCATTAACAAATGAATAAAATTATTTTTGAAATTATTACCTTCTTAAAATTTTGATGAAAACAATTTTTTTTTTAAGTCTGTTACCCCCCCTTCAAGTAAATTCATGAAATTTTAATGAATTTTAATTTTCTGGAATGTTTTGTTTTATTAGTTAAACGCAGAACTCATCGGGAAATATAAATCATGTACTTTTTTTATTTAAAATTAATATACACGATACCAAAATCTGCTCCGAAGAGAAATATAAAAAATGCAATAAAACTTTGATATAATATTTTTTGATAAGCTTTTAATTGCTGGAATAAATAATAAAAATTAAGGACATTATAGTCTGAAAAAAAAAAATTTTTTTGATTACTAATAAAATTATAAAAGAATTGTTTTCATTTTTTTATTTTTTTATTATAAATAATGTATAAAGTTTTAAAAATATTTTAAAATTCTTTTAAAGAACTGTCTGTGTTTTTCCTTTTAGTTAAGAATTGATGATTATACTGTCTATAAAACAAAAAAAAAATTAATAAAAAATTTTCACCAAAAATATTTTTAAACAGAAAAAAATGAATTAATTATTTGTGCAAATACGTTCAAAGTTATAAAGTACGATGTTCAAATCTTATAAAGTACGGTGTTCCATATGGGTCAAAATGATTCTATAAGTTAGCAAGCGTTCTGGCAAAACATAACGCAATTTCAATCTTACGTTTCTAAAATTTAACAGCCTGTTTGCAAGTAATTCCATCAACATTTAAAAGTATCTTTTTATTTTAAAATCTTTAATTTTTGAATAAATTGTGACCGTAGGTGCATTAAGTAATTCATGATAATTAAAAAAAAGATATGTATTGAACACTACAGTACAGTTCAAGAAAATAAAAACATTTTCATAACTGAACTTCAAAAAATATTCACGATAAAAGTTTGTTTTAATTAAATTTGAAGAATTATCATAAATAGTAACTTTTTATACGTTTGGGAATTACCTAACTAACCATTATAAAAATTTCTACTTGATTTTTTTTTTAGACTTTTAGACAAACTTGTCAAACATTTGTTCGCACTTTTGTCTAAAATACCCCCTCACGAAAAAAATAATTAACAAGTAAGTCTTCTGATTTTGTTATACCTAAATTTTTTAAAAAATGAAAAGGCATTCATTTCAAAATTCAGAAAAATTTAAGATTGTGACAATTTTTTTTATTAAATTTGGGGAATTTTCTTTCTTTTCCCGCCACTTACATGTTCTTTCAATTTTTTTTTAAATGGACAAACCAAACGACAATGAAAAGTCTGGTTACATTTTATTTACACTTACCAAAATAAATTTGTTTTAAAATCTCATTGTTTCTTATTAAATTACAATTATTTTAAAAGAAATTTAAATTTTTATTTATTCAGAAAGCATATTCAAATGTCTGGCTATAAATCTAAACTAAAATTCTATAAAATATATAAGTGCTGAAATTGTTAAATTTGTAATTTCACTATTTGTTAAAAACCAAAAAAAAAAAAATTTAATTTTTTAGCACGATTGGTCACCATACACTGCGTATCAATCAACATCCGGTAGCTGTCATCTTTCGTCACCTCTGAGTTACATAACAAAAAAAAGGACTACCGTAATTAATTTTGTTTTTTTTTGTAAATTTCTGGCAGTAAACAATTATTAATTGATTGAAAATAGATAAAGGTAAGTTTTAATATTAAAATTTGACTTTAATAACCTGTCAGCGCGTTTTTTTTAATTTTTTCAAGATTTTTAAAAACAGAAATTAGGCTACCGTTTAATTAACGAGTCATTCATTAAGAAATGGCGGTATATTTAAAAAAAAATTAAAATTTTAGATTTAAATCAATATAATTTAGGTTAAAAATTACACCAGTATGTTTTGCTTACTAGAATTATTAAATTTAATCTCTTGGCTGTCAATTAAAGATAATTTTAAAGCTTGAAGATAACTTATTTATTTTTAAAATTTCAATTTAATTTTAAGTGTAGGTAAAAAAATGGACTCCAGTGGAGGTACCTAATGTTAATCAACAAAAATTAGTCACTCCCTCCTATTTATGTAAATAAGTTACTGAATTATATATAAAATTTTTATTAAAGGGAAATAACTCTTGCTGTAATAAAACTAAGTTTAACTTTTTAAACTCTCTTGCTGTAATAAAACTTTTAAGTTTCTAATTTTTTGCATAAAAAAATTAGAATAAGCGTTATTTATACAAGAATGCATTTTTTTAAAATTTTACTTGAAGTGGCGTCAGACGTTTGTTTGTATCTTGCTGACGTTATCCGGGCAACCAAAGTGAATTTTTAAACGAGAAACTTTGTAAAATACCTCCTAAAAATGTAATTATATTCGTAATATTTTCATCGATGTCTTTATTAAATGATGAGGTCAGGCATTTACCATTTTTATCAGCCATACTCTATTTGCAGCCATCAATTATTCTTGGAATCTGTCTTTAGATGATTTTTCACGGTCTCACTTGACATTTTTCTAAAATATTAATATTAAACATTATTGCAAGAGTTACTTCCCTTTAAGTAGAAAATTTTAAAATTATGGATAATTTATTTCCTTGTGTAGGTTTTTTTTATTTATTAATCATTTCACCCCAAGCAAAGCAATAAAGCCACTAAGATGCAAGGGGTTACTGAGAAAAGACATTTTAAAGGAGAAAGAGCAGTAAAAGAACAAGAATTGAAAAGACATTGCATCTAAATTTTTGAAAATTAAAAATTAAATAATAAAATAAATATGTAAAATTAACTAAAAATTAAATCAATAAATAAAATTGAAATGATAATAATAATAATTACTAAAAACAAAATAAAATAACAAATACATAAATAAAAAGTAAGATTAAAATGGATAAAATAATTAAAATATATAAAAAAATAAAATGTATAAATAAAATCCTTTTGTAAAAAAAAAAGGAAAATGGTGCTTATTGCAAGTAATTAATATTTTAATTAATAAATTGATGTAAAAGTCAGTTACCCTGCTTACCATCATGAATGGACTGATCTATTCATGATAAGTAGTCCTGGGTAATTGTCTAGATAAAAGATAATGTTATTGCAGTGACTTGTCTAGACGAGTATTTATTTATGTATTTTATTGAATACTACTATTACAACTGACTATTGTGTTAAGTATTGTCTCTTCAGACCCTACATCACAAGAAAAACAAATAATTATCAGCTATGTATTGAATATTGCTCAAAATAAACTTTTCTTGTCTCAAGATGAAATTAAAAAAAAATTGACTCTGAATTTTTGATAAAATCTCTGCATACAGAAAGTGCGACAATGAGATCCGAAGGCAAATTGGCATGACCAAGGATGTATTCCAGAAGCTGGGTAGAGTACTGAGTGACAGAAAAAATTTGCTAGAAACAAAGAAGAGAGTACTGAATTGCTATGTGATGTCTGTCCTTCAATATGGCAGTGAATGCTGGACGATCACATCGAAAATAAAGGAGAGACTTCAAGCAACCAAAATGTGGTTCTACAGAAGGATGCTGAGGATACCATGGACCGAGCATGTAAACAACAATGAGGTTTTGGAGACAATGGAAACAAAAAGGAAACTGATACTTAACATCAGGAAAAGACAGCTGAAGTTTCTGGGACGTAATGAGGAAGGAGGGCTTGGAGAATCTGATACTCACAGGTCAGATAAATAATGGAAATGAAAAGGAAACTGATACTTAACATCAGGAAAAAATAGCTGAAGTTTCTGGGAAATGTAATGAGGAAGGAGGAATAAAAATTCTGGTTTTCAGCATTAAATAACCCAAAAAGGTTGATATGCTGGTAAAACAAAGAAACTAATCCAAACCAAATCCTCTGCACTGTCCTCAGATTGACACCCAACCACTCTGAAATTTTTATGTTGGAACTTCTGGCATGAATGCCTAGTGGTACAGCATATCGATTCCAAATTTCTGGTGATATGAATTGCATCATGTCACCCTTTTACTCACAGTGCCTAACTGGCACTCTACTATACTGTGCAGTTGACAAAAGCAATGCTTATGTGTGAAATTAAAACTATGAAATGTCAACAATTTACCCATTGCATCTTGTGTAGCAAAACTTTTTTCTATAGCAAGGCTTGGTTCTCTCTTTTGCAAGACTTTTGCAAAGATAACATTTTCAGACATTCAATATAATTTGGTCAATAACGAACTTCATCTTGGCAGACAAATTTTCATTTTCCTGGGATACTCTACTATGGAATAGTTACGGTCCTGGGTATGACAATAAACTGCATCCAGCAGCAAGCTCTCTGATTGGGAGGTGGTGAGGAGCATGGAACCTTCTCTTAATTGCTGTTGTTCCCAGGTTCACCCTGACTTGGGGGTGGTAGCACCTGTTAGTGTCCCAGCTATGAGCAAATAGTTTGACCTTCAAACTGATGTCAAAACTCTTTGAAAGTTATATATACACTGAAATTTAATCGAGGCAACTTCAACTATAGGTGAACTATACCAGTCTTGAATTATATGTCACAAATTTTAGGTTAAAACTTACTAAAGACATTACTGAATAAAAAAATCTGGTTTTCAGCATTAAATGACCCAAGAAGGTTGATATGCCGGTAAAACAAAGAAACTAATCCAAACCAAGTCCTCTGCACTGTCCTCAGATTGACACCCAACCACTCTGAAATTTTTATGTTGGAACTTCTGGCATGAATGCCTAGTGGTACAGCATATCGATTCCAAATTTCTGGTGATATGAATTGCATCATGTCACCCTTTTACTCACAGTGCCTAACTGGCACTCTACTATACTGTGCAGTTGACAAAAGCAATGCTTATATGTGAAATTAAAACTATGAAATGTCAACAATTTACCCATTTGCATCTTGTGTAGCAAAACTTTTTCCTATAGCAAGGCTTGGTTCTCTCTTTTGCAAGACTTTTGCAAAGATAACATTTTCAGACATTCAATATAATATAGTCAAGAACAAACTTCATCTCGGCAGACAAATTTTCATACTCCCGGGATAGTTGTGGTCCTGGGTATGACAATAAACTGCATCCGGCAGCAAGGCCTCTGATTGGGAGGTTGTGAGGAGCATGGAAGCACCTCTTAATTGCTGTTGTTCCCAGGTCCACCCTGACTTCAACTATAGGTGAACTATACGACCAGTCTCCAATTATATTTCACAAATTTTAAAAGTTAAAACTTATCAAGACATTGAATAAAAATCTGATTTTCAGCATTAAATGTACCAAAAGGGTTGATATACTGGAAAAACAAAGACAAAAAACAAAACCTTTAATATGCCTTAGCAATTTTTAAAAGCTTCAGTCAGTTAATGTGCTATACGTGATACACGCTTGGACAATCATGTCTCGAAAGAGACATGACTGACTGGGCAGAAGATTATCCCACAGTAGGTTGCCATTGCTTTCTGCGGTAGACTGGTTGCCGACCAAGGCTATAGAACCCAATCTGTCCTGTTATTTAACCCATAACTGGAAGGAAGAGACGGATTAATACCTTTCCTAAGGGTATTTGCGCGTAAGTGAATACAATGGATTCAACTGGAATTCGAACTCGGCTCCCCGCTTTCTCATTAAAGTTAACTGTACCACAACGGATGTGCGTTGTGGTACAGTTAACTTTAACCTTCAGTTAACTTTAAGAATTGTTGAAATTTTCAATCGTTTCTTTGGTAACAGTTTCTTTTATTGCAGTTCTCACTTGTGGAACTCTCTTCCAGCTCCATGCTTTCCAGCCAACTTTAATCTGAAAAATTTAAATACAATGTTAATTGCTATCTGATGTCCCCCTGATTACTCTATTCTTTTTCTGATTATTATTAACTAGCAGTAAAGCCCAGCGTTACTCGGGTGTAATGAAAGCTTTATAACTAATCCATGGTCCTGGACGTTGGCACGAAAGACTAAAAAGCAATAGTTGTTTCCAGTTAAAGCGAAACCGTAGACTGAAAGAAAAATGAATGGATGTAAGTCAAATTTTGATTTCCTGGTATCGATATCAAATAAGTTTTTTCCGTTGTAAACTGAATTTTGAAAGCTAAATAAGTCGTCTGAGTAAATGGTATCATGGCTGAGACTAAGAATTACAATTATACCTAATTAGAGCCAAACCCGAAGCAAAATCTAAAATAAAAGGGCTGAAAAAAATACAGACATACAGGCAGATAAACAGACATACACTCAAATAGCTTGCCTTTTATATATATATATATTATCTATTTTCTGCACTATTGTAAGAATTGCAACCTTGAAACTTCTGAATATCGTTTCTTATGTCTTTGTCTATGAGTGTATCAAATTTGATTAAAATCAGACCACTCCTTCTATAACTCAATTTTTTTCGATTATCAATTTTCGATATTTATCAGGAGCACCTCAACACAAAACCTAGTTAAAAATACTCACAGACGCTTATAGTACAACTGTGTAAATTTTCAAGAAAATTAGTTCAGCTGTTTCGGAGTCTATAGGTAATGGACACACACAGACAAAGTTCCATTTATAAATAAGTTTAGATCTTCCTTGTGTCTTAATGGTTTTTCTGCCTTGTATGGAGTGATGTGCATCGTGGTACAATGGATATCAGCTTGGAATGAGGAACCATAGCCAAATATGAATTTCAGCTGAATTCATTGCATTCACTAACGTGCAAATGCCCTTGGAAAAAATATTAAACCATCTCTTCTCCCTCCAGCTAGGGGTTGAATAGCAGGACAGATTAGGTTCTATTACCTTGGTTGGCAACCAGTCAACTACAGAAAGAAATGGCAACCTAATGTGGAAAAATCCTCTGCCTAGTCAGTTATGGATAAAAAAAGACATGATTGCCTAACCATGTATCATGTATGGCACTTAACTGACTGATGGGTTGATACCGATCTAAAAGAAAAAATTCCAGCTGTTGTATAAATTCTACAGATTCAGACATGTTTCTTAATGCATTTTTATTGAAGCTTTTGATTGTGTAACCCTAACCCACCATATTTTCTTGTACATCATACAAGAAATTTTGAATGAAAATTAAAAGCAAAAAGTAGGGGTCATATTATACACAAGTACTTGTTTTCTGAAATTTATACTCAGCTTACAAACATATTATTTGGAACAATAAAATTTCAAATGCACTCAACACAGTAGATAATAAGACATAGTATACAAGTGTTGATAACAATTGTTTATAAAAAGTATTTTGATAGATTGTCAATAGTTCTTTTAGAAACAGCACAATTGAAATTCATCAAAATTGATTAACAAATTTAATAAAACAAAATGTACAAGATTTGTCCTGTTTTGATAATGTTTATGTTACAACAAACCATCTTTCCTAGAAAATAAACGCATCATGGCTAAATATCCAGCTCGTTTATATCCTGAAAAATTAAATATTTTCCTAAAAGATATGTATGACATGGAAATTTTAATGGGTAATACTGGTAGAACTTACTGAAGAAGAAAAATATACATAGAGATGGCGTACTACTGGGTCATATTACCATCAAATACATAACTAATGCAGCTGCATATAAACACATATTCATATTTCTTTTTTCTTTATACAATATATAACTATGGCAAATTTTCCCAAAACTTTGTTCATTGTGTAAAGCAGGAGCAGGCAACCTTTAGATGAGAATTTTGGGAGTTTAAAATTTTGATATAAAATCTTGTTTTTCTTTTGTCTCTGAGTTTGTTACAGCAAACATAATATTACGCAAGTCACTTTTTTGTCAGGGGAAAAACATTAATTTGGAAATTCTTGAAAAAATCAAATAATGGTCTGATTTTGATGCATATTTCAGGACTTATTCATAAACTAGCAGTATAGCCCGGTGTTGCTCAGGTGTAATGAAAGCTTTAAAAGTAATCCA
Source organism: Ascarosepion bandense (assembly GCA_037127315.1). Lineage (NCBI taxonomy): Eukaryota > Metazoa > Mollusca > Cephalopoda > Sepiida > Sepiidae > Ascarosepion > Ascarosepion bandense. The sequence goes on along the minus strand of JBBBDQ010001361.1, from coordinate 1,018,791 downwards.
TGGCCCTGAATCTCAGACTCAGCCTAAAGAATATTTGTGTGAAGTTTGGTGAGAATCGGATAAAAATTGACAGATAAACAGACACACACACAAACATCTTGCCTTTTATATATATATATATATATATATATATATATATATATATTATCGTTTTTCTGCACTATTGTAAGAACTGCAACCTTGAAACTTCTGAATATCGTTTCTTATGTCTTTGTCTATAAGTGTATCAAATTTGATTAAAATCGGACCACTCCTTCTATAACCCGATTTTTTCGATTATCGATTTTCGATATTTATCAGGGGTACCTCGGCACAAAACATAGCTAAGAACACTCACAGACGCTTATAGTACAACTGTAAATTTTCAAGAAAATCAGTCCAGCTGTTTCGGAGTCTATAGGTAACAGGCACACACACACACACACACACACACACAAAGTTCCATTTATAAATAAGTTTAGATGACTGAAATCTTTTTTTAAAATAATTATTTTTAGAAAATTTTGGTAAAATTATTTTTTTTTACATATGTTACTTTCCCACTAATTTTTTTCAGAAATGTCTAGAAATCCATGACGGATACCTAATAATTCAGGAATCAACTGTCTATTTTTTTCTAAATTCACCTTTTTTCAGAAAATCTGCTCCGAATTGTGAAAACAAAAATGCAATAAAACTGTCATTTTTTTTTTTTTTTTTTTTAGATAAACTTCTAATTGGTTTTATAAACAGAATATATTAAAGATCTCATTGTTGGAAAAGAAAAATTTGTTCAATGAATAATGAATTTTTACAAGAACTGTTTTGATTTTTGTTATTTTTTATGAGAATAATTTATAGTTTCAAAAATCTTAAAATACCCCCTTTCATTGTTCACACTAGGTTGTTAAGTTAAGACTATATTTACTAATCAAAAATTGAAATGCTTAATTCAAATAATGAAGCCCTTCGATTTTTAAAATAATTAAAACATTTTAATTGTGTGCGTATGATGACCCATATTTTCTTATGAGTGGCCGTACATGATATATATCATTAAAAGGTTATGTGTTTCAAAGGTTTCGCTCTTTACAGGAAAAAATACTATATAAACATTTTCGACAGGGTACAATTCGTTTATCTCACTGCTGAGTTTCCTATGTCGTAAGTTTCAGCATTCAACAGGCTTTGTATCATCCTTTCAAAATTTAAAGCAAGTTTTATATTTTAATTCTTAGTTTCCTAATTTTGTTAAAAAAAAATAAAGTAATTGTGGAATTCACAATTTGTAGAGGTACCTAATAAGATATATGAAAAATAGATATTAAAAATAAAAATTAATAAATGCCATAACATTTCATAAATTATTGAGTTAGTTCTGTCATGTTATATAATTTCATTCTGTTATTAAATTGTAAAATTATTTTAAAAGAAAGTTTTATTATTTTTATTTTTCATAAAACTACATCAAATTTAAGGCTATAAAGTTAAACTAACTAAAATTCTATAAGATATTAAATAAGTGCTGAAAATATTGTGTTAAATTTTACTATATAGTTAAAAATCAAAGAATGAAGCATACAATTAAGTTACATAGAATTATGTCAAATGGATCTTCCATACTTAGCATATTTTGACAGCTTCGTCTATCATGTCAGTTATCACCTCTAATAACACGATGATAACCTCTGATAACAAGGCTATCATAATAAAGAAACACTTTTATCAATAGTACATTTCAGGCAGTAAGCAAGTAATACATATTTCAAATCAGATTAAGGTAAGTTTAAATTTTCTAACTTGAATAAAATAATGTGTTATCAAGGTATATTTTATTTTTGCAAGATTTTTTTAAAAAGAGAATTGGCTTCTGTTTACAAAATGTGCCGATCAATGGAAAATGGCTAAAAAATTGAAATGTTTTTAAAATTAGAAAAATTTTAGATTCCAATCAATATAATTTTGGTTTGAAATACACCAGCATATTTTGCTTACTGTAATTAGTAAATTTACTCTCTTGCTTTGAATTAAAGCTAGAATTAAAGCTTCAAGAAAACTTTTTGATTTTTAAAAATTCAATTTAAGTTTAGATATCAAAAATGAGAGGTGGTACCTAATTATAACACAAATAATAACTATATATCTATAAATGCTCTACATCTCTATTGAGTACTTTATGAAAAGTAAAATTTACCAAACTGGAATATATACAATTAGTTTGTACCACTATTTTATAAATCTCTCTCTCTCTCTCTCCATATATATATATATATATATATATATATATATATATAAGGCAAGATGTTTGTGTGTGTATCTGTCTGTATGTCCTTTATACAAATCCACAATTATTATCCGATTCTCATCAAACTTCACACAAATATTCTTTAGGCAACCAGTCAGGTCATGGGCTACTTATTTTTTTTGATTCCCTCCTTCCCGATATCAGAAATTGATACCCCAATATCCAATCAGGTCTGATCAAGATCAGGATTTCAACCCTTTTATCGTGGTTCTTGCTGCAGAATCGGCTCTAACTTGGTAAAATTATAGTTTTTAGACTTAAGCATTAGTAGATCTTCTCAGGGAACTCATTTTTCAATCGGAAATTGATACCTCCATTATTTTATCGAATCTGATCAAAAACTGATATTCAGCCATCAATATGGCTCATTTTCTCCAATTTTACTTTCGATGGTTACAGTGAGTTTCCATGGACTTACTTAGGTTAGTTTATCCTTGGATGACTTATTTAACTCCAATATTGGAAATCGATACCCCGATATCCTATCAGGTTTTATCAAAATCAGGTTTTCAGCCCTTTTATTTTGGTTTTTGCATTGGGTTTTGCTCTAAGTAGGTATAATTGTAGTTCTTAGTCTCAGCCATGATACCATTTACTCAGAGGACTTATTTAGCTTTCAAAATTCAGTTTGCAATGAAAAACTTATTTGACATCGATACTGGAAATCAAAATTTGACTTAAATTCATTCTTTTTAGTAAGTTCTACGGCTTCGAGATCAACCTTTCAACAACCTATGTTTTTCGTGCCAACGTCCAAAGAGTCTGAGCTCCAGGACTATGGATTAGTTTTAAAGCTTTCATTACACCCGAGCAATGCTGGGCTAATATATAAAATTTTGTCAACACAAGATAAAATCATCACTGATGGTGGATGTTTTTATGTTAACGTCCTTGTAACTTCTCTGAAGATGGCTCATGTGAGCTGAAAGCTTAGAACCAACTTAATAAAAAATTATCTAAATGTTGGAGAATTTTTGTCTTTATTTTGACCTGAAATTAAAGCCAAAATACAATATTTAGAATGGCTCATGATTAAACATAAGACATTCATTGTCAGACAGATTTGTTTCGCTGTATCACAGCTCATCAATACAGTTAGACATCCGATTGCTTTTTACCCAGGATTGAAACCTGACTGAATTGGTGTCAGTCTGCAATTCTACCTTTGAGCTATGAGCACTCTGTAGAAGGAGGCATGCTCAGGGGGTTTGGAATTTTTTTTTTTTTTTTAAGGTACTCAAGAGTAGGTACATCAGTATATAAGTTGCCGTCATTTTAGAAAGTAAAGAGAATGAAAGACAAAAACTAGCCAAAATTTGTATTGGGTTCAAGATTTCAACTTTTTCTCTAAATTCAGCTAATTGATATTTTTTTTTTCATTTTGCAGACTGCCATCACATCTGATCTCTTTAACCGGTACGTGTGGATCTGGCCAAAATGGGACTCAAAAAATCATAATGAGACGTATCGATCAGCTTTTGCACATCTCGGTTGGGCAAAGATTGATGAGCCTAAGAAGACTGCTGGAAAAATGCGGGCATTCTGCGCTTGCATCGGCCACGAGAAGACCTCCCCTCCGAAAAAATGCTCAGTGTACAGTTTTGTCAATTCCACAAGAGTTGAAAAAACAATTCTCCCCAGCCACTGTCATCTGAAACGGATCGTTAAGTTGGAAAAGGTCCGCGAAGATGTTGCTGTTGATAAATTCAAACACGGTAGTTGGTTTCGCAAATCCGAGAATATCGTTTTGGATCTTGACGAGGATTTCCTAGGATACGAATCTGTCTTGTCACCACTCGTTGCGGCAGGAATGTCCCTTGTAGACATCGCCCAGGTCAGCAAGGACGTCCAAAGGATCATCTGTCCTCGGGCTATCGAGGAAGAAGTCGCAGCGGACAAACTGTTAGCCAGAGTTTTGAACGAGATTTACAAGCTACGCCGAGCATTTTGTTCCAAGATGAAGGCAGACAGTTGTCGGAAATTTGCTTCCATTGGAAATTTCTCATCAATCGTGCGTATGTTTAATAACGCTCTTAACACGTTCACGCCAAGCTTGGCTTGTAAGAAGAAAGTTACCCTGAAATATATCCACAAGTTTGTGCAGAAGTTGGCGCTTTTTAAAGAAAAACAGCTCCTGGCTTTACGTGAAGTCGGCTTCTGCTTCTCTCCCCTTGTGAAATCATTTGGTCTTCAGTACCGCTTCCAGCTCTGCTATGGGGGCAGCATCTTGAACGGGAGTCTCAGGCACATTCATTCGACTCATCAAAAAGATGTTGCCATGCGTATCCTGTCATTACAGAAGCTTCTAGATTCTTTCATTCTCCAACCAAAACCAAGGATTGTTACGTTGGTTCGCTCCGTACGCTGTGGTTTCATTCCTCGCAAATATTTTCACAAGATCGAAAAGGACATCATGAGCCGTCTACGGAACCTGCATCCAAAAGTAAAGGTTTATTATGATAGCGGACTGCTCGGCGGCAAATCTGGCTGGCCAAGAAGACACTCGCAAAACATGACGTACCGGCCACATTAAAATGTGAACAAATAATGAACAATTATAGTAATTGGTTGTATTTTTCAGAGAAGGAATAACTAAGGTTTGGGAAGTTTATGTGAACTTGCCTGCTGGTCTTTTCTGTGGTTTTTATTTTTTTATTTTTATTTTTTTATATCTTGTCAAATATATATCCTGGTAGCAATCCCTCTTCTTCAATGGGTGCAATTTATTTAGGTCTGTTTAGTTTTGTTCAATGGCATATCAATTTCCATCAAAGTTTAAATATTTTGTACGTGATTTTATTTTGGGAGATAATAATGGTTTAGTGATAAATTACTAATTAACCCATAGCTGGGGGGAAAAGAGGTGGATTCATACCAATTTTTGAGGAAAGTGAGTATAATGAACACAACAGGAATTGGAACCTGGCTCTCCGAATAAACACTTCTGGGACATTATTCATTACACCACCCACACATCCAAGCTTACATTACTTTGTATTTCTAATTCCGCGGAATTTTATTTTCTGGTAGATAATAATGGTTTAAAGATACAAGGCTTACTAATTAACCTTCTGGGTAGAGAAGAGGTGGGTTCAAGCCTTTCCTGAGGATAAGTGAATAAAACTAAGCCAACAGGAATTGGAACCCGGCTCTCCGATTAACAATTATTAGCCATTATCCATTACACCACCCATACATCCAAGCTGATAGTATCTTGTATTTCTAATTCCACAGAATTTTATTTTCTGGTAGATAATAATGGTTTAAAGATACAAGGCTTACTAATTAACCTTCTGGGTAGAGAAGAGGTGGGTTCATGCCTTTCCCAAGTGGGATTGCACGTAATTGAATATAACGGTTTAAAGATACAAGGCTTACTAATTAACCTTCTGGGTAGAGAAGAGGTGGGTTCATGCCTTTCCCAAGTGGGATTGCACGTAATTGAATATAACGGTTTAAAGATACAAGGCTTACTAATTAACCTTCTGGGTAGAGAAGAGGTGGGTTCATGCCTTTCCCAAGTGGGATTGCACGTAATTGAATATAACGAAGCTAACAGAAATTGAAACTTGGCTCTCCGATTGACAATTCCGAGGCATTATTCATTACACCACCCGCACATCTAAGCTTAGAGTACCTAGTATTCCTAAATGGTCATCCATTTTCGTACTGACCATGCTTGAGATGTTGCTTAACTTCAGTGAATGTACAGGGACAAGACAAATTACAAACAATAAAATCACATACTTGTTAAAGAGTCGGATAAGGATGGGTTCATAAGCAGTGCCCTAAATTCACTTTCATTTTCATTTTACTTATATAGAGATGTGCATATCATTGAATAGGTAGTTTCTTACAGGCTCTTATATGACGTATATATATATATATATATATATATATATATATATATATATATATATATATATGTGTGTATACTTGGGCAGCAACCTTTCTTTCAAACATTTCATTAAATCCAGTCAACAAAGATTTAATTATTTTTTTAAGTTTTACCAGCATCCTAACATTTCTCCTTTTTTTGTTAGTCAGTTAAGTGCCAAATGTGATACACTTTTTTGACTGGACAGAAGATTTTCTATCCTGCTCTTTAAACTATAGCTGAAGGGGAAAAAGACGGATTGTATTAATAAGTAGTAATTAGTGGGGGATCAGTTTATTACTTAATAACAATACAAAACTGATCCCCCACTTTTTCCCCAGTAGAAATTTTGTTTCCAATTATTATCTTCATTCAGTCAGTTATGTGCCAAACATGATACATGCTTGTGTGATCATGTCTTGAAAGAGATATTACTGACTGGGCAGAAGATTTTCCCGCAGTAAGTTTCTATGGTTCACTGGTCGCCAACCAAGGCTATAGAATCCAATCTGACCTGCTATTTAACCCATAGTTGGAGGAAGAAGTGACACATTAATACCTTTCCCAAGGTTATTTGTGCTTAACTGAATGCAATGAATTTAAAAGGAATTTAAAAATTGTCCATAATTTTTATTGTTCCAAGCACTTTTGGCCACTTCTATAGCCACTGTCAAGTGTGTTTATGCCTTTAGTGCTGTTATTTTTCATTATGTTTCGACTGTTACGTAGGAATTTATTTTTTTGTTGTTTTTAAAAGATAGCATTCATTCCAAGTACTCACGTGCTGTGCGTAACTGAAATTCACATGGATATTTTTCTATTTTAAAAAACTTTCAATACACCATTTTTACTTTCTAATAATGTAAGGATGGCATTGGTGGTAGGAGAGAAATGTTTGATAAATAGTACCTCTCAATAGCAAGATGTTTTTGATACTGTGATTTATATAGAATTTTTGTATTTTTGTATTTTTATATATATATATATATATATATATGTAAGTGTGTGTGTGTGTATATATATATATATATATATATATATATATATATATAACTAACTATCGCCCGGTCCACACTGCACCCACGTCTATTGAACAGGTTAAGAGGCTCATCCCTTGTTCCCTGTTTAGGATGTGGTTTCCGGTTTTCTCTTTGCCAGTCTTTTCACTATTACATAGCACCCTGCACAGGGTGATATGATTAAAAAAAAAAAAAAAATTTACTATCAAAAATATCTCGCTATTCGAGATGCACTGTATATAAAACATTTTTTCTTACCATCAATCTTACATTATTTAATAGTGGAAATGGGTCATTGAAATTTTTTTTACAATAGAACGAAGCTAATGAGTTTTCCCTTCATGCTCCTTCTTCAACAACAAAACAAAAATTACAATGTAAAACGCAAAACATGAGGGGAAAATAACAAGACTGCAGACATAAACATCTTTAAAAATGGCTATAGAAGTGGCCGAAAGTGCTTGGGACAATAAAAATTATGTACAATTTTTATGTTATTTATCACCAACAAAATGGAAAAATGTTAAAATGCTAGTAAAACTTTAAAAAAATTAATTTAACCTTCCTTGTTGGCCGTATTTAATGAAAGAAAGATAAACAACAATTTTCATGCCAAACATCACAACTCAACACTACACACATGAATTTTTATCTGTTTAGCATTATTATTTTTTAATGGATACTTGTATTTGAGTAGAATTCAATTTATATATATATATATATATATATATATATATATATACAATTTTTTTTTATATATATATATGTATATATACACACATTTTTTTTTATATATATATATGTATATATACACACATTTTTTTTTATATATATATATGTATATATATACACATTTTATATATATATATATATACACATTTTATATATATATATATATATATATATATATATATATATATATATATATATATATATATATATATATATATATATATATATATATATATATATATATATATATATATATATATATATATATATATATATATATATATATATATATATATATATATATATATATATATATATATATATATATATATATATATATATATATATATATATATATATATATATAAAATATATATATATATATATATATATATATATATATATATATATATATATATATATATATATATATATATATATATATATATATATATATAAAATATATATATATATATATATATATATATATATATATATATATATATATATATATATATATATATATATATATATATATATATATATATATATATATATATATATATATATATATATATACACACATATATATATATATATATATATACACATTTTTTAATATATATATATATATATATATATATATATATATATATATATATATATATATATATACATTACTTATTATTTCTACTGGCCTTAAAAGTTTGAGAAATCATCTGGAAAATAATAATGTATTGTTTAACTAAAATATATATATATATATATATATATATATATATATAAAATAGATAACTTAAAGAGCCAACAAACCTACCTACTTTTGTTATAGATGACGCGTCTCAGGTTTTTTTCTTTGGGCTACGTCTTCTCTGAAGATCCGGTTAGGTGAAACCTAGGTGGGTTTGTTGGCTCTTCTTTGGGCGATATGATTATAGAAAAAAAACCCCAAATCTTTTTAACCATTAAAATAACTCAACTTTATATTATCGGGTACAGTTAATTGTGATTCTGTAGCTTCAATTCACAATGTTTACCTTTCAATACATTTCCATCTATCTCACTCATGTTCATATCTATCTATCTATCTATCTATCTTAGTCTATTGATATCTATATATCGATCGCATTCTTTTCATATCTACCTGTCTATATATCTACCTTTCTCATTCTGTTCATCTCTTTTTCGATCTAGCCTCTTTTTTAGATTATCTCTCACTTTCTCTCTTTCTCTCTCTCTCTTTCTCTCCCTATATATATAACCTAAAGAGCCAACAAACCTACCTAAGCAGATCTTCCCTGAAGATCCGTTTAGGTGAAACCTAAGTAGGTTTGTTGGCTCTTTAGGTTATCTATTTTGTCTGCTCTGCTTACGTATTGAGTGTTTTTTTGTTATAGATTACTCGTCTCGGGTTTTTTTCTTTGGGCTACGTATTTTGACTGATGTTCATGTGCTTAGCTCTTTCTTTTTTTACATCAATTTTTTCCTTCCGAGTATATACTTGGAGGGTTTTTCGAAATGAGTAATGTGATAAGTTTACATTTATATATATATATATATATATATATATATATATATATATATATACTTTCCATTCAAATATGAGTATCCATTAAAAAATAATAATGTTAAATAATTCAGATATGTCCGCTAATGCCAGTTTTGTAAATTTTCATATAAACAAATATGCAGTGTTGAGTTATGATGATGTCTGGCGTGAAGATTTTTTTTTTTTTTTACAGTAGTTTTTAGCAAGAAAATCAGCCCTGATGAGTGAGGGCATCATAACAGCTCCCATGAAAGTCGGTTTGATCCTGTTCAGTTAAAGTGACAAATTCTTTGCACTATATATATATATATATATATATGTATATATATGTGTGTGTGTGTGTTAAAAAATGTGTTAGAAGCCATGAATGTTTTCTAAAGTATAGATTTATTATTATTTATCTTTTGTATAATACATTAAGTGTCCATAATGGTGTTTGTGTCATTACACGCTTCATTATATGTATTTTTTGAAAACGACAAACAGATCTCAATATGTAAATTGGCAAATTTATTCTCTTGAAGATAGTCAACTTTGGACTCAAAACACCATTATAGACACTTAATGTATTATACAAAATATATCTAATATTAATAATAATAATGACAATAAATCTACACTTTAAACAAGACATTCCCAGTTTCTCATGCTTTTTTTCACTAATTTCTCTCATTAGAACAACCCCTATTTCTTTTTCCAATATATATATATATATATATATATATATATGCAATTATTCTACTCAAAAGTTTGAAGTATTTAAGATGTAGAATATCTTTCCTAAGATGATAACAAAAAATTTGATTCGTTATTTCCTAGTGGTGGGATTTTGAATTGCGTGTTATAAATCCATGAAGACACTAAAAAACACTGTACCTACCTTGTCTGATGAATAGGTCCATCATTCTTCTCAAAATGCCTGAGCGTTTAAGTTGGGCTTTGCATGTGTTTTTACCGAGTTTTTTTTTTCCATTGTCCTGTTCACTGGACTTTTTGGAACTACACACACACACACACACACACACATGTATGTATGTATATATATATATATATAGTCATCCACAGACATCTGTTTCGCTGTATCATAGCTCATCAGTATGGTTAGACACAGGATTGAAACTCGACCGAATTGGCATCAGTCAGCGATTCTACATCTGAGCTATGGCCGCTCGGTAGAAGGAGGCAGACTTCTTAGCATGTACATTATCATTATTATGTACAATAGCTGAGAGTGTTCTAATTCATTGCTGAATGAATGATGCATAGATGCTAGAGTAGCTACTGTTTTTCAAAGTCTATCATTCTTCCAGGGTGTGAAAACATAAATAGTCATCCGCAGACAGATCTGTTTCGCTGTGAAGTGATAAAAGTTTATTTGTGACACATTTCATCTTTGAGGACATCATCAGATTAAATTTATGTTGGTTTGACTACACATGTACATGAATGAGGGATGCTGGAAATTTTAGAATTTCTTTCTTTGTTTTTTTTTTTTTTTGTTTTTTTGTTTATATATATATATATATATATATATATATATATATATATCTAACAGATTTCATTTTGAATCTTTTTCTTTCTCTCACTTTTGTTAGTAAGTATCCCACACTGTGAGATTAGAAGATCTGCCAGCAATAATTAAATATTGTAAGAGCCAGGGCACAATTATACTGTAGATGTCCTTGCAATCAAGGCATTCTCCAGACATTTTCATTGTTGTCTTCTTTGATCAGAGTAGCATCTTTTATGTCAAAATTGTGGTCGGTCTTGTTACAGTGGGCGACCAACACAGTTGATGTATTGTTTTGTAAAATGTCCCTTTTATGTTCATATAATCTTTTAAATCCATCTTTTCCTTCCAGTTATGAGTTAAATAACAGGACAGATTGGGTTCTATAGCCTTGGCTGGCAACCAGTCTACCGCAGAAAGCAATGGCAACCTACTGTGGGATAATCTTCTGCCCAGTCAGTCATGTCTCCTTCGAGAAATGATCGCCCAAGCATGTTTCACATATGGCACTTAATTAACTGAGTGAATATAATAGTTGAAAACATGATTAAAGCTTCTACTGGGCATAAAGAGGGGGATCAGTTTTATATTGTTAAGAAGTAATAAACTGATCCTCCACTAATTACTACTTAATAATGCATCTCTTCCCCTTCTAGCTATGAGTCAAGTAACAGGACAGATTGGGTTCTATAGCCTTGGCTGGCAACCAGTCTACCGCAGAAAGCAATGGCAACTTATTGTAGGATAATCTTCTACCCAGTCAGTCATGTCTCTTTTGAGACATGATCGCCCAAGCGTGTATCACGTATGGCACTTAACTGACTGAATATAATAGTTGGAATAATGATTAAGGCTTCTACTGGTCATAAAATGGGGGATCAGTTTATTGCTTCATAACAATAGGAAGCCAATCCCCCACTAATTACTACATAATAATATAATACATTTCTTTCCCCTCTAGCTATGAGTCAAATAACAGGACAGATTGGGTTCTATAGCCTTGGCTGGCAACCAGTCTACCGCAGAAAGCAATGGCAACTTATTGTAGGATAATCTTCTACCCAGTCAGTCATGTCTCTTTTGAGACATGATCGCCCAAGCGTGTATCACGTATGGCACTTAACTGACTGAATATAATAGTTGGAATAATGATTAAGGCTTCTACTGGTCATAAAGTGGGGGATCAGTTTATTACTTCATAACAATAGGAAGCCAATCCCCCACTAATTACTACATAATAATATAATACATTTCTTTCCCCTCTAGCTATGAGTCAAATAACAGGACAGATTGGGTTCTATAGCCTTGGTCGGCAACCAGTCTACCGCAGAAAGCAATGGCAACCTACTGCGGGATAATCTTCTGCCCAGTCAGTCATGTCTCTTTCGAGACATGATAGCCCAAGCGTGTATCACGTATGGCACTTAACTGACTGAATAATGAATGACAAGGATAAGACAATCCTGTTAATGGAAATTAGGCTCGTAAGATGGACAGAGATTGAAAACCAGCATCACCTTCCTCATCTAACAAGCTATTTACTCGTCACTAACCATTCATGGTCTTTCCTTGCTTAACAAATCTCGTTAATGTTATTCCTTTTCCTGGCATGATTAGTGCAGAAAACTATAGCAACCCATCTGAAGATTAGTCAAACTTCCTTTAGAAGCAAAACAAAGAGATTAACACATAGGATACCACAAAAAATTTCAACAGTTGTGTCAAATATTCAGCGATACCAAGAAATGTTGATTAATTTGACAGATAAATCAGTTGGTTAACGTGTCTGACATCCTCTGGGTAGTTTCATGCCAATATTTTCATTTTTAATGTCAGATTGATAAAGAATGTTTTAAAAGTTAAAAAAGAAATCGTCAAATGCAAAAATGCAAATTTGTTGGTTAATATAAAGACTTATCAATCCTTGATTACATTCAGACTGTTGTCCTTATCTTTGTTGTTTGTTGCAATAACAAAGATGAGGACAATAACTGGAATGTAAATGAAGATAATTCTTTGTCCCAGAAATTCAGACAGAAACTTTCTAGCCTTGTTTGGTTATTTAATGTTAAGATCTTGAGCCAAAATATTAATACAGTTTATAATTGAGTCCAAAATTAAATATTGGTCTGGTTTAAACTCTGTGGGCACAATGGTAAATATTGGTCCAGTTTATACTTGAGACAAAACTGTAAATAGTGGTTCCATTTATATTCAAGTCAAAAAGGTAAATATTGGTCCAGTTTATTCTCAGAACAGGTAAATATTGATTCAGTTCATACTTGAGACAAAAACGTAAATATTTGTTTTAATATTGAGATGAAAAGTAAATATTGGTCTGGTTTATACTCGAGGCAAAATGGTAAATATTGTTCCAGTTCATACTCGAGGCAAAATGGTAAATATTGTTCCAGTTCATACTCGAGGCAAAATGGTAAATATTGTTCCAGTTCATACTCGAGGCAAAATGGTAAATATTGTTCCAGTTCATACTCGAGGCAAAATGGTAAATATTGTTCCAGTTCATACTCGAGGCAAAATGGTAAATATTGTTCCAGTTCATACTCGAGGCAAAATGGTAAATATTGTTCCAGTTCATACTCGAGGCAAAATGGTAAATATTGTTCCAGTTCAAAATACTCGAGGCAAAATGGTAAATATTGTTCCAGTTCATACTCGAGGCAAAATGGTAAATATTGTTCCAGTTCATACTCGAGGCAAAATGGTAAGTAATGATTAGGTCTTTACTTGAATTAGAAGGTAAACATTGCTCTGGTTTATACATGAGTCTATCAATAAACACTGGTCTGGTCTCAGTTATGGTTGCTAGCAGTTTCATTATGTGCTAAAAACCTTTCAAGAAAGTATAAAGCTAATGTTTTTAAAGACCCCTGTTTTATCATTGACTGCGAATGAAACGTTAAAAGATAAAAGCTGAATGATTGAAGGCAATCTTCTATTTTTTAAAATTTTATTTGTGCAGTGCCAACAGAAAAAAAATGCTTCTATATCTGTTGTCAGTTATGGGAATTTTAATTTTATTCCTTGTTTTCTTTTTTTTTTTTTTCTTTTTTTTTTTCTTTTTTTCCTAATTTTTGGGGATTAAAAAAAACCTTTTTTTTTTTTTTTTTTGTTTTTTTAATTTATTTAAAATAAATCACAACAAAGACAAGTGGAACTTTTCAAAGAAACGGACTGGAGTAGAACAAATTAAATTTTCTTTTTTGTCTGTTTTATTTATATATTTTTTTTTCTTCCAAATGTGAATGTCAACAGTTAATTTGCACTGTCACTTACAATCACCTGCGAGTGTTTGAAAATTTTTTTTTTCTTTTTTTATATAAAAAGATAAAATAATTTTCATTCTTTTGGACTTGATGTTTACAAATGAGACAAACTTATCTGCTTAATATAAGCACATACACTAGAGATAAAAAGTTGGAGGGGACCTTGCATTTCTTTAAAAAAAGAAACATTAAAATAAAATGTTTGTAATTTTTTTTTTTTTTTTTTAAATTAAAAGATAAAATTTTAGTAACTATAAAGGATTTGCTTTTAGTTTGGCAATAAGATGTACGATCATTTCTTCTGTGGAACTAAAAAAAATGGCTGTTTCGCCTAAATGGTTAGCAAATTGAAAGTGTCTCAAAGAATGGGACAAAAAGAATTGATTTTTTTTTTTTTTTTTTTTTTTTTTTTTTCTCTCACATTCTTTGGGACACTTCTGTCAAGAATTGTGGATATTGTGTATCAATGAAATCACATTTGTCAAGAGTAAACGAAACAAAGGAATTTTGAAGGAATTGTCGCATTCTTGCTATGCATAGCAGAAATGCAATGCAATTCCAAAGCCAGAGCTTTATACGTAGGGTTTCTTTTATATCTGTTGACATTTTTGAAATGAGATATTGCAGTTATTTACATTGTCCAGACTGTTGACTTGATTTTTATAGCTATATTCATGACATTTCGGCCGTTGTATGCTCCAACCTTCTTCTGGTTATTGGGATTTTGAACAGAACCTTTTATTTCTTTAAGAACGCATGACCCAATGAATAAAAGTGATGGTTGGATCCAATGACTTGACCCAAATATTTCTGAGTTCAATACCTGGTAACAGCAGTGGCAAAAAAAAATACTTAGTCATCTCAACTCCAGTCATCCAGTCGTTGTATGACTCATGGAATCAGAACAATCTATCCCAGTGGTCAAAATATGTCTGAATAATGTAAATATAATTACTTAACAAAACATCTCAGTACACAATTTGTATTTAAGGAAAGAAGCTTTGTTAATGGATATGAGGATTTTTTTTTTCTACAGGAGTGGTTGAGATTCTGTGCCACTACCTGGCATTTCTTTAAAAAAAAAAAGCACATTAAAATGAGATTTTCTATACTAAAAAATAAAACTTCGGTAACTACTGTGTGCTTGTTTTGATTTTGATAAAAAATAAGCACTTAAATATAAAAAAAAATCATACAACAGCATCATATTTTGTTTTCATCAATGAAACCACCATCTGCTTTATTGCTTCACAAATTTTTGGAATTCTTTCCAAGAAATTAAAAATAAATAAATGGCAGACATTTCCAAGCATTCTTTAAGCAGTGAGTATGTTCACTCTCACTCATTGAGTATTCTTTTTGAACTCCTATCCAATTCAACTTGTACTTATTCAAGAGATTGAAGTGTCCAGGTCATAATTTGCAAAATGTGCTTTTTTCTTTTTCTTTTTTTTTTTGACTCAAAGTAATTTTGACATAATTTAGAAGTGTGTTTTGGATTAATGTTTTAGAGACTCTAAGCAACAGAAATGTGTTTTTACAGAAGGACGGCTGAGGATATCATGGCCCAAATACATTTACATTGTTCGGACTGTTGTCTTCATCTTTGTTGCCATATTCATGACATTTCAGCCATTGTAAACTCTGACCTTCTTCAGGTGACTGGAATTTTGAACTGAACCCTCTATTTTGATCACACGGGTAGAATGTTCTCATTCCATGATGTATTTAATTACAATACAAAATTCTTAGAAATATAGACAAAAACAAAAATATCTAATTTTAAGGTATTTTTTGTTTTTTAAAAAATGCAAAATGGTTCCAAATCTTTTGTCTGCATTGCACATACAAACACACAAAGCTGTGTTTTTTTTTTTTGCACACCTCTTTACATATGGTCAGTCATGTCTCTTTCCAGACATGATCACCCAAAGCGTGTATCACGCATGCCACTTAACTGACTGATTGAAGATAAGTTAGAAACATAAATAAAGCTTCTACTAGACATAAAGTGGAGGATCAGTTTATTACTTGATAACAATATAAAAATGATCCCCCACTAATTACTACTTATTAATACAATCTCTTTTCCCTTTGGCTATAGTTTAAAGAGCAGGATAGAAAATCTTCTGCCCAGTCAGTCATGTCTCTTTCGGGACGTGATCGCCTAAAGCGTGTATCACGTATGGCATTTAACTGACTGAATGAGGATAATAGTTGGAAAGTAAAGTTTCTACTGGGCATAAAGTGGGGGATCGATTTTCTATTGTTATTAAGTAATAAACTGATCCCTCATTAATTGCTACTTATTAATACAATCCGTCTCTTTTCCCTTCAGCTATAGTTTAAAGAGCAAGATAGAAAATCTTCTGCCCAGTCCTCATGTCTCGAAAGAGACATGATCGCCCAAAGCGTGTCTCACACATGGCATTTAACTAATTGATCTTCATATGTGCATAAACACCTAATATATTGGGTACTCATGTAAACTTACATGTATTTGCAAGGGTTGGTGCTGAAAAGTTTTCAGCATAACGAAAAGCTCTCCTCAATCATTGCCTCAGATGTTATGTTTGCATATTTAGTTAGATTTTGCTAAATGTGTCAGGCTGATGATTTTTCAGCATCCTCTCAAATGTACATCATATATATTCTGCCTACCATGTTCAGTCAGTTAGTTAAAGTGCCATACGTGATACACGCTTGGGCGATCATGTCTCGAAAGAGACATGACTGACTGGGTAGAAGATTATCCCGCAGTAGGTTGCCATTGCTTTCTGCGGTAGACTGGTTGCCAGCCAAGACTATAGAACCCAATCTGTCCTGTTACTTATAGCTAGAAGGGGAAGAGATGCATTATTAAGTAGTAATTAGTGGAGGATCAGTTTATTACTTCATAACAATATAAAACTGATCCCCCTCTTTATGCCCAGTAGAAGCTTTAATCATGTTTTCAACTATTATATTTACTCAGTTAATTAAGTGCCATATGTGAAACACGCTTGGGCGATCATGTCTTAAAGGAGACATGACTGACTGGGCAGAAGATTATCCCTCAGTAGGTTGCCATTGCTTTCTGCGGTAGACTGGTTGCCAGCCAAGGCTGTAGAACCCAATCTGTCCTGTTATTTAATCCATAACTGGAAGGAAGAGACGGATTAATACCTTTCCCAAGGTTATTTGCTCGTAAGTGAATACAATGGATTCAACTGGAATTCGAACTCGGCTCCCCGGTTTCTCGTTCCGCGCCGATATCCACTGTACCACAACGCACATCCCTACCATGTTCACACTTCTTAAACAGTGCAGGCTCCACTGGGTAGGCCATGTCCGTCACATTCCAAAAGACCTTTTGTATAGAGAGCTGGCCTCTGGAAGAAAACCCACTGGACAGCCACAACTGCAGTATCGTGACACCATAAAATGTGATATGAAAGCTATGGGCATCAACACAGAGCCATGGGAAAGTGTAGCAGTCAACAGGACCAAATGGAGAAGAACCCTGGGCCAACAACTCAAATCAAGGGAGGAGCAACTGACACAAGTCGCCATGGAGAGGCGCGTTCGCAGAAAGTAAAATGACAGCTCCGACAGAACAGAAACAAAGCATAAATGCAGCCTTTGCAACAAAGACTGTCACTCCTGCATCAGTTTCTACAGTCACAGACACCAACGCCCCAAGCCAAGCAGACAACTAGGATGCTACCCATGGTCAACCCTGACCGACGCAGCCTACTACTGTTATATTCTATCACTTTAAACAGTGGATATTCATATTTTAGTAGATGTTTCATGTATTTAGGAAACAGTATATTTATTTTCGTTTACTGGCCTGAATATATACATTATAGGATTTTTTCCAAATTTACGTGTGTGTGAGAGAGAGAGAGAGAGAGAGAGCTCAGCAGTGAGAGTAGGAATAACAAAACACAAGGCTTGGGATAACTGTTCAACAGCTTTTATTTGTGGTTAAGAGATAGTGCAAAATAGTATTATTTTGTGGGTTAAAAAAGTAGAGATACCCCATTTACGAAAGCTCTTGAATAGATTTTTTGGGTGAAGGAAACTACCACCACCATTAAATTTTTTTTTTTTTTTTTTTTTTTTTTTTTAGTGCAATCTTATCGATTACACCCTCTACTTTCCGATTGACAAAAAAAAAAAAAAAATTGGAAAAATTTCCATATTAATACCAGTTTAAGGGCGGGTTAAGTTTTTCATGTAACGTTATAGTAAATCGATCTTCCATTTTGGAACCACTCGCTGGTATGACATTACTATGACCTGTGAATTTTTTGATTATCATTTTTTTTGCAATCTTATTAAACCCTAAACTTTCCGATTGACAAAAAAAAAATTGTAAAATTTTCAACAGTTAAACAATTTTAGAGAGTGGGGCGGGGCTAAGTTTTTCATACAACCTTATAGTAAATCGATCTTGTGCAATTAACTTTTTTGCTTGCGCATATTAAACAACTGAATCCTTTGCGAAATTTTTGAATAAAGCCATTCTTGGAGTTTCCGAGGAAGATGCCATCGTAAAAACTGAAGAAAACTTGAAAAAGACAAAAACAAGAGCAACAACTCGTCTCAAAAATAAAACAAAACAAAGTGACCCCAACGCGAGTGGTTCCAAAATGGAGGATCGATTTACTGTAACGTTGTATGAAAAACTGAGTCCCCCCTTCCCCAATTGCTTGAATATTGAAATCTTTTTTGATAATCGGAAACTTTATGTAATAACCGATAAGCCTGCGCTGACAAAAGTAAAAAAAAAAACAATGGAAAACAACAAATTTAAAGGTGGTGATAGTCTCCTTCAGGTCCACCGATTTTTTTGTTGAGGGATTTCTCTGCTAGTTCCCACAGGTGGAATGAGAAATCTAAGTGTGAAACTGCTAGGACTGTTACAAATCCTTGGGGGGGGGGGGGGGTCTTGAAAGGAGATGTCACCATCTGTTCCCACAGGAGGCATGAGAAATCTGAAGTCAAACTACCAGGACAAGCTTCATCTTCTGAAGCAAGGGTTGAGTAGCCCTTTGAGTTGGGCTTGAATGTTGCAACTATTGTAAAGGTAAAGTTGAAAAGAGTGGCATTTGAATGTAGAACCCGTTGTAAGGGAAAATGAAAAAGCGGCCAAATAAGATTTAATCAAGGCTTTTATGAATTCTTGGACTTCCGGTTGAACTCTGCTGATTATTTATGATGTGGCTGCTATTGAATTTAACAAAGTAAGGAAGCCCCTACGTGCTACAATAATCAACAAGCAAGATTGATTTCTCTCTCTCTCTCTCTCTCTCTCTCTCTCTCTCTCTCTCTCTCTCTCTCTCTCACACAACTCAGTGTTCTCTGTGGAGTGTAGGCCATCGCCAAGGTGGTCGTTGATGCTTCTGTAATTTGTCTTTTTTTACAGATAGGGGGGGGAATCCTTTATCCTCTGGGCGAGTTAACATTTAAGGGCCATACGTGAGCAAAGCTGAAATGATCCTGTATCTTTCAAGCCATGGCTGAGCAGATTTTTCTGCATTAAGTTGCCATTGATTTCCAGAGTAGAAAGAACCCACACTCTCCTCCTATTTAACCCATAGCTAGGGAAAAAGAAATGGATTAAATTTTTCAAAAGTATTATTTACGCGTAAGTGAATGCAACAACTTCAAGTGGAGTTCGAACTCAGCGTTTCCGGTTTCCAATTCCAAACCGATACCCACTGACCCCCAATACACATCCCAACAAGGGAGAGTATATATATATATATATATATATATATATATATATATATATATATATATATATATATATATAGTCATCCGCAGACAGATCTGTTTCGCCGTATCACAGCTCAATATAAGAACAAAGAAAATAATTGCAACGTTCAAAACATTAATTTAAAACAGTGCTCAATATAGAAATAGAGCAATGAATATTTATTATTTAGAACATGTACAAACTACTACAAAATTATACATTTTGTTTTGACATTGAAAGAACAATGTCTCATTAGGTTGTTAAGAATGATGTTATAAACGTTTTATTGAAAAAATTCAAAAAACACTACTTCCCTTTATTTTTGGATTTTTTTTTTTTTTTTTTTGTACGAGGTAAAAAAAAGGGGAAAGAGGAAAGAAACGATCAGAAAATAAGATGAGAAATCGAGGAAAGGGAAATATACAGAAGAAATGGAAAAGGAAGCGGAAAATAAGTGAGAAAATGTAAGACGGAAAGAGCCAATGGAAACGGCTAAGAGATAAAAAAAAATATTTAAATTTTGGCCGGAAGTGAATTACAGACAAATGTTGACATCGGTTACACGGTGTCAGGACTCAAATCTTTTCGCTTTTTTTTTTTTTTTTTTTTTTTTTTTTTAAGGATTGGACTTCTATAAAGAAAAAGAAAGAGGAAATATACAGAAGAAATGGAAAAGACCGAAATGGACCGAGCATGTGAGCAATGTTGAGGTGTTGGAAAGAATAGCAACGAAAAAAAAATCTAATAATGAGCATCAAGAAGAGACAACTTAAGTTCCTGGGACATGCAGTGGGGAAGGAGGGCTTGGAGAACCTGATACTGACAGGCCACATAGAAGGAAAAAGAGATAGAGGAAAGCAGCGGATAACATATTTGAAGGGCCTGATCAGGTGGATGACGGAATGGGCGTTGCGTGGTGTAACAAGAGAAAACGTACTAAGAGCCACCAGGGATAGGAAGACGTAGAAAGTCATGATCGCCTACGTCCTGAAAGGATAGGGCACATAGAAGAAGAAGGAAAATGCGAATTGTTTATGTCCAGATTTAAATATCTTCGACAAATTGTCGATTATCCTTCAAGATCGATCCCAATAAAAGACATGCCCTTTCAAAATTACAAGCATTTTTAGGGTGTGCTAATTACTATCATATATATATATATATATATATATATATACCAAACAAGTATGAATTAAGAGCCACCCTTGAATAACCTAATAAAGAAGATTTAAAATGGAATCGGTCAGATAAATGTCAAACTGCTTTCGTCAGACTGTGTCACTTTGACCCTAAAATGAAAATTGTGGTTGTATCAAAAGCAAATGATTCGGGTATTGGAGCGGTGATACTAGACAAATATGAGGACGAAAAAACTAAACCAATACCTCATGCTTCAAGATCATTAATAGCAGCAAAAAAAAAAAAAAAAAAAAAAAGGCTACAGCCAGATAGAAAGGGAAGCACTGGCCATCATATTTGCTATGAAAAAGTTTCATAAATTCATACATGGTAGAGAATTCATACTACAGATAGACCATCGTCCATTATTTATTTTTTTTAATCATATCACCCCGAGCAAGGCGGTAACGCCACTGATGTGCAGGGGGCTACGTAAGAGTGAAGAGATTGGAAAAAAGAAAGCCGGAAACCACATCCTGAACAGGGAACAAGGGATGAGCCTCTACACCTGTACAATAGACGTGGGTGGGCGTGAACCGGGCGATAGATTAGTCTATCTACTCCAATTGAAAAATAAATAAAAAGTAGGGACGTTGAGTTAACTTTTAAAGTCAAGTAAAAAAAAATCTTTGAAAAAAATACAAAAAAACGCACTCGTTCAAATGACTATGAAACTTTTAAAATTAGCCACAACAAAAAATTAAAATCAAATCAAATCAATGCAAAATCATTACTTACTAGTGAAGTTGTTCCCAACCCAAAAAACAACACGTGCTCAACAGAAGAATTATTTTATCTTTTTGGATACTACGTGAATGTATGCGGGGTGGATATGGGAGTCAACTTGATGCTGAAGGTTTTCTCTTGGGTTGAACCCGACTCTGTTTACTCCTTCGGGTCTCAGGATTCTGGACTGTGGCGTAGCGTTTTCTGACAGCTTACATATGTCTATGCATTTTTGTAAATCTGTCTTATTTTCAGTAATTCTGCTTGTATATGGGGATTATGTATTCCAAGAATTATCTGATCTCGCAGTACAGATGAAACACAATTGTCACAAAAATGACACGTTTTCACCAACGTCCGAAATGTCGTAATAAATTCTTCAACAGTTTCCGACTCCCCCCCCCCCCCGTTTTCTTGTATGGAAAATGTACCGTTCGTATGTTCCATTTGTTTCCCCTATAACGTATCTATCGAACGCCTGAATTATTTCGTCAGGTGTTCTCTCCTCTTCAGGAGTTGTCCATATATAAATAATAATAAAAAAAAAAGGGTGTGCCCACACATACAGCAAATAGACTGCAACACTGGGGAACTATCCTATTGAACGATAATTATAAAATGAAGTTTCTACCATCTAAAAAATTAAGTCATGCAGACGGATTATCTAGACTAATAACAAATTTCTGAGGACACAGTAATGACATGTTAAGAGCCAAAAATGAAATCAATAATGCATTATATTATACTGTAAGAGAACTGCCCATAACACTGGAGGAAATTAGAATTAAGTCGGAAAAAGACGACTTCATGATAAAAATGAAGAAGCAATTAAAATTTTAAGAAAAAATATCACTGGAAATAATGCATTTTCATTATGCAATAAAGTACGTATGTATGCAAAAGAATTGTGATACCAGCATCGTTGCAAAAACGTATGCTAAAAGAATTAAAGGGGATTTTTAAAACGCGTTTCGGGCGACATGTCTTCAGAGACAAATCGTCGGCAATTAAAACAAAGAAGTTGTCAAGAAAAAAAATTTGAGAAATGTCAGAGGTTTTTTTCTTGACAACTTCTTTGTTTTAATTGCCGACAATTTGTCTCTGAAGACATGTCGACCGAAACGCGTTTTAAAAATCCCCTTTTATTTTTTTAGTTTCCCCTTTTAATTGAGATACTTTTGTATCTTTCTTAAGAAATAATAATAATAATAATAATAATAATAATAACAACAACAACAACAACAACAACAACAACATCATCATCATGATCATGATCATGAACATGAACATCACCCAGCACCGGTTACATAAATAGAAGATGTAACCATTCTATGGGATTACACCGTCTACACAAACAGAAAAATTGAAGCAAACAGGCCAGACATTATTGTTAAAAACCAGAAAGAGAAAACTTGCCTATTAATTGATATGGCTTGTCCAGCGGATTCTAACATAGGAACCAAGGAATTTGAAAATCTGTCAAAATATAAAGACCTGGAAATTGAAATCGAAAAAATGTGGAAATTGAAAACAAGAATTGTGCCAGTGATAGTAGGTACACTTGGAATGATAAAAAATGGAACAAAACAACACATTGAAAGAATCCCTGGAAACCCCAGCTTAAGAGATATACAAAAAATTGTCTTATTAAGTACAGCCCACACACTAAGGAAAACTTTATCTATGTAATGCTAGGGATGATAGGGAAGATAGAAAAACACGCCACGACCTGCCTTAGGTCTCCCCGCAGACTTGGTTGGTAGTGAGACCAAAGCAGAAATCGAAATATGATGAAAAAATGACATAATAATAACACATATATATATATATATATATATATATATATATATATATATATATATATATAACATTGATAAGAAATTTATATATATATACAATATTGAGAAGACAACACATGGATTTTTTCACTGTATCTTACAATGCTCTGGACAATATCTATCGAGCTCTCTATTTTTATCTAATTAATAATTGATATAATTTAGATAAAATCTTTTGGATTATCTTCTCCATCATTACGGGTCTGCCGTTCTTTCCTATATATATATAGCCATCCGCAGACAGATCTGTTTCGCTGTATCATAGCTCATCAGTACAGTTAGACATCCGATTGCTTTCAACCCAGGATTGAAACCCGAATTGGCGTCAGTCGGCGATTCTACCTCTGAGCTATGGCCGCTCGGTAGCAAGGAGGCAGACTTTTAGCGTATGATGTACGCCAGTAGCCAGAGTGCTCTAATTCATTACTGAACGAACGATGCGTAGATGCTAGAGTAGCTACTGTTTTTTCAAGTCTACCATTCTTCCAGAGTGCTCTATCAGGGTGTGAGAGCGTAAACAGTCATCCGCAGATTAATACAAATAAAACTTTTCCATTAGCTGATTGATGTTATACTCAGCACCTCGAATCCAGAGTTTCGTAGATGAACCACTTGTCGGGAGGTATCAGCAGTTGACTGTGAATTTTCTCATTTGTCTTATTTTTCTACCAAGTTATTTCTGTTAGACGGATTTATTTTCTCTTTGTGTGTGTGCGTGCGCGCGCGTGTGTGTGTGCATAAGTGTCAAATGCCCCCTTATACACTGCGTGCCAGAATTATATGCAAATCGATTTTTTTTGTTCCAACTCCGATAGTTTTTAATAAAAATTAGTTAAACTTAACATGTTATATGACAACACTAACATATGCGCAGATCTAAAATTCTAAGCTAATCTGTGCAATAGTAAACAAATGGCAGCCATTTTGGTGACTTGCAGCCTGTTTCAGCGTGCCAACTTTATATGCAAATCATTGCTAAAGTGTCAAATATGGTGAAGTGGTGACAGAAAATTAGAACATTGATTATTTTAGGAATATGTAATTTGAGAACAACAATAATACAGAACAAACATCTTCAATATGGTTTCATAGTACAATCAATATTGTATATAATTGCCATTTTTATTAACAAGAGAAAAAAACCTTTGGTCTATTGATTTCGATTTCATCTGATGAAATTTCTTTGGCAGCAGTCAGAATGGCATTCCAGAGGTCATCCTTGGAGGTGTACTGCCTTCCTCTAAAGTAAATCTTCCTTTTCAAGATGCTCCACAGATTTTTGATGTGATTTAAATCTGGAGAACAGGCTGGCCATTGCATTATTTTCCCATGTCTGGCAAAAACACTCTCCAAATATTCAGTGGTTATCCTTGCAGCATGAGACGGTGCATTATCATGCATGAATACCATCTTTTTCCGGAATGACAAATTCTTCTTCTTGTGCCAAGATTCGAAGTGTTCCTTAATGAAGTCAATGTAGAGTTTGGCGGTCATTTTCACTCTATCTGCGACTCTGAATGGTCCTACCAGCTCATTACCAATGATTGCAGCCCAAAACATTACACCACCACCTCCTTGTTGATGCCTGATCCGGTGGGGAATTGAACCCTCATTACAGTACCATTCTTTCCTCCACTCATCGGGTCCATTTAGGGTCGCTCGAAACTCATCGGTGAACAAAACAGTTTGAAAATTTACCTTCATGTGATTTCTTGCCTACTCCGTCCTCTTTTTCTTGTGGATATCCTTTAATGGAGGGCGAATCTTTGGCTTTCCACATTTTGCAACCGTCCTCAGGATACGGCATCGACTTGATTTGGGCACATCAGGAACACCAGCGTTTTCTAAAACTTTTTGCTAGTTTCAAGAGGGTTACGGTGGACTTCTCTCTTGATCCTACTCATGGCTCGATGCGACACAGGTGCTTATGAATTTTCCCTTTGTCAGAACGTCTGTTGCAAAGGGTAAGTAACACATTTTTTTAATTGTACGATGTCACGGGCAAATTCTAAGGTAGATATCTTATTACAAACCCTTTGGACAATTTTAGACTTCTCAGCTTGACTCAAAGCACCTTTAGGTCCCATCTTGCATATAAAGTTGGCACGCTGAAACAGGCTGCAAGTCACCAAAATGGCTTCCATTTATTTACTATTGCACAGATTAGCTTAGAACTTTAGATCTGTGCATGTCTTAGTGTTGCCATATAACGTGCCAAGTTTAACTAATTTTTATTAAAAACTATCGGAGTTAGAACAAAAAATTCGATTTGCATATAATTTTGGCACGCAGTATATATACACTACCAGACATAATTATTAGGCTACTTCAGTTTTAAAATAAAAGTTATGTATTTCGTACTATTTTTAGTATTTCTTATACTCTCTCCCTAGTCCTTCCTTATTTTGTTTTCGCTTTTGTCTGTGAGTGCCAAAGATAATGTAACAGTGTCATTTCTGTTATCACAGAAAGAACTTGTTACGCCTTCTCAGGTTAACGTTATTATTAGACATGAAGTGGAAAGACTATATTGAATCCACTACTAGGACAGCGGCGAAGAAAGTTGATTCAGTGTGTCGTATGAGAAAAATCTTCTCTCCAGAATCTGACATAAAGAGGAAAGAAGAAGGTCGGAGCGTACAACGGCTGAAACGTCGTAAATTTAAGAACGTTCATGAATATTCATCAGGCAAACTGATAAGTCTAGGTCGGGGATTCCAAGTGTGGGCAGCAAGATTGTGGCAGTAGCACGTCTAAACCTTCCCTTTGCAGTCTAATCCATTTTTATAACATTTCTTATGGGAAATACTAAGATATTAATTTAACATGCAATACGATAAAGAAAATCTATGGATTTCAGGTATGGGGTAGGGGTAGTGTTAGTTAGTAGACAGCAGAGACCCCGAAACAGTTTTGGTCTAACCTATTTTTTTTTACATAAGGCTGTCAGTTTTCCTTCATAAGGGTTTCTTATTTATTACGTCTCATGTCTTCTCAGTACGTAGGTCATCACGGTCCTGGGTATGACGGTAAACTGCATCCGGCAGCAAGACCTCTGATTGGGAGGTTGTGATGAGCATGGAACCACCAATTAATTGCTATTGTTCCCAGGTCTACCATGACCCAGAGTGGTAACACCTGTTAGGGTCCCAGCTATGGGCAAATAGTTAACCCTCAAACTGGGGTCAAAATACTATGAAAGTATAAAAAAAACTTTTATAGAAATATATACATAGAAATTGACATTTATAGAAACATACATTTTTGAAGGAAAAAAAAATTATTACCAGCAATACATTTTTTAATAAAAAAAACTGGAAGAAATCTTCAATTTTTAAAAATAAAAACAATTTTTTTATCACAATCTAACTAAATTAACTTTCTCACTATAACTGAACATAAAAATCTACTTTAAAACCTTACCTTTTGGCATTAAGAAGGTTGGGTCACTGTGTCGGGCCAGGATGTTTGTCCCGCCTGAATCCATCCTGCATATATACAAATCAACCATTCGTCCGTGCATAGAATACTGCCGCCATATATGGTCAGGCGCCCCTGCTGTTCATCTCAATGTTCTCGACAGGCTCTAAAGGAGAATCAGCAATATGATAGGTACCGACTTGGCGGCTCGACGACAGCCACTTCCCCACCGACGAGATGTGGCCTCCCTTTGTCTGTTCTATAAATACTTTCATAGCTTCTGTTCCAACGAACTTAAGTCACTGGTGCCTCTGCAACAGGTGTTTACTCGTGCAACCAGATTGGCAACTGGGTCCCACCCATTCACAGATTAATCAAATGCAGACGACAATTCTACTCCTGCAGCTTCTTCTCTTCTCTTGCAATTCGCGCCTGTGGAACTTGCTTCCATATTCTTCCTTTCCTGACGGCTACAACATCCAGGAATTTAAATGCAATGTCAATACTCATCTATTAATCACTTGACTCTAGTTCTTTCACCACCCCGTATATCCTTTCCTTTCTCTCCACCTTCGAAACTGTCATCACACCTATATTCCCATCCTTCTCTTTGTTCCTTTCTATCTGGTTCGTCTTCCTCTTCACTCTCTTCTAATTAAACTTTTTACTCTTATGTAGCCCCCTGCACATCAGTGGCATTACCGCCTTGCTCGGGGGGGGATACGATTAAAAAAAGGTTGATATTCCGTTAAACAAAACTCAAACTCAAACGTAGGTCATCAATGGCTTTCCATAACTTCCGGTCCTCTGTAGTTCTTGTTGCAGGGACCGAGGTAAGGTAAGGGTCTCGAACCCTGCAACGTTTTCTATGTGTGAAAACAGCAAAGACAATGAGGAGACGGAGGCGAAGATGTTGAGTTTCAGTGTCAATTTTATTGTGATAAAATCGACGAGCAAACAGTAGGAAATCGGAAAAGGTTGGAATGTCAGCAGCGGTTGGTAGGATCAGCTCAGGCTGGAATGTTGTCGGTAGGCGGGAACGTCGTCAGGAAAGACACAGGCTGGGAAGTCATCAGCGTCTGGCAGGATCGACACAGGCTGGAACGTTATCGTCGGGAAACTCGCCAGCGTCTGGCATGAACGGCTCAGGCTGGAATGTCGCTATCTGTCGGCAGGAACGTCGTCAGCGTCTGCTATGAAAAGCACAGGCTGGAAAGTTGTCAGTGTCTGGCATGATCGACACAGGCTGGAACGTTGTCGTCGGGAAACTCGCCAGCGTCTGGCATGAACGGCTTAGGCTGGAATGTCGCTATCTGTCGGCAGGAACGTCGTCAGCGTCTGCTATGAAAAGCACAGGCTGGAAAGTTGTCAGTGTCTGGCATGATCGACACAGGCTGGAACGTTGTCGTCGGGAAACTCGCCAGCGTCTGGCATGAACAGCTCAGGCTGGAATGTCTCTATCTGTCGGCAGGAACGTCGTCAGCGTCTGCTATGAAAAGCACAGGCTGGAAAGTTGTCAGTGTATGGCATGATCGACACAGGCTGGAATGTCATCGAGCAGCAGAAAATTCGCATGCATACCTCAGGCGGGAAAGTCGTCGTTGGTTGGTAGAAACGATACAAGCGGGAACGTCGTGGCCAGGAACGTCGTCGGTCGAGTCTCGGCTGCAATTGAACGTAGTTCGAGGAGGACAGATTCGATTGCGGCCTAGCACGTGTACACACTCAGGAAGGTGGGTGAACTAGCACGTGTGCGTCGCGGCCGTGGACTGGCGCATGTTTTGTTTCCTTACAGGATTCAATCGCGGTTAAACGGGATCGCTACCAGCTAACACGTGCGAAAGCTACGGCAATTGGACTTGAATAGTTGTCGTCTCATTTGCCAGACGGCCGCGGATAACAGGATCCTGAGCGAACTAAACCGTTTCAACTCCGAAGAAGAGTCAAAACCCAAAACGGGACCGGCTGCTAACTAAAACGTAATGCGCTCCAGGAATCAAACCGCGGGTAGCCTTGCTGGAGGTGGCCAGAGAACGGAAAGTAAGTATTTGAGAACAGATACTTCGCTACTTCCTGAGTCAAGAAGGGTTATTTACCCATCCTCCTCCACTGAGGCGGGTTTTTTTAAACTAAGGACTCCAGGCGAGAACGCTCGGGTAACTGGTCAAAGATTATTTAGCCCCCGCCTACGCGGTAACTGGGTACAAAACTGGTCATAGCTTGTCAAAGTAGTTCGTGGGTTGCCAAAGCTGGCCACTGTCTCCAAAACCTACCCACCTGTCACCAAAATGGCGAGGGCAACAGGCGAGAAGTAACTGGGTACAAAGCTGGTCTTAGCTGGTCGGGATTTACCCTACTCCCAAACTGGAGTGAGTTGTGACACAAGGTCGGTTTTTAATGTGAGGAGCCTCTGGTCAAAGATTACCCCGCCCCAATTTACGCAGTATCTTAGTACAAAGTTGGTCTTAATTGGTCGGGATTTACGTACACCCCCGCCGGAGCCCCTGCTTACGCGGTAACTGGGTACAAAGCTGGACTTAGCTGGTCATTGCTTGTCAAAAGCTATACTTAGCTGGTCATTGCTTCCCGGTCAGCGGGCAGGAAGTGAGTATCTAAGAACAGACACTCCACTTGATATTTACCCTACTCCCCCACTGGAGCGAGTTGTGATACAAGGTCAGTTTTTAACGTGGAGAACGCTTAGGCCATTGGTCAAAGATTTACCCAGCCCCCGCTTATGCTGTAACTGGATACAAAGCTGGTTTTAGCTGGTCATTGCTTGTCAAAGCTGGTCAAAAGCTAATCTTAGCTGGTAATTTTTTTCACGCCAGCGAACAGACAGTGAGCATTTGAGAACAGATACTACACTTGATATTTACCCTACTCCCACAAAATGGATTAATCAACTTCAAATTGAGAAAATGTGAAAAACCTAAAAACAATCAACTTCAAAATAAGAATAAACAAATTCAAATTGAGATATTTTTTTTGGTAAATTGGAAATTATTTTTTCAATTAATTTACCCCATGAGTAAGGAAATTGACTGTTCGTCTTCATTATATATATATATATATATATATATATATATATATATATATATATTTTAATTCAGATACTTCAATCCAAGGGAAAAAAGCAGGAAGGTAAATTCCAAAAAACCCGATCCTAATTAATATTAAAAATTTATTTTAATATTAAAAAATGATACAGGAAGAGAGCTCCATGTAATAAAATATTACAGAGCAAATATTTATTAAAAAAGGATTAATTCAAAGATGTTGAATGGCCATTTCGATATGAAGATCCCCACGGGGGACGACACATCACCTCAGCAACAGAAAAAACTGAAGGCTTCTGAAAGGTTTTTTCTGTTGCTGAGGTGATGTGTCGTCCCCTGTGGGGATCTTCATATCGAAATGGCCATTCAACATCTTTGAATTAATCCTTTTTTAATATATATATATATATATATATATATATATATATATATAGTTTCATGTTTTTTTATTTTCTTTACATGTGATACTTTTGTTAATACATGCATTGTTGTTTGTTTTATGTTCCTTATCTTTACTTACACCGATTCCGACAATGTTGTTTATGGAATAGATTTTCCAATAACCCGTTAATTTTTAGTTTCCAAAATGTTAATTTCCGTAAAATAATAGTAACTAAATATTAAACCAAATTATACCAGCGATCTCGTTACAGACTTTCATCACGCCCATTTCTTTGTGACGTCGCCCTCGGGTCGCTAGTCGTGATGATGGCCTCGACACAGTAGCTGGTCTTCAAGACAACTAGCGACCCGAGGCCATGACCAGGATAATTTAATTGGTTTTTAGACCGCTACTGCCCACCCACCATCGGACACTCTAATAGCCTGTGGCAGCATTGTTTTTGTTAACACTTCTACCTAACAATCCCTCTCAATTCCTCTTCCTTATCTTCAAATAATTCTGTTTCTAGCGATTTTTTTCTATTTCTTAATACTTTGTCTAGCTTTTTGGAAAGGATCTTTTGTTATTTGGAATTTGCTTGACTTTGCTATCTCCAGTTCGATGCTCCATCTTGGACTGTCTCCCTTTCTCACACATTCTGCTCATGATATTTCAGCATTCTTCTGTAAAATCACAGCTTTGTTACTTAAAGTCTTCCCCTCATCTGCGAAAAAATTGTCTAGTATTAACTAGTATAGGAGGACTAATATTGTATAGCAATCAGCACTCATTTCATTGCTTCTGAAAAAAAATTTTCTGTCTTAATATTTGTTGTGGACCCAGAATAGACCCGGAAGTAAAACACGAACTCGGGAATTAATAAAACACATATATTAAACGAAAGAACAAATACAAAGAGTGTTACACGTCAGTTTCACTGTCAAATATTAGACCGGGGTGACTCAACACAACTCAGCTCAACCTAACTCCGAGAGGCATATTCTCCCGGTTATTCATAATAATAGGAAGAGTTCATTATGGTCCAAAAAGGGTAGGTCACTTAACAATACTTTACTTTTTAGAAGGCATTTTTTGCTATTCCAGTGTGTTTTCGAATTTCGATGTCCCGTTCTCCATCATCTGTTTAAAAACTTTGTCATGATAGGTCTTGATTGACTCCTATTTTCAGTTAGTAAAATATAACATATATTCATCATGAGAACAAAGTAGAATAAATAGGAGGATTTATTATCCGGACGATTCTGTTGTACAAGCAATAACGTGCAGAAGGGTGAGGACATAAAGTGCAACGGCTCCGGCCATCCATATCGGGAGGGCGTTGAATCAAAATGTGAAATATAAACTTATTTTATATTTAATTTGAAGAAAGAATTTATTTAGTGTTTCATGTGTTTTTAAATGTTTAAAATGTCTCTCGTTTTTACATTTTACAGGCCACCCTACTTGAGTTTTAGGAGCATACAATCAAACGATTTAGGAGCGTTTATTATCCGAACGTAACGTACAGAACATACAGTAACATACGTAACAGTAATGTACAGAAGGATGAGGGTAAAAAGTTTCAGCTGTTTTCAAATGTTTAAAATATCTCCCTTCTCACATTTTTCAGTACTAGGCCATCGGGGACACCCTACGAGCCACCCTACGTGCCACCCTACGAGCCACTCTACGAGCCACCCTACAGGCCACCCTACGAGCCACCCTACTTGAGTCTTTTTAGGAGCATACAATCAAAGGGTTGAGCCCCGGGTATCACCAAACCACTGCACGTCATTGTGTACAATTTTGGTGATGTGAGAAAGTTTTTGTAATCTGGTTGCAAGCAGGGCCGTAGCTGATGCTAAAAAAAACAAAAAAAAAACACCGGGCACAGAGAAAATTGCCCGGATTTATTAGTTGACAATGTGATGACGTCATCAGTGTCATCCGTTTCCAGAAACTATGATTTTTGCGGATTTTTTCGGCTATCCCAATGGAAATTAGGAACAGAACGTGAATGAAAGCAGGAAATCGGGTTCGGACTTTCTGAGTATAACCAGTCTTTTCTCCCAAAATTAATAAATAAACAAACAGATTTTTACTGCGTTCATTCGGATGTTTTCTTCATTTTTCTTTCTTTCTTTGTTTCTTTGTGAATTGTTTAGTTTGATTTCTGACAAAGACATTTTTCCTTGTCCGGATTTTCACTATAATTGCACGGATCGGCCCGGACCCGTGCCCGGTAGTCAGATCCGGCCATGGTTGTTAGTATAACAATTCTGGTTTGTGTTGGAGAATTAATGGAATTTTTGCAAGTTATAATTCTATCAGTAAAGGCTATATTTAATTAAAGAATATATGGTCTTAATTCCCGGGGCTTCTCAACTCCACATGCTCTCCTTGTAAGAAGTCAGCTGAAAAGGAGAGATTCTCTATATGTCCTGCCAGTAGGACGGGTTCATCATTTTTTTCTATGGAATCATGGGAATTAGATATTTGATCTTTATCACGAGATCACTACAACCTCTAGATATTTAAAATTCTGTACTTGTTTTATTTTGACATCTTCAATTCGTAGCTTGCATACTGTGCATTTTTCTCTTGCTTGACAACCGTGAATTTTGTCTTTTTTTATTTTGATCTGTTGATCCTATGGGGAGGACAACAGAGTTGTTTACCTTCCACTCACACTTCTTTGGGTGAATTATCGTGTTTGTATCATTTTTCACCCTGGTGGAGAAGCAGTTAAATTATCACTTTTATTATTCAGTGCCTGGAAAATAAAATCGTTATAAAATGGACATAATAATGATAATATAGAATTATAGCAGTAATCATGGCTACAAAGATAATGACACAAAAAATGGCGAAAAAGCAGATGGCTGTTTGTTGGGTCATGTGACACAGGGGTTGCATTTGATTGGCTAAGTAATTGAAATGTAGAAACAACAAGTTGCTATTTAGAAAATGAAAGACTGTCTACTTGTGTGGCGTCGGTTGCTCCCTGAAAGCATATTAATCACTCAAAATTGAGATTATTTACACAAAATTGCTCAGATTTGTTGGCCTTTATTATTTTCTCTCTTTTTTTGTCCGTTTCAAATAAAACCTGTCTTTCCCTTTTTTTTTTTTTTTTTCATTTTTTTTACATTTTTTTTTTTTCAGTTTTTTTTTTTTTCATTTTCTAAAAAATTTTTCCGGTCTTTTTTTTTTTAAACTCTTTTTGTTTGTATTTTAGTTTTTTAAAAACATTTTCCTTGATATTTTCTCTATATTTGTCCTATTATGTTTCATTATTTTCAGAATTTTCTTTTCTTTTTTTTTCTTCTTTTGTTTCTTTCTCTCTACTTTTTATGGTTATTTTCTTTTTACTTCTCTTTCTCTTCTTTCTTTCATCGTTTCTTTCTTTATTTCTTGCTTGTATTTCTTTTTTTCTTCCTTGTTGCTTATTAAAAAAAACTTTTTTCACTCTTAAATTTCTTTCTTTCTTTCTATCTTACTTTAATTTTCATTTTTAAGGTTATTTTCGTGTTACTTTTATTTCTTTTCTTTTTTTATTATTTTCATTCTTTTTTTTTCTTCTTTCTTTTTTTTGTCGTTTTTTTCTTTTCTTCCTTTGGTACTTTTCATTCATTCATTCATTCATTCTTCTATCTTGTATCATTTTCATTACTTCTTTCTTTCTGTCTTTTTCATTCTTCATTTTCTTCTTTTAAGAGTTTTCTTTCTTTCTTTGATCATTTTTCTTACTTTCTTCTTTCTTTCTTTCTTCTTTGTCGTTTTCTTTCTTTTCTTCCTTTGAGCCTTTTCTTTCATTCCTTCTTTCTTCCTTTTGTCATGTTCTTTCTTTTCTTTCCTGATAGTTTTCGTATTTTTTTTTCGTTCGATCCTTTTCTTTCTTTCCGTCTTTCTTTCTTCCTTTAATAGTTTTCTTTCTTTCTTTTCTTCCTTTGATTATTTTCCTTACTTCTTTCTTTCATCCTTTCTTTCTTTGTTGCTTTTATTTCTTTTCTTCATTTGGTATTTTCTTTCTTTTTTCATTTTCATTTTTTTCTGTTTTTCTTTCTTTCTTTCTTTGATCATTTTCTTTATTCTTTCCTTCCTGTTTTCTTTTTTTTTTCGTTTTTTCTTTCTTGTTTTCCTTTGGTAGTTTTCTTTCTTTCTTTCTTTGATCATTTTTTCTTTTGTCATCTTCTTTATTTCTTTCCTACTTTTGATAGCTTATTTTTGATTTTTAACACTTTTCTTTTTTTTTTTTTGTCATTTTCTTTCGTTCCTTCTTTTGATAGTTTTCATTCATTCATTCTTTCTTTTTCTTTGATCCTTTTCTTTCTTTCTTTCCTTCATGCTTTCGTTTTCTCTCTTTTCTTCCTTTGATCATGTTTTTGTTTCTTTCTTTGGTCGTTTTTTTTTCTTTCTCTCTTTGATTATTTTCTTTCTTTCTTTCTATTCATTTTTTAACTTATTTTCTTATTACTTTTCTTTCTTTTCTTTCTTGATCTTTCTCTTTCCTTTTTCTCTTTTTCTCTCTCTATCTTGTATTTACTTCTTTTTATATCTTAAAATCATTTCCCTTTTTCGAAATCGTTTTATAAAGATAAAATGCTTTCATTATTCTATAGAGGCGTTAAAAATTAATCTTATAATTTGAAATGTTTAAACAAATGGTCTGCTACCACGAAAATTCAGTTTAGTAAAGAACTAGCAGTATAGCCCGGTGTTGCTCGGGTGTAATGAAAGCTTTAAAACTAATCCATGGTCCTGGAGCCCGGACTCTTTGGACGTTGGCACGAAAGACTAAAAAGCAATAGTTGATTCCAGTTAAAACGAAACCGTAGACTAAAAAGAAAATGAATGGATGTAAGTCAAATTTTGATTTCCTGGTATCGATATCAAATAAGTGTTTTTGTCATAAACTGAATTTTGAAGGCTAAATAAGTCCTCTGAGTAAATGGTATCATGGCTGAGACTAAGAACTACAATTATACATACTTAGAGCCAAACCCGAAGCAAAAACTAAAATAAAAGGGCTGTAAAAAATACAGACCTACAGGCAGATAAACAGACACACACACAAACATCTTGCCTTATATATATATATATATATATATATATATATATATATATATATATATTATCGATTTTCTACACTATTGTAAGAACTGCAACCTTGAAACTTCTGGATATCGTTTCTTATGTCTTTGTCTATGAGTGTATCAAATTTGATTAAAATCGGATCACTCTTTCTATAAGCCGATTTTTTTCGATTATCGATTTTCGATATTTATCGGGGGTACCTCAACACAAAACCTAGATAAGAACACTCGCAGAAGCATAGAGTACAACTGTGTAAATTTTCAAGAAAATCGGTTTAGCCGTTTCGCAGGTAACGGACACACACACACACACACACAAAGTTCTATTTATAAATAAGTTTAGATTAGATTTAGATAGATAGATATTAAAGTTTACAGCAGAAATTAAAGTAACAGCATATTGCCTTAAAGTAGCAATGATGTAGTTTCAGTTCTTGGTGAGTGAACAAAACAAGTTCTAGATTTAAAAATTCAAATGCTTACCTCGAATTTACAAACTTTGCTTAACACATACAAAACTCGCGAAATTTCACACCTCGATGCGAAATATTCGTCGTCCAATGGAAATGCTAGAATCACAACAGGGAGTGAATTCCCAAACGAAATAAAAGACAGGACAAGTTTGACCGTCGCCAAAGAGTTAAGATGACGAGCAATTAACACGTACCCTTGACAAACATCAAGCGATCGTTATTATTATTGTCTCTGTCTTTCTCTCTCACCTCTTACCTCCTTCATTTTTACTAATCCCACTGAACGATAATTTCAAAGACAATAAATGCTCATACATACATACATACATACATACATACGTTCCTGCTTACGTGCGCATAAATGCACTCTTGCAAGGACTACTACGAACTCTTGATACCCTTAAATTCTTACTACTGTTTCTTACTGAACGTTTAACTTCTACCAATTCATGTTATTCTTTTCTATAAATAAATTTCTATTTAAACATGCAGAAGATATACTTATATTCTTCCACAAATCCACACGTTCCAATCTCTGATCTTCTTATGATAGCGAATAATCCTAAGTTGTAGGGATTTCGATTATGTCTGACACAAGGCCAATTCGATAAACATTAACCATTTTTCTATAGCTTCAAGTCTTTTGATCTCTTGCGGCTTCTTCATTTTAGGAAAATGAGTCACTAGAAAGTTACATTTCTTCTGGGGACAGAGTCGGTTGGTGTAGAGCTGCGTAGATGAGGTGGCATTATTCTGTTGAATGTCTACGACCTAGTCATTTAAGTCATGTACCTTTGCCTTGTAAATGACTTCAAGGACTTTGCAGCACAAAAGAAGTCATTTACAAGGCAAAGATACATGACTTAAATGGCCAAAATAAAACATATTTAGGTTCAACCAAAGACACCTTTAAAACCAGGTGGTTCAATCACAAGTCTACATTCAAAATAGAAAACTTAAAAAATTGTACAAAATTGGCGAGCCACGTGTGGAAATTAAAATCAAAACATGGATAAAATCCAGATATAAAGTGGAGTATAGTAAAAACAGCCACGCCTTACAACGGTGGCAAAATATGTAGACTGTGCCAGGAAGAAAAGTTAGAGATTATGCTATTCTTAAACAAAAATGAACTACTGAATGAAAGAACAGAAATTATGACTAAGTGTAACCATACTAAAAGATATCTCTTAGGTTCATACAACCATAGATGAAAACCTTATAATTCCTTGTAATTTTAAAAATTCCCTGCCACGTGAGCGTTAAAAAACAAAACAAACAAAAAAAAAAACACCGTTACGTGAGCATTTTTAAAAAAAAAACCGTAAACGGTAAAATCAGTTATTGAAAATCGCCTGAAGACACCACTTATGGTAGAAACCTGGATCGCGTAATGACTTGTTTACAAATGGAAAATATTCAAAAGTTTTACAATATCATTGTATTAAACACTTTTTAATACAAATGTGCACTGGTCTAATCTTATTATGACCAGAAAGTAAGTAATTAAACAATCGATCAACCAATCAATCAATCAATCAATATATATATATATATATATATATATATATATATACTGTGACACGCCTAAGTATTGGATAGATGTTATCTTCTGTTATAACTCTAGTTTATGTTCGCCATTTTGCCTGATATTTGGTAAGTAATATCTCGTAAAGTTGTTTTAGTTGTATGTGGAAAGAAAATTAAAAACTCATGGTTGAATCCTATTTTTTTATGAAAGTTCAAAATTAGCCTATGCAAAAGTATTGGATACATCAATTTAATATTTTGTTGCATAGCCTCTGTTTTGTTTCACTGTTTCCAGCCGCTTTCTATAGTTGACCACAAGTTTTCCACACTGATCCACCGTTACTTTACCCCATTCTTCCTTGCATAATTCCTCTAATTGCTTGATATTTTGTGGATTCCGATTATGAACTTTAACCTTCAAAGTATTCTTCAATGATTCTATCTCGCATATCTCTGGATAATTCTTTAGTTTTTGCCATTTTAATCTTTGAATTGCAGAATGCACATCAAAGAGTCAGATGATTAGTAGCACTATCTTGGAAGCAATTGTGTACTTCTCTGATTGGTCAGAGATAACATTCCAATACTATTGAAAATTTGAATATTTAAAGTCTTTTAAAATACAAAGTTTCGATTGGAAATTTGAAAAAAGTGTCATGTATCCAATACTTTTGCATAGGATAATTTTGAACTTTGATAAAAAAAAAATGGATTCAACCATCAGTTTTTATTTTTCTTTCCACATAAACTAAAACAACTTTACGAGATATTACTTACCAGATATCAGGCAAAATGGCGAACATAAACTAGAGTTATAACAGAAAATAACATGTATCCAAAGTCTAATTTATTTCGATGGGTAAGATTTTAGCACCGATCTCTTCGGACCGGAAAAATTAAAATGATTTTATTTTATAAGAACATTCAAATAATATATAAAAACAGGAAGACAAGCGATTTTGTGGGGGTGTTATTAGGTCTTTTGAGTCTTAAAAGGTGGATGTGCGTTGTGATGCAGTGGATATCGACTCGGAACATCAAACCGGGGAGCAGAGTTCGACATTCCAGGTTGAATTCCTTGCATTCACTTACGCACAAATACCCTTGGGAAAGGTATTAATCTGTTGGGGCCTCTTATGCAAGGTTAATTTAGGTTTGAATTTCATATGGCACAAGGCCATTTCCCAAAGAACTTCCTAACTAAATTCCTGCATACCAACAATTAATTTTTATACGGTTTAAATCATTCATTAAATTATCAAATGGAAAATTGAATGAAATGATCAAAGCATTAATTGTAATTATATAAAATGTATTAACAACAACAAGAATTACATACTTTGTACAGACGTTGAATGTGTCTGATTAAATGTCTTTCATTTTCTGCAAAAGATTGTGTTACAGCTTTTGAGTTAAGTTGTAATGCTCTTTGTCGCTGGAAGATTTATCAGTGTCATATGTAATTTAATAATATTGATAGAAGATTGGTGAAAATGTCTGAGTTCGCGAATAACGTTCATCTTTGTAAAGTTCAGAAGAATGAATTAGTAAGAGAAGGTGAGTTGGTCTTAATGTTTTACATGTTATGCGTGTGAAGATTCTTGTGCCAACTGTAATAATTTGTAAACTGTGTTATTCAAAGAAATAAAAGGCATCTACTTGCGTCTTGCAATTAGTGCGGGCTTGTGAAAGAATTACTGGCTATTGAAGAGCGCGAACCCCGCAATAGCTGTGACTGCCTTGCTTGGTGTCGCTCGTGAACTGCTGCCAACTGTGTCTGGCTGTATCACGTGTCTGCTATATATACATCCCGTAAAAAACAAAACAAAACGGGAAAGCAAGATTATCACGTGACTGTCGCGTGTGTATATGTACAATGAGTGAATGTAGCTGTATGGAAATACGCGTGACTCTCAAATCCGTCTCTTCCCTCCAGTTATGAGTTAAATAACAGGACAGATTAGGTTCTATAGCCTTGGCTGGCAATCAGTCTACCACAGAAAGCAATGGCAATTTACTGCGGGATAATCTTCTGCCCAGACAGTCATGTCTCTTTCGAGACATGATCGCCCAAGCGTGTAACACGTATGTGCGTGTGGTGCAGTGGATATCGACTCAGAACATCAAATCAGCGAGCCGAGTTCGAATTCCAGGTTAAATTTCTAGCATTCACTTACGCACAAATACCCTTGGAAAAGGTATTAATCTGTTAGGGCCTCTTATGCAAAGTTAATCTAGATTTGAATTTCACATGGCACAAGGCCATTTCCCAAAAAACTTCCTAACTAAATTTCTACCTGACTTAAAAAGGTAGAGTAGTGAGAAGTAGCGATGGATAGTACCAGTCACCACAAAGTCAAGATATATAAACTACACATCCACACACACACACACACACACACACGGACACACGCGCACGCACGCACACACACACACACACACACATATACGTCACTCGTATTCAAGGATACCCGTCTAACAGGACGGCTAGCTAATCCTCTTTGTAGACGCCTGCTCAGAGCTGCAAGTATGAGCGGAACTAAGTTAATGTTTCCGGGAGAGAGCACATTACCTAGCGTGAACAATAATCTGAACAAGGCCAGTACGCTCAAACCCTCGGTTATGATGACTTGTGACTTCGAGCTAGCACAATCATCGACGACTCCTCATAGAGAGTTGTCGACGGTTGTGCTAGCTAATTTCACTAACATGGTTGTGTCTATTCAATTTCACTCACAAGGCTTGGGTCAACCCGTTGTATGGTTTTCAGGCAATGTCCAAAGATGCTACACGCTAGGATCGCATCCTCCAGACCGATAAAATAAAGAAGTCACCGTCCGGACAAATAGACCATGTTGAGATTCGAACCCGAGCTTCATGGTCAGAAAGGGAATGTTCTAACCACTCAATCACGCACTCAAATTATAAACTTATAAAATTACAAGATAGATAGATAGATAGATAGATAGATAGATAGATAGATAGATAGATAGATAAGATAGAATTAGATTGAGATAGATAGATAGATAGATAGATAGATAGATAGATAGATAATGAACAGATTAGATAGATAGATAGATAGATAGATAGATAGATAGATAATGAACAGATTGATAGATAGATAGATAGATAGATAGATAGATAGATAGATAGATAGATAATGAACAGATTGAGATAGATAGATAGATAGATAGATAGATAGATAGATAGATAGATAGATAGATAGATAATGAACAGATTGAGATAGATAGATAGATAGATAGATAGATAGATAGATAGATAATGAACAGATTGAGATAGATAGATAATGAACAGATTGAGATAGATAGATAGATAGATAGATAGATAGATAGATAGATAGATAGATAGATGTGCAGTATAATTCATAATTATACTGGCGTATATAGAATGAATTTGAATTCCAGTTGAATTCCTTGCATTCACTTACCCTTGAGAAAGCTAGCTAATCCCCATTGCAGACGCCTGCTTAGGCACACCTTTGTTTGTCAACACCCACAGAGTCCACCTGTGGTTTGTACAGTAACTATCCTGAGCGGACTTTAGTTACTGTTTCCGGGAGAGATCACATTATCTAGCGTGAATAATAATCTGAACAAGGCCAGTACGCTCGAACCCTCGGTCACGATGTCTTGTGACTTCGAGCTAGCACAACCATCGACGACTTCTCAATTTCACTAATAAGGCTTGGGTCAACAGGCATTTTCCAAAGGTGCTGAACGGCAGGATCGCCTATTTCCGAAGTTACCTTTCTGACCAAAAGCCCTTGGTGAGATTCGAACCCGGGTTTTATGGTCAGAAAGCAAATGTTCTAACCACTCGGCCATACGCCCATATATATGTATGCATATATGCACACACACACACACACACACACACACACACACACACACACACACACACACACACACACACACACACTTATTATAAATTATGTTTTAGAACATGTACATAATTTCTTCTATATATGTTCTCTTCTCTACAATCATATGGGCTGTTTCAGTGTTTGGAACCCAAACACATCATCGGGAGAAATAAAGGTTTGGAATCATTCTCTGTTTATATTTGGTTCGTTGTTGTCGTGGGGGTTGGTTGGGGTTATTGGGGTTATGAATATTCACAGCTCTATACATCATATATCGAGCACTATTTTAAATTAATGTTTTGGACGGAAATTTTTTTTTCTTTTTTCTCTCCTCATTCTATACTCACT
Organism: Ascarosepion bandense; assembly: GCA_037127315.1. NCBI lineage: Eukaryota > Metazoa > Mollusca > Cephalopoda > Sepiida > Sepiidae > Ascarosepion > Ascarosepion bandense. The sequence goes on along the minus strand of JBBBDQ010001361.1, from coordinate 976,853 downwards.
CGGATATATATATATATATATATATATATGCACATAACTTCATATATAAAAACATACATAAAGATATTAGCTTATGAATATATCTACAAACACACTCGCTGGTCAAATCTTTTGATGACGTCTCTGCATAGTTGCTCCTCGATCTCACCAGTATGTGTTATTATCTCATCTTTCAGCTGTTGAATTGTTGCTGACTTTTTGGCATCGACCTTACTTTTGAGATGACCCCAAAGGAAGAAATCGAAAGGCTTCAAGTCGAACGACATCACTGTTTCGAGAGATGATGCGACCTGGGAACTTCTCATTCAATAAAGCCATTGTTGCATTGACTGTGTGGCATGATGCGCTGTCCTGTTGGAATCTCAAATCTTTGACAGTCATAGCTTTCACTTCAGGTCATATTTGTCATGACTCAAATAACATGATCCAATAGTGAAATCAATAAAATTTCACTAATATCACTTTTATTTACTGCCAATTTCGATCCGTTTTAATGGAGCTCCCTATATATATGTAAGATTAGCTGAATAGCCCGCCATTGCTCGGGTTTTGTTTAGTGGTTATGTTAAAATATTAAGATTAAGTGTTTATTAAAAAAACTCCAGTATGAGGTTGCCATGACGTGTAAGTTAATAAAAGGTATTGGGTTTTGTTGTATTTGTAAAACGGGATTTATGATTGGTCAATTTGGCCAGTAAACGGAAATGATGTATGTAAAAATGGAAGAACGGGGGTGGTTGATACGGGAGCCTCTAATGTGATGCGTTGACATTATAAGGCAGAAAAAGTGGATGCATTGTCTCTGCAACTTCGGAGAGGTTAGCACCTTGTAGAAAACGTGAAATTGTTATAGCATACTAGCAATATAGCCCAGCGATGCTCGGGTGTAATGAAAGCTTTAAAACTAATCCATGGTCCTGGAGTTCAGACTCTTTGGACGTTGGCACGAAAGACTAAAAAAACAATAGTTGTTTCCAGTTAAAGCGAAACCGTAGACTAAAAAGAAAATGAATGGATGTAAGTCAAATTTTGATTTCCTGGTATCGATATCAAATAAGTTTTATTCGTCGTAAACTGAATTTTGAAGGCTAAATAAGTCCTCTGAGTAAATGGTATCATGGCTGAAACTAAGAACTACAATTATACCTACTTAGAGCCAAACCCGATGCAAAAACTAAAATAAAAGGGCTGTAAAAAATACAGACACACAGACATCTTGCCTTTTATATATATATATATATATATATATATATATATATATATTATAGATTTTATGCACTTTTGTAAGAACTGCAACCTTGAAACTTCTGAATATCGTTTCTTATGTCTTTGTCTATGAGTGTATGAAATTTGATTAAAATCGGACCACTCCCTCTATAACCCGATTTTTTCGATTATCGATTTTCGATATTTATCGGGGGTACCTCGACACAAAACCTAACTAAGAACACTCGCAGACACTTCTAGTACAACTGTGTAAATTTTCAAGAAAATCGGTTCAGCCGTTTCGCAGTCTATAGGTAACGGACACACACACACAGACAGACAAAGTTTCATTTATAAATAAGTTTAAATGATAAAGTAGAAGTTGCAAAAAAAAAGACAAGATTTTCGTTAAAATACAACTAAGCGTTTCGAAAAATTAACAATCGCAAAAAGCAGAATTTTCCATTAATTTTTTCCGCACCTAGTGAAATTTTTGTTCAAGGCATCAGACGTTGTTCTGTCAGCGAGTCAATTTTGGTTGAGTTTGAGTGAAGCGTCTTGGAGAAATGCATAAAAGTACGCAAAACGACCACCTAGAATTATGTTTTCCGTTGATTTTTGACGAGTCCTGTACATTGGTTCGAAAAAATTGTGTGTACATCAAAGGTTCAGACCTTGATCTACAAGTTGCCCAATTTTGGTTGAATTCGCATAAGGCATCTCAGGAACTCTCAGAACGCACAACTGGAAGTTTGAAATAACTGGAACTTCAAAATAAGGAGGAACCGGTCAAGAATTGTAAACACTTTCATCTGGGTTTGTATGATCCTAAAATATTTTTTGATTTGTTTACATTCGGATATTACATTCGAACATTACTTCGGACATCACTTTCAGCTTTGGCTTCGGGTGTAAGTTTGTCGGTAGAAGTGAGTAGATGATTGAAGACGGTTCCTTTGAAGTTGCCGGTAGCCGAGGCGGAATTCTGTTGAAAGCGAATGCGTTTACTAATTTCTTTTGTTTCTTTCGTGCTGGTGAGATGTAAAAAAAAAAAACTAGGAAGAGTTAAAAAGTCAAACAATTATTTCCTGACCCCAAAAAGAAAAAGGTATAGAGCAAAATTTAATGGAAAAATTAGCTCGATGGAGATGTTTTAATGAAATGTCTCACACTTCCTATCACCTATGTGGACTGATTATATTAGTAGCACAGTGGATACCGGTGACTTGCTTCGGCAATTACTAGCCTGCTATCAGATTCCTTGTCTTGCCGTGGTGCATTCTTTTTACAATAAACCTCTCTTTTTTCATCCATGCACGTGTTGCTGCTCTTTCACTCGAGTGCTACATTATCTGTTTGTAACCTCTTTAAAGGATACAACAGTTTCCATTTATTTTAATTCTCAGAGGCTTTTTAACACCAAAATAGAATGATTTGATTGGTCTATGATTTTTTCTTCTTTGTCATATGTGGTATGGTCTTATAATATGTCCGCGGAGAAAAAGATTTTGAATTTCACACAATCCAGGGCACGTGGGAGATTGTTTTTGTGGGTATATTTTTAACCTAGACATACTGTTCCAAAGAGTTAAGTACTTTAACATAAAACGCGATGCCTAAGGTTTAAAATTAATTTTCTTAAATGAAAAATCTTTCTTGAAAATTATATTTTAGTTTTAATTTCAAGATTAAATTCAGTATTTTCAATAGACAAAATATTTTGCTATATTTAAAAACTAATTTAAATTGACTAGAATCATTTTTTGTATTGAAATTACTAAAAATCAACGTAGTGCCGTTTTTAGCCTTCTGTCATCATGATATAATTATCGTTATAAAAGAAATCTTTCAAAAAATACGATATACTTTTTTCTGAAATTATATTTGAGGAATATTAGCTAGTTTAAAGTTTAATTAATCTGATTTGAAACAAAATATTAAACAAAATTTTAAAACAAATATTACTTTTAGTTTAAAATATCGCAGAAGTGCATTTTTTAAACGGAGGTAGCTGTTTGTTTAAGGTGCTAACAGATTGACAGTTAGACTAACAGACAGAAAATTATCATTTTTTTTTATGGTGGACATATCTGCAAAACGTACTTGAGAAATATAACGTGGACGACATTTTATATAATTTTTAACTACTCAATAATCTTTAAAAAGATGATGGAAATATTATCCATAATCTAATGTTTTATTGATTTTTTGGCATGTTGGTTTTAAATATACTATAGTTATCTCTTATTTTATGATAATGTCGTGTACGGATATCAGTATCTACAAAAATTGGCACATTTACACTCACACACAAACATTCACACACATACACACATATACACATATTGTGTAAGAAGCTGGTTAATGTTTCTTTTGTTCGGCCTTGTTTCAGACTTAACCGAACTCCCTACAGCTTACAAGAATTTATGTTGAATTATAATCAGAATTACTATCAGAAGGTTGGTTGCCAGTTAAAATGTGGGGATTAGTGTAGAAGAGTGGAATAATAAAATATACATTTTGAATGTTAAAATAGAAATCTATTAAAAGAAGGAATAACAAAAATTGGGTAGAAATGAATATTCACTGAGAAAGTTATGCTATCAAGAGTTCGTACAAAATGTTCTAGTAGTAATTGTTGAAATAGATAAGGAGAAAGAGGAAGAGAACAAGGTGCGACCTGACCTCATCTCCGGGTCGATTTGAAGTTGGTTACATTTTAAATGTGTCAACAAACTGCCTTCCCCTGACTGACCACTGTGACTGGTTAGAGACCATCCTTAAATATTCAATCCAGACACGTGGGGTGGCTCCAGAATGATTTTTTCTTTAGTTGTGGAAAAACCATTTCTCTGACGTATTTTGAATTTTGCGATTTGATGACCAATCAGGATCCAGAGTTCCGCTACACACACACACACATACATACACACATACACACACAAAATTTAAAAATTCTTTTTATTGACGTTCGTAAGATTGTAGTAAGTTTTTCCATTTATGGCTAGTAAATATAGTTTTTACTTAACTGTTGTGGATTCCGGATGAGGAACCGCACAAAATAATGCACAACAAAACAGATATAGAGATAGAAAAGTAGGTTATATTGAACGTAATATACAAACTGAAACGCGGGTTAGTCAAATTTGGAATACTATTAGTAGAAATAAATATATACAAGTCTTGAAGTGAAATAGTATGTCGGGTAACTGATTCTAGCTGAGTGGAGCTCAGAGTAACTGCATCCTGAATGTCATTAAACAGTGAATAAATGTCGAAGATGGTTTTATTCCTGTCTTTTAGCTTTTTCTTTATTTCCATAATGAACATGTCATCTAATTCTTTTTTGCTTTTAATTTCTTCCAGCGTTACCATTAATCGTAATTTAGTTGAATGGTCCCCCATCGCTGTATCTTGTTAGCTGTATAAGGCAGTAGTCCTTTTTTTAATTCTACGTAGCTAGCAACTATTTGTGATCGGTTTGTAAGGTAAACATTTTACTGTGAATGAATCTATGAACATTTTTAAGGGCAAATATAATACCTAAACTTCTCACTATATCTTATATATAATATGACTTCTCACTATACTTTTCATTCTGAATATACGAGGGTGGCTTGTATGGAACTGTTTCAAGTTCGTTTTTAAGTGCTAAATTTACAATTATTCTTTCGTTATAAACAAGAATGTTATTAAACAGTGAATAAACATAAAAGTTGGATTTACTCCTGTCTTTTAGCCTTTTCTTTATTTCCACAATGAACATGTCATCTAATTCTTTTTTTATTTTAATTTCTTCGAACGTTACCATTAATCGTGATTTCGTTGAATGGTTCCTCATCGCTGTATCTTGTTAGCTGTATAAGGCAGTAGTCCTTTTTTTAATTCTACGTAGCTAGCAACTATTTGTGATCGGTTTGTAAAGTAAACCTTTTACTGTGAATGAATCTATGAACAATCGAGTTGTTATAATGTATTTGTTATTGATTCTGTTGTGGATTCCGGATGAGGAACCGCACCAAATAATAAACATCAAAAACAGATACGTAGATAGAAAATGTAAGTTATATTGAACGTAATATACAAACTGGGACGCGTGTTAGTCAATTCAGGAAGGAATACTGTTAGTAGAAATAAATATATACAAGTCTTGAAGTGAAATATTAGGTCTGGGTAACTGATTCTAGCTGAGTGGAGTTCAGAGTTAGTCTGGTCTCTGGGTAACTTGGGTATCTGTCGGAACTCTTCGATAACTGTAAATGATCTCTACGATTACTCTCCACTGTAAACTACAACTACAACTGAGATTCCAGATCCAATTGCTGTTCTCTCTATGGCAGGATTATATGTACACTCAGTCGAGTCCATTATTATATACAAAAAGTGGGGAGATCCCACAACAATAACAATGTCACCTAACTGGTACAAATTAATACGGAATTTTTAAAGATTTAAAACTTTATAAATTTTTAGAATTAAAATTCTATTCTTGTTAAAATTCATTATTCATCGATATTTTTTTTCATAAGACAGTAGTGTTCATAATATATCTTATTTATAAAAGCAATTAACGGTTTTTTTAATTAAATAATATTTTAGTTTTATTGCATTTTTTATTTTCCGATTCAGACTTCAGAGTAGTTTTTTAGTAACTTTGGTTCCTGTTTTAGAAAAAAAAACTCTGGCGGACCTGAAGGAGACTACCACCACCTTTAAATTTATTGTTTTTCATTTTTATTTTTACTTTTTTTCAGCGCAGTCTTATCGATTATAACATAAAGTTTCTGATTATCTCCAAAACACTGGGAAAATTTCAATATTTAAACAATTTTAGTGGGGGCTCATTTTTTCATACAACGTCATAGTAAATCGATCCTCCATTTTGGAATCAATCGCAGGTACAACATTACCACCACCTGTAAATTTGTTGATTATCAATTTTATTTTTTACTTTTTCAGTGCAATTTTATCGATTAAACCTTAAACTTTCCGATCGATAAAAAAAAAATTTCTAAAAATTTCAACATTTAAACAAGTTTAGTGGGGGGCTCAGTTTTTCATACAACATTATAGTAAATCGATCCTGTGCAATTAACTTTTTTGCTTGCGCATATTCAACAACTGAATCCTTTGCGAAATTTTTGAATAAAGCCATTCTTGGAGTTTCCGAGGAAGATGCCATTGTAAGAACTGAAGAACACTTGAAAAAGACAAAAACAGCAACCCCAACGCGAGTGGTTTTAAAATGGAGGATCGATTTACTATAACGTTGTATGAAAAAATGAGCCCCCACTAAAATTGTTTAAATATTGAAATTTATCCATATTTTTAAGATAGTCGGAAACTTTATGTAATAATCGATTAGACTGTGCTGAAAAAAGTAAAAAAAAAAAAAAAATGATAAACAACAAATTTAAAGGTAGTGGTAGTCTCCTTCAGGTTCGCCAAAAGTCTTTATGATTTAAATTATCCAAGGTGTTCTGTGTATGTAGAGAATAACAGATGTAAAAGAATGTTTTTGCAAAGATTTTCTAAAAAGAATAAAAATATTTTAAAAATAATTTAAATCATTTGTAAATAATTCCTGAAAGTTTCATGGAAATCCGACCATTATTTATTTATTTTGCAAGAATTCCAAATCTAAGTTTTTGAAGTACGTAGGAATAATGACGAGGAAACACACGTTATTTTTAACGAATCAAGATCAGAATTTATTTACAAATTTGCACATTTCAAGTTTCAGTAGTTTGTTTCAGGACAAGTAATCAAACATTAAAGGTTCGTAGTTTTGATGAATTATCGAGAAGATAAAATGTTCATATTAAATCATCGGACACGAAATAATATTCCAAAACGCTTAAAACAAATTGAGAGGGTTTGTTTCTCACATAAAAGTTATACGGTTGTATTCAACATGTATAAAAAGATATATTGTAAGGTACTTAGCTTAGGAGTTGAATAGAGTTCTTTGAAATCCCCCTTGCTCTCACCAGAGGCAGATAGTGTATTAGCGTGAAATTTGACACTGACGTTATTCAGACGCGTTAGACTCTGCCTCTCTCTCTCTCTCTCTCTCTCTCTCTCTCTCTCTCTGCCTATTTATATCAAAAAGCGATTTGACATCGGCTCTTTACTTGTTCTCAGTTTGTAAGCCGCTCTGTTTTCATTGGTCAAAGTAAATTTTTACGTAGGCTCGTTAAACTTTGCCTTGGTCTGTTCTTCAGTCCAGAGCCAATCACTTTTTCTATTGTTTAAAATTAATTTTCGCACGCGTTCACAAACTTGAAAACAGTGAAGAAAAGATAGTTATTTTTATTTTGTATTTACCATATGTTCTTTACCACAAAAATGAAGGCTAAAATTTCCTATACAGGTTGGGAATCCTTTATATTAAATTTTTGAGGCTGGAAGTGCTTCGGTTTGCAGATTTTTTCGGATTTTAGAATACACATGATTTAATTTGTATATAGCATCTATAATATATATTTTTCATTAATTTCTGTTTAACACTTTCAACATAAAGCTTTAACGATTTCTATTTTCTGTCTCCTGAGGTCATATATGGTGGTTGTTCCGACACTAAACTCTAAAGTCTGGCGATTCATACTTACACCCTTGTCTAGTTTTTCCAACAGTTTGCCCTTCTGCAATATTGATAAACATAAATGCTTTCTTTTTTGTTTTCACTACCCGTATGGATATATGCAGGACTTTTTGACATTTTGAATGATATCTTTACTGAGCACGAAACACCTGTTAAATAATTCACGAACAAACGTGTTACTGTGAGGATTGCTAAGAAAAAACTGGCGCCAACGTTAACTACGTAGCTGGGCTAGGGAAACCCCACCCAGGCCAAATGAGGTCACTTACAAGAGTTGCACACCAAAAGAAAATCTGCAAGACTAAGTTGTTTCTATCGTTTAATACAACGTGTTTAAAAGAAAGGATGCTGCCAAAATACACGTACTTTATATATATATATATATATATATATATATATATATATATAAGGAGCGAACAAAATATTTACAACGTTCATAACATTAATTTAAAACAGTGCTCAATATAGAAATAGAGCAATGAATATTTATTATTAAGTATTACTTTAGAACATGTACAAACTACAATCTACTACAAAATTGTACATTTTGTTTTGACATTGAAAGAACAATGTCTCATCAGGTAATTAGTAATGATGGTAATAAACTTTTTTTAAAAATAAAAATGATTAAAATTCACTTCTTTTTATTGGCAAATTTTGTCACAAAAAGGACACAGAGGAAATAAAAAACAAAGAGGAAAACAAGAGAGAAAGAAATGAAGAAACATGAGGAAAGAGCCAATGAAAAACGGCTCAAGTAGAAACAGACCCCAAATTTAGGTCGGTAGTCAATTACAGTGTAACCCTGATATAAGAGACCCTGATATAAGATAAATCCGGATATAAGAGAGATTCTGTTTATCTGCCTGTATGTCTGTATTTTTTCAGCCCTTTTATTTTAGTTTTTGGGTTTGGCTCTAAGTAGATATAATTGTAGTTCTTAGTCTCAGCCATGATACCATTTACTCAGTGGACTTATTTAGCCTACAAAATTCAGTTTACGACGAAAAAAACTTATTTGATATCGATAGCAGGAAATCAAAATTTGACTTACATCCATTCATTTTTCTTTCAGTCTACGGTTTCGCTTAAAGTGGAAACAACTATTGCTTTTTAGTCTTTCGTGCCAACGTCCAAAGAGTCTGAGCTCCAGGACCATGGATTAGTTTTAAAGCTTTCATTACACCCGAGCAACGCCGAGCTATACTGCTAGTATATATATATATATATATATATATATATATATATATATATGTGTGTGTGTGTGTGTGTGTGTGTGTGTGTGTGTGTGTTAGGTGCGATTGGTAAATTGTCGCAATTATTTTATTATGTCAAATTTTCTTTAGGCTGAGTCTGAGCTCCAGGACCATGGATTAGTTTTAAAGCTTTCATTACACCCGAGCAATGCCGGGATTTACTGCTAGTATATATATATATATGTTGCTTCCGTGGTATTTGTGTGCAGAATAATCTTTGTAAAATAATATTTGTATAATATATTGTCAGCTGATTAGGGTAGAAATTTGGAAAATAAAACCTTTAGAATCTACAGTCACACTGCCTTCTTAATTTTTGTCCTTTGAGTGTTCTCTCTCCTTTAATACTATCTTTTTATTTTATGCTTTAACACCCTTGCGTTTTAGTGGCTTTATTACCTTGCTTTAGGTGAAATGATTTAAAAAAGCATCAGGATTCTGGATATCTTTTCCGAATATTTTTTGTTAACGTACAGTCAGTTAAGTGCCATACGTGATACACGCTTGGGCGATCATGTCTCGAAAGAGACATGACTGACTGGGCAGAAGATTATCCCGCAATAGGTTGCCATTGCTTTCTGCGGTAGACTGGTTGCCGACCAAGGCTATAGAACCCAATCTGTCCTGCTATTTAACCCATAACTGGAAGGAAGAGACGGATTAATACCTTTCCCAAGGATATTTGCGCGTAAGTGAATACAATGGATTCAACTGGAATTCGAACCCGGCTCCCCGGTTTCTCGTTCCGAGCCGATATCCACTGTACCACAACGCACATATTCTGAAAAAAAAATATATACCCAAAAACCACCGAAATTCGGAGTTTTAAACGCATCAGAATAGTTGCGTATGCGGGAATGAACAGAATGACTAGAGAGTTCCATAAGATTTGTACTCGGATGGTTCATTTAACCAGCAAATCAACATTCATTAGGTTCATTATGTGCGTCGTGGTGCAGTGGATATCGCCTCGGAACGAGAAATCAGGGAGCCGATTTCGAATTCCAGTTGAATTCATTGCATTCACTTATGCGTAAATACCCTTGGGAAAGGTATTAACCCGTCTCTTCCTTCCAGTTATGGGTTAAATAGCAGGACAGATTGGGTTATATAACCTTGGCTGGCAGCCAGTCTACCGCAGAAAGCAATGGCAACCTACTGCGGAATAATCTTCTGCCCAGTCAGTCATGAGTCTTTCGAGACATGATCGCCCAAGCGTGTATCACGTATGGCACTTAACTGACTGAATGTTGGAGATCGTTTTTGATTTAGTTTATTTGTTTTTTCAAGATTCATTGGGATTTATTTTTAAGGGCAGGGTTCCCAGGTTCTACCCTTGTCATTTAACCCATAACTGGAGGGAAGAGACGGATTAATACCTTTCCCAAGGGTACCAGTGCTTAAGTGAATGCAGGGTATTCAACTGGAATTCAAACTCAGCTCACCGATTTCTCTTTCCGAGCCGTCATCCACTGCACCACAACGCACATACGTCACTAAACGCTTACAGCACCTGGTATTCCCAAGCGGTCAACCATCTAACTACTAACCAGGCTCGACGTTGCTTAACTTCGGTGATCGAGTGAGAACCGGTGTATTCAACGTGATATGGCCGTAAGCACGCACATTCGTCAATAAACGCTTACAGCACCTGGTATTCCCAAGCGGTCAACCATCTAAGTACTCACCAGGCTCAACGTTGCTTAACTTCGGTGATCGAGCGAGAACCGGTGAATTCAACGTGATAGGCCGTAAGCCAGATTTATACTAAGCTGTTTGATTAATTCCTCTTTCTAACTAAGCCATCCGAAATCTTTAGAGTCGTTCATACAATAAGATGAATATATAGTCATTCTGTCTTCTTAATTCCTGTTTTTTCATTTTCCTCTCTCCTTTATAATGTTATCTTCTTCTTCTATGTTCTCACACCCAGTAACCACTTGCTACTTAGTGGCTATATTGTCTTGCTTGGGGTGAAATGATAAAAGTAGAAACCGCAAGACGATACGTCATCAGGAACACTTTTTTGTGCCTTTTGTATAAGTATACGTATAGCGCTCTCCATGTTGAAAAATCTTGTGTCACATCCAACGTTGGTGGGGAAGTCGGGTAAATATACCTTTTGCACGTTACAATTCGATCTTTTCATTGTTAAAAAATGTTTTATATCCTTGTCAGCTTCCAGATGCTCGGGAAGTTGCCTTGACAACCGGATGAATTCATTCCGCAGTCTTAACAAATATATTTTTCGATGTTCGTGGGTTGTCATAGCAACACTTGCTTCCTGGATTATTTTTTTATTTACTCAAATTTTTTAATTTTTTTTCTATTTGTTGTTTTTTTGTTTTTGTTTTTGTTTTCAATTTTAACCAGTGTTTTTCAATGTTCAATAAAAAGAAATAAGAAAGAAAAAACAGCATAAAATAAGAATTACAAAATTCGAGAGAAAACGCCATGTTTTTCTCCATTATGTCCGCCATGATATCTTTGGACAAACAAGAAATGTGCTGCCAGCAGCTTCACAATGTATCTTGTAATACCTGCTTTTGTAACATGATCTGTGAAAGGTTACGTTCGCCCCGCTCTCAAACAAAGAAACTCTCCAGAAATAGTTTGATGCAAGTTAAGAAATGCAGTTCTTAAAAAAAAAAAGAAAAAAAAAGCGGTCTCTTGTACAGATCTGTTGATAAATGTTTTTGAAGTGTCGTCTGCTTCAATCATTTTTTTTAATTTCTTACTAAAGAAATTTTATTCTCAAATATTTGAAATGAAAATGCATTCCAAGATTTCCAGTTTGTTGTAAATTAATTTAAACGCCTCCACAACTAAACAGCTCACTAAATTGAATTAATAAACCACATTTATAGTTCCCTTCGTACTAATGCAGGTGTCCCCAGAGATCCATGATGTGTCCTACTTTGTTTTTGGGTTTCATGAATGACCTTCCCGATGACATCAGCTCTCAACTTGGTATCTATCCTGATGGCATAATCATTTATTCCTGTCTTGATGGTTTGATAAATTCAAAATGGCGGCTGATGTCAAAAACCGATCTTCATTTTGTAATTAAGTTGGGCAATATATGGCTTGTTAATTTTAACGCATTCACAAATAAAATGCTATCTATTAATAATTTGAGAGACTTCTTTTTGCTTTCCATCAGCATGTGACTCGTTTCGCCTTCTCAGGATAACATTCTCAACAGACTTGAAAGGAGAAAGATTATATTGAATCCATTGCTAGCCCTGCTGCTAAGAATATTGGTTCACTGTATCGCACAAGACAATTTTTCTCGCCAAAATTTATCTTACGTATCTAAAAATCCATGCTTAGAATATTGCTATACAGATATCACCCAAAAAAGGTTGAAGTATACAACGGCCAGAACGTCGTGAATATGGCAATAATGACGAGGACAACTGTCCGAGCAATGTAAATAGTGTAAATAGTTACAATACTTTATTTCAGAAATACGGAAAGAGATAGAAGGCTGGAGTGTACAACGGCCGAAACGTCGTAAATATGACAGTAAAGATGAGGACAACAGTTCGAACAATATAGAGTAAATACAGTATAACCCTGATATAAGAGACACTTGGATATAAGAGAAACCTGGACATAAGAGAAACCAGGACAGATAGATTTTCACTGGTCCCAAATTAGAGCCTGTGGTTATAAGATAAAACCGGATATAAGAGAACGTTTCTCCGGCCCGACAACTCTCTTAAATCAGAGTTACACTATAATTCGATTACAGTATAACCCAGATATAAGATACCCTGATATAAGAGAAACCCGGACATAAGATAGATTTTCTCTGGTCCCAAATTAGAGCCTGTGGATATAAGAGAAAACCAGATATAAGATAACTTTTATCCGGTCCGACAACGCTATTAAATCAGGGTTACACTCTAATTCTATTACAGCATAACCCGGATATAAGATACCCTGATATAAGATAAACCCGGATATAAGATAGATTTTCACTGGTTCCAAATTAGAGCCTGTGGTAATGTATATAAAATAGACCAAACTTTTATCCGGTCCCGACAACTCTCTTATATCTGGGTTACACTGTAGTTACAATACTTCATCTCAGAAATATAAACAGATATACATTTTGCTTTCGAGACATTCTGAAAATAGAATGAGGATTTGCGTTAAATTCAATGCGGAAAAGATTGGCATATATAAACTAAGATTGGCATATATAATATAAGATATAAACTATATCTTATATATATTAATATATATATTAATTATATATATATATATAATTATATATATTAATATATATATTAAGATATATATATATATATATCTTATATATAATATAAGATATAAACTAAGATTGGCATATATAATATAAGATATAAACTATATCTTATATATATTAATATATATATTAATTATATATATATATAATTATATATATTAATATATATATTAAGATATATATATATATATATATATATATATATATCTTATATATAATATAAGATATAAACTAAGATTGGCATATATAATATAAGATATAAACTATATCTTATATATATTAATATATATATTAATTATATATATATATAATTATATATATTAATATATATATTAAGATATATATATATATATATATATATATATATATATATATCATATATAATATAAGATATAAACTAAGATTGGCATATATAATATAAGATATAAACTATATCTTATATATATTAATATATATATTAATTATATATATATATATAATTATATATATTAATATATATATTAAGATATATATATATATATATATCTTATATATAATATAAGATATAAACTAAGATTGGCATATATAATATAAGATATAAACTATATCTTATATATATTAATATATATATTAATTATATATATATATATATATATATATATATATATATCTTATAAGATATAATCTAAGATTGGCATATATAATATAAGATTGGCATATATAAACTATAAATTTTTATTACGAAAATGTGTGCTACCCAGGAGGATTCGAACCTGCGACCCCTATTACATAGGGGAAGCATACCATTTGATCTGGTACCGTCTTGACCACTCGACCATGAATAGCCTCTTGACCAGACGAGGTTTTTATCATAGCCCGGCGTTGCTCGTGCAACTCAGAACATTTAATAGTAAGAAAAGATGCCAATGAGAGGAGTATATTTGCGTAAACGTGATTTGATGTTTTGTGTGACATTGTAAACAACATTGCGTTTGTTTTTGTTTCAAAATTACGGGGGAAAATATTTACATTTTTTGTTGACTAAATGAATTTAACATAAAAATAAAAATGATTTATTTTGTTTTATTGAAATTCGAAATATAAAAAATATTACGCTCTCAGTTCAAAAATATTCGACAAATATTTAAAAATGTAGACATTTAATTTTAGAGGAAAAGTTACATTAATGCCACACGAATTACAGACAGTTGATTTCCTGCATTAAATATTTAGCGAAAAAAATGCTTTTTTAAATCTTATTTTCTAAAGTATGAAATATTAAATCTGACAAAAAAGTCTATAATTAAATTAACCATTGGCACTTTTTTTTTACATATTTTGTTTTTGTTTGAAAAACACTTTTTTTTTAAAAAAAAAATATTTCTTTTGTTTCAAAATTACGGAGAAAAATATTCACAATTTTTTGTTAACCAAATGAATTTTTAAAACGTCGGAATAAAAATTAAATATAAAGGTTCATTTTTTTTTATTAAAAAATATTTTAGTCGCGTTTGACACGTGTGATTTGATTTCTGTGACGTAATTTAGCAACCATCTTAGATCTGAGATGTTTTACGGAGCAAATGTAAACAATCGGCTCCATTGGCCAAAAAGTGCGAAAGGGAAAATTGCTGAACTTAAACTCAAAAAGTATGTGTCGACCTGTCTTCCCTGTAGATATGTGTCCCTAGAAAGTTTGAATGGCGTAGCTTAAAAAATGTAGGCGTGCATAGGGAACAGTCACACACAGACTCACAGATTGCCTTTTATTTGTATAGATATTTCTACATGAATTAAGAAAAGATACAATATCAAAATTATCGGATTATTTAAAAGTCACTCATTTTTATTCTTTTCTTTCATCACAAGAAATGTCAGCTTAGCGGAAAAAGTACTAACGAATTATTATTAAGCATACACATATATACACACATATTTCTTCCTTTCATTTTTTGATCTGATGAAGCCTAGAAAGGCGAAACGCATAATCAGATCTACTTTTCATGAGACGGTTTTCCAATTGTTATATTTCTCTAAAACTTTAACGGAATTCCGTATCTTAAGCGATTGGTTATCCCAGTGGCTTTCCATACTTAATACTTCTCGCCTCCACCCTCGCGTGATTATGTGAGACGTCACAAGCTGAAGAGCTCTTTTGGCTTCCAGCACGCACGCACGCACGCACGTGTTCGCCAATCTTCCATACAAACAAAATAGACGACTACTACTATCGTTCGTGCGCGAACTGCTTAATACAACCAATACAATTATCATCTTTGATCATAGCTGATATAAGCCGAAAGCTCAGAAAGGATTAAATAAAAACATGTATCAATACTGTGATTTTCTTTTCTCGTTCAACAATAATGCTATTAAGCTTATCAGACGATAAGAAAAAAAAAATAAATCGACAAAACTTGTCTATATTATTTAATGAAACATGCATCAATGAAAAAATATAGCCCAAATACACAATATATATAATGAATTATTTTGAACATTATTTTTACCGATACTCATATTTAAGTTGATATTCTGTTTTTTTTTTAATTAAACAGTATTTTTATATCTACCGGCCTGGTTATTTACGATAAATTTTTATTACGAAAATGTGCGCTACCCAGGAGGATTCGAACCTGCGACCCCTATTACATAGGGGAAGCATACCATTTGATCTGGTACCGTCTTGACCACTCGACCATGAATAGCCTCTTGACCAGACGAGGTTTTTATCATGCTTATATAACACATTTTTCGTAATAAAAAATTTATCGTAAATAATCAGGCCGGTAGATATAAATATAAAAATACTGTTTAATTAAAAAAAAAACAGAATATCTACTTAAATACGAGTATCGGTAAAAATAATGTTCAAAATAATTCATTACAAACTGTCGGTTGCTTATAACCAAGTTTCGTTAAAATTCGTTAATTTCCGTAACATGTTTATATGATGGACTCTCCCGTCGATCTCGACGTATGAGGTTCCGACAACTCTGACTTCATCCATGCTTCAGCCTCTGATGACATCTAAGTCCAGCAAGGGACTTACAAATCAATCCACACAGAGTGCAAGTATGCTGGTTATGGGATGTACTTGCAGGTACCAATACAGCCCGCTTGACTCTCTCTCGTTTCTGACTCAAATGATTCAGACTGTCAGCCTTGAAACGCTGAAGACCATCAAAACAACATGCCTTGCACTCCATTCGATCAGAGACTCTGCTCTCAAGATTGTTGTGAGGCAGATTGAGAGCAATCAAATTACTCCTGATCTTATCCTTGTACCTCAGTAAAGGCCGTCCAACATTTCTCCTACCGCTCTCCAATTGACTGTACATCATGATTTTTGGTATCCTTTCCTCGGTCATCCTCAATACGTGTCCAGTCCAACGTAGTTGGAACTGAATGAGGAATGGCTCTATTCCAGAAATATTACATTTTCTAAAGAGGTCAACGTTGGGCACCTTGTCTCGAATGCTAAGACCACAGATTGACCGCAAACAGTGTTTGTGAAATACATCCAGCTGACGGATGTGCCGTCTATAAGGAGTCCAAGACTCAGAGCCATACAGGAGGATGGAGAGAATAATAGCTCGATAAACCACAATTTTCGTATCCAATCGGATCCCACGTTCATCCCACAGGCGATGGCGCAATTTCCCAAAGGCATATGTAGCCCTCGCAATCCTGTTGACAATTTCGTCATCCAATGAACCATCATGATTCACCTTGCTGCCCAAGTAGGGAAAACACTTTGTATACTTAACGGCTTGACCATCCACCTTCAGTTGTCTTTCTGGAAAACGATATTCAGGTGGCTCTGTCCTCACTCCCGCAACTTGCTTTGGAGGTATATATGGTTGATGCACCACCTCTGTCTTTTTAATGTTGATTGTAAACCCAAAAGCCGTACATGCAGTTGCGAAACGATCGAGCAAAAACTGTGCCTCTTCGAAAGATGTTGCTACAAGAGCAGCATCATCTGCAAAGAGCAAATCTCGGATTATTTCAGTTCGAACAAGGGTCTTGCCTTTAAACCTCTGATGGTTGAATAAACCACCAGAAGAACGGAACTGAAATTTCACGCCAGTATCAATATCACCAAAGGCATATTTCAGCATCAGGGAAAAATAAAGAGCAAAAAGTACAGGAGCCATCACACACCCCTGTTTTGTCCCATTTGTGACGTCGAAGGCGTCTGACGTCATTCCGTCACACACAACCTTAGCCTTCATTTCTTCATGAAAAGAGATGATCACCTTAAGCATATTTTCAGGTATGCCAAGCTTGCGCAGAACTTTCCATAGAGCGCCACGGTTCACTGAATCAAAGGCTTTTGTCAAATCGACAAACACCATGTACAGTTCCTGGTTCTTCTCTCGTACCTTTTCTGCAATTTGTCGGAGCGAAAATATCATGTCAATGGTGCCACGACCAGATCGAAAGCCACACTGTGACTCAGGGTAGATTTTATCAACAAGATGTGTGGTAATTCGATTCAGAATTAATCTGGCTAGAATTTTTCCAGCAATGGAAAGAAGTGATATTCCCCGATGATTGTCGCAGATATTCCTCGCTCCTTTATTCTTGTACAAGTGCTTAATACATGCATCCTTATAATCTTGCGGAACACGCCCGGCTTTCCATATTTCCACAAAAAGAGCATGTAGCTTCTGTACTAAAGCATGTCCGCCACATTTGTACACTTCAGGAGGGATGGGATCATCAGGTGACGGGGATTTACCGGAGGCAATCTGTTTGATCGATTCAAGTACCTCTTGATAAGCTGGTTCAAATGACAATTCAGGAATTTCAGCACATTGTGGAAGGGACGAGATGACATCATTGTCGACTTCAGATGATGTGTTTAGAACTGTCTCAAAGTGTTCCTTCCATCTCTTTAGAATATCTGACTTATATATATATATGTTTATATATATATATATATATATATAGTTATGTATCATTGCAACATGGAAATTTCTGTTTCGAAATAGGTTCTCATGATCAGGCAATGTTGATGTAGTTGTGCAGATGATTTACATTGAAATGACAAAATCTTTTGGTTTGCTGTGAATGTATGTGGGTGTTTGTTGTGGCTAATCAGAATGGAGATTCACTTTGGGATTTGACCATAAAGAATACATACTAACCAACTTTTTTTCTTTTTTTCTTCATTGCCTGATTTTGAGAACTTATCTCAAAACATAGAAATTTCCATGTCGCAGTGTACAATTGATACATAACAATATAATTATATAAAGCCCTATAATACTCATTATATTGAGCACAGTTTATAATAAAATAAATGCCGGAGCACTCAAAATAAAAAAAAAAAGCTTGAGTCCTCTTCACCTGGAATTATATATATATATATATATATATATATATATATATATATATATACAGACATGACAGAATTCAATAGACGCTCACAGCAACCGTTTATTTTATTAAACAAGTAATTATTATATAATTAAACAAGTAATTTATACAAATGAAGTAATTATAAATGGTCATAAATTTAATAACTGATACTTGGTTGACATCCCCTTTGTTTTTTTTATGCAAGGACCCTTCTAGACATGCTAGCGATGAGTTCACGAATATCATCTTGAGGGATTTCTTGCCATGTTTCACGCAATAATCATAAAGTTTGGGCTTAGAAGATGGATTCCTGCTCTTTTTGGGGAATTTTCGATCTAATATGCCCCAAAGATGTTCAATAAGGTTAGTATCCGGGGACTGATTTAGCAATGGATGTTTATTGATCCCATTTTGTCTCAACCACTCTGGTGAATTGTACGATCACTCTATTAACAGTAGAAAGGGATGTTGAAAGATTTTTAGATATTTTTCTTTGACTAAGACTACCTTTATGTTGGTCCACCATACGTCCTCGCTGAAATTCGGATAGGTCTGATACTCCTTTGGTTCGTGGCATGTTCCAGTATTGTTATCCACAATTTTAATCAAATAATTTATGTTAATTTATCTTGGTCATAAAAAATAAATCAGAAATAAAATTTATCTTGGTGTCTATTCAACTCTCTCTCTCTCTCTCTCTCTCTCTCTCTCTCTCTCTCTCTCTCTTTCTAAAACCCTCCGCGTATATACGTGGAAGGAAAAAATGGTTGTTAAAAAAGAAAGAGCTAAGCACATGAACATCAGCCAAAGAGATTTAGACCGAGCCAGTACGTAGCCCAAAGAAAAACCCGGAGACGAGTAATCAATAACAAAAAAGCGCTCAATACTTAAGCAGAGCAGAATAAGTAAATTAAACCTAATGAGTCAACAAACCTACCAAGGTTTTACCTATGCGGATCTTCACGGAACGCTGAAGATCCGTTTAGGTGAAACCCTGGTAGGTTTGTTGGCTCACTAGGTTTAATTTACTTTATATATATATATATATATATATATATATATATATATATATCGTGCTTTAATTGTGATGATGTTTAGCGCAAAGATTCATATATTTTCAGTGGTTTTACTGATAAAATATATTTTTGCAAGTAGGTTTTTTTTATCGTAAATACTCAATATCGTGGTGATGATGTGTTGATAAGCACAAAGAGATTGCCACTTTAACTAAGCAGTTTCACGTTGACTCCGAAGTTTCGTGAGAACACCATTATGATTTATGCTTGCAAACCAGCCCTGACGAGCAAGAACATCCTAACGATGTCATCAAAAAAATTCGAAGTCAACATGAACCTGCTCAGTTAATCGAAACTCAACCGATTTGGAAGCAGCCAGAGAGCCTACCCCTAAGCTATCGGCGCACGATTAAGAGAGGGAAAGATTTTAACGCATTATACATACGCGGTGTATACACACGCCAGCATCCGAGATAACTCAATTCTTGACTGCTGAGTAAAGAGTATATCTATCTATCTATCTATCTATATATATATATATATATATATATATATATATATATATATATATAGTTATTTCGCTACCTTGGTTTCCACCATGAGTGGTTTCTTCGGGCGATTTTTGTTATTAAAAATCGCCTGAAGAAACCACTCATGGTGGAAACCACCCATGGTGGAAACAAACGCAGCGAAATAACTCGTTTATAAATGAAAAATATTCAAAAGTTCTACCATGTAATTGTATAGAACACTTTCTAATACTGTTACGTCGGGTAACAGAATTATGTGAAATAATACAAAACAACGTAATAGTAAGTGTATTGACAGGAAAAGAGAAGTATTTACAAGAGGTGAGGATTAGTAGAATACAGAATAAGGTAATTAGGATACAGTATCGTCGTAGAGACGTGATAGATTGACCAGTAGAACACTTCCGGTGCAATACCGGAAATACCCGACGGACTCGTTCACTCGACTTCCTTCCTTGACTTACTTCCTTGAGGCATAACATTTTATATAGTGATTCGAACAGTCCATTTCCGTGGAAAGGTGGAGAGCGCCCCAACAAATACAAATGTGTACTGGTCTAACCCTATGAGGACCAAAAAACTAAGTATCAATCAATCAATCAATCAATCAATCAATCAATCAATCTATATATATATATATATATATATATATATATATATATTATTTAAATACTTTAATCCAAGCGGAAAAAGCAGGAAGGTAAATTCCAAAAGCCGATCCTAATTAATATTAAATATTAAATTTTAATATTAAAAAATGATACAGGAGGAGAGCTCCATGTAATAAAATTTACAGAGCAAATATAAATTAAATTAAGAACACGCTTATAGTAAAACTTATAGTACAACTTATAGTACAACTGTGTAAATTTTCAAGAAAATCGGTTCAGCCGTTTCGGAGTCTATATGTAACGGACACACACACACACATACATACGCACACAAAGTTCCATTTATAGATAAGTTTTTACACACACACACACACACACACACACACACACATATATATATATATATATATATATATGTGTGTGTGTGTGTGTGTGTGTGTGTGTGTGTGTGTGTGTGTAAATATTAAGCATTCTGGTTGAAAAAAAAAAGAAAAAAGCTTTGACAGTAGTCATCGGAGAAATGTCTAGTATATGTGGCTTTACAAAAAGTATCCATTAAAAATAATGTTCAAACAAATGAATTTAAGTAAATATGTCGATAAATATAATTTCTTTCCGTCAGGTTTTGTAATATTGTCATTGTTTACGTTTGTTTACATTAGAATGTAGCCGAAGGGGTCTGGTTAATATTTATTGGTTCGGCCTTATGTCAGACCTAACCGAACTCCTTACAGCTTACAAGTTTTATCCATAATTATCATTTGCAAAATTATCAGAAGGTTTTCATCGTTATCAGAAGGTTGGTTGTCGGCAGGTTGGAATATGTGGAATTGTGTGGAATAGTGTAAGAATAAAATATACATTTTGCATTTTAGAATAGAAATTTATTAAAAGAAATGAATAACAAGAATTCGTAGTAATTAATGTTCACTTAGAAACTTTAGGGTATCAAGATTTGTAGAAAATATTCGTAGTGGTAGTATAGGTATTTAAAATGTCCGCAGAAGTTTGGAGTTCATGGTTGTCTAGTAGCAGAATACAAAATTTTTGTTCCTTCCTCTTTTTAGTAGGTCGCGACAGGTTGAGTGAAAGAGAAAGCAAAACAAATAAAGAAGTTGTACTTAACGTGTGTCCATTTTGTTGTTGCCTTTGGCCTCTTTAACGGCGTGGTGTGAAAATGATGAAAAGGACGTTGGAAGAAAAGGTCGAATGAAACTGTGGCGTGACTTACGTCCGGGTTGGCGTGGAGTAAAAAAGGAAGAAAAGAAAATTGGTAGTGAGGGCGAGTCAGCTTGAAGTTTCTTCTTTACATGGTGAGATGCTGTCAGCTACTTCTTCCATCTGATTGACTGATGTGGAGTGACGTGGTTTAATAGTGAAACTTGTCATGATGCCGGCTCCAGCGAACCTTTTCACATCTAGGCATGAAAATACGTTATATATGAATTTTCTGTTTTTAATCCAATAAGGATTCAAAATTTGCTTTTTGCACTGACTTGTGAATTTTTCTTAGTTGGGTTTTTCCAAAGTGTTTTTAGTTCTTAATTTCTTATCCCTACAAGGATATCAAACAGAGCAGACATGAATTTTATGAGAAATCAGGAACTTATATGGCTTTATTCGACTTTGTGAAACCTGTGGTCAGAACTATTGGTGAAGGGTATATAGTAATCGCAGGTTCGAATTCTGCTGGAAGATACACATTTTCTTAATAAGATTTCTTGAATATTCATGCTTGTAGATATATTTAAATGTACTGTTAAATTATAGAAAACCAAACTATCTTCTCAAATACGAGTATCCATTAAAAATAATGCTCAAAGAAATAAATTTAGATAAATATGTCTTACATTTCGTAAGATTTCGTAATATATACAGTATTGTGCAAAAGTATTACGACAAGAATTATTTTATCTTTTATGAGGCATCAAAATAAAGTTTAAAGTCACCCCTGTCCTAACACTTTTTGCATACTACCGGTAGTGTGCAAAAGTATTAGGACAAGGGGTGATTTTCCTAAAAACCTCACTGAAATTCAAATACAGGGTGGAAAGCCAAGCAAATTGCTAATAAATATTGATTATTTAAAACTAGGTGTAAAAGAAATGTATTAAAAAGAAGTTATATTTAATTTTTCGTATTTTCTATTGAATAGGTTATTTTGAAACTACTCTATTGACCATCTATAGGATATTTTGGATAAAAAAAATTGATAAATCTAATGTTACTTCGCAAGACACACTTTGGGAACAAATACAAGCTGCTTGGCAGGAGATACCATTAGATACATTGAAGAAGCTTGTGATGTCAATGCCTGACAGAATGAAGGCTGTGATCAAAGCAAAAGGCTATTATACTAAATATTAAATTTATTTTGTATCAAGTATTTTTCTTGTTAAAGCATTTGTTGAGTAAATCAAATAAAATTACTTTAATTAAATTGTTTATTTTCTGTCATTATGCCTCATAAAAGATAAAATAATTCTTGTTCTAATACTTTGGCACAGTACTATATATATATATATATATATATATATATATATATATATATATACTAACTAGGTGCGATTGGTAAATTGTCGCAATTAATTTATTATTTCAAAGCAAAAGGTTATGATACTAAATATTAAATTTATTTTGTATCAAGTATTTTTTCTTGTTAAAGCATTTTTTGAGTAAATCAAATAAAATCACTTTAATTAAATTGTTCATTTTCTGTCAATATGCCTCATAAAAGATAAAATAGTTCTTGTCCTAATGTTTTTGCACAGTACTTTATATACATATATGTTTAATCATTTCAATCCAAGCAAGGCAGGATCGCCACTAGTACGCAGTGGGGTACCCTGTGATAAAGGACTGGGTACATGGGGCATTGAAGAAAAGATAAAAGATGAACGAGATTCAAGAAGATAGAAGATGGCAATTAACGTTGTATTTAAATATTTTGGGATTGTAGCTATCAGGAAAAAGAAAAGACTTGGTAGAGATTTTATTGAAGAAAGAATAAAAGATGAATGGGATTCAAGAAGATAGAAGATGGCAATTGACGTTGCATTTAAATTTTTAGACATTGTAGCTATCAGGAAAAAGAAAAGACTGGGTAGAGATTTTATTGAAGAAAGAATAAAAGATGAATGGGATTCAAGAAGATAGAAGATGGCAATTGACATTGCATTTAAATTTGTGGGTATTGTAGCTATCAGGGAAGAGAAAAGACTGGGTAGAGAGTTTATTGAAGAAAGAATAAAATATGTATGGAATTCAAGAAGATAGAAGATGGCAATTGACGTTGCATTTAAATTTTTAGACATTGTAGCTATCAGGGAAGAGAAAAGACTGGGTACAGAGTTTATTGAAGAAGGAATAAAAGATGAATGGGATTCAAGAAGATAGAAGATGGCAATTGACGTTGCATTTAAATTTTTGTAGATTGTAGCTATCAGAGAAGCAAGTAAACAGAAAGGAGTTCCACAGGCGGGAATTGTGAGAAAAGAAACTGTGTAGAAGAGGCGGTTACGGTTATCTATTTCAACGATAAAAGGGTGGGACCTATATGCCAATTTAGTAATGCGCCTACATTCACGCGAACAGGGCACCAGGAAAAAAGCTCATCAAAACAGTTGCCATGAAAATATTGGTAGAAAAGACAGAGAAAGTCACCGAAGTCGTGATGCTAACTCAGGACCGATTCCATTGCAGATCCTTCTTTGAATCTTTTCGAGAACCTTGAGATGAATAGCAAAAATAATAAGTGTGTGTGGATAAGAACCAAAAGAACATTTTCATTTTGTCCTCTGTTAGACTTTATAAAGTTAAGTGTCAGGATTTTAATTTATAAACAAAAGTAACAATTTCAAAAACTTCATGAATTATTTAGGTTGAAACTCTATTAAATCTAAAGTTCGGATCTCCAGAAACGATAAACCTTATAGTATTAATCTTAGTACCACGATATTCACTTTTAAGTATATGATTTCTCTCCTTATATATATATTTTACCTCTAATTTTAACTTTATTTCATTTATTGAGGTCAAATTGTGACCTAATTAAGGTTTTCTAAAAAATTTAGGTTAAAACTCTATTGATTATATACATTAAATTTCCTTAAATTTTAAA
Organism: Ascarosepion bandense; assembly: GCA_037127315.1. Lineage (NCBI taxonomy): Eukaryota > Metazoa > Mollusca > Cephalopoda > Sepiida > Sepiidae > Ascarosepion > Ascarosepion bandense. Next base: position 951,885 of record JBBBDQ010001361.1, on the reverse strand, counting down.
TTAAGTTCAAATATAAAAACAACCCCTTCTGCGCCTATGTATAGGATTTCAACATCCTTTCAAGAAACACCAAAAAATTTGTAGCCTTATACTTGACTAATACAGATATGTTTATCCACTACCAATTCCTCTCTCTTCTTAGCCCATCCCCTCCTACTCCCTCCCACCCCATATACATTTTCTTCTACTTTGTTAAACCCAAAGGCCTGGTCTTCATGTAGTCGGAGCACCAGGGAAAAAGCTCCTCAGAGCAGTTGCCATGAAAAAATTTATAGAAAGTCACAGGGAAGCCAAGTCCAGTCGATGGGAAAATGCCAGGTCAGGATCGATTACATTGCTGATGCTCCTTTGGATTTTATCAAGAAACTCGAGATGAATAGCAGAAGCACCCGACCAGATACGGCAACAGTATTCAAAGCCAAGACGAATGGCAGATTTATAAATGTAAATGATGGATTCTTACGAGAAACTCGATATGAATAGCAGGAGCGCCTGACCAGATATGACAACAGTATTCAATGAACGGACGAATGGTAGATTTATAAATGTGAATGATGGATTCTGACGAGAATCTTGAGATGAATAGCAGGAGTACCCGACTATATATGGCAACATTATTCAATGATCGGACGAATGGTAGATTTATAAATGTGAATGATGGATTCTTATAAGAACCTAGAGATGAATAGCAGAAGCACCCGACCAGATATGGCAACAGTATTCAAAGCCCAGACGAACGGCAGATTTATAAACGTGCAAAATAGATTCTGACGAGAAAAACGTCTGGCCCAAATTTCCTAGGAGTAGGTGCAGCTGTTGATTTGATGAAGTCGTTCCACTTCAGGTCAGTTGAAAAAGTGATGCCCAGGACTACAGAAGTGGACTTTTAACAAGCTGAGAAGCACGAATTAGAATCTTTTGGACCCCTTGAAATTCTTTCATGGACCCCTGGTTGGAAACCAAGGTGCTATAAATTTCAAACTTTGCTTCTTTCAGGACACGCTTACATTCATTACGAGCAGAAAAACAAGCGTCTGTTGTAGTCAAATGTGTCACTCCGAAACAACCAGAAGAAGTAATCCCTGTAGACAATATATATATATATATATATATATATATATATATATATATATAGAGAGAGAGAGAGAGAGAGAGAGAGAGATGAACAAACTGAGATAGATAGATAGATAGATAGATAGATAGATAGATAGATAGATAGATAGATAGATGTGAATAGAATTTCAGATATAACCAGTTTGATAATATTTTTAGAAATCATTACAACTCATTACATTATTTTTAGAAATCATTACAACTAGGCCGTTCCATCTTTACCTTACTCTATCACAAGACATGGTTGATTCGTTGTCTACGTCTAAACCAGTGTTTCCCAACCTTTTTTGGCCATACCCCACCTAATCACATCTAGAATTCTGATGTCCGCCTCCAATATGTTGATATGTAGTTCTTATGTAAAAAAATGAACTCCACTTTAGGTGATGCTTAAGACGCCAATAATCCAAGAATTATGGCAACTAAGAATATTATAAGCGAAAATCAGCTATACAGCCATTTGGAAATCTAGATATAGAAAATACTTTTAAAGTAATAATTGTATTTTTTAATTCAGAAAAGTATTTTTTAATGTCATGAACACAGAATATACGAAGGATTTGGAAACTTTACAAAATGAAATTCTAAAATTATTTTAAAACGGAAGTTATTCACCAGGTGGCAGTGTAATCGATTGTAATTTAAAAATCCAAGACAAATGATGAATGAAATATATGTAAGATTGCTAAATTTTTATTTATTGTAATATTAGGGCTGATAGATCACACGAACAAAGACTTTTCTTAGCAAAACACCTAACAATCGAACTGCCCCCTAAAAAATCAAATTGCCCCCCTGTGGGGCGTACGCCCCACGTTTGGAATTACCGGTCTAAAATCTTATACATAGCCAAATCAAAACTAAAAAGAATGCTTTTTTGTTTGTTTTTCTATAAAATAGAAATCAAAGATACTTTTTTTATTTAGTTTTTCTTTCATTTTGAACAGGCTCTTTACTTTTCCGGTTTTCTTGTTATTTGTTTTTTGTTTTTCGTTTTTGGTGGGAGGGGTATTTTTCATTTTGCACTGAATGATCTCTTGAAAATGTTAGATGTTTTTTTCCTCTTTGAAATATGATATTCAGGACTATGATTGCTTTGAATATTTTAATAGAATTCTTGAAATCTTCAAAGCATCGCTTTTTACTTACAGACACGCGTACGGACACAGTGAGATAGCCATGAAAAGGCAGTGATAGAAAGAGCTGTGATAGATAGATAGATAGATAGATAGATAGATAGATAGATAGATAGATAGATAGATAGATAGATAGATATAACCTTGCCTGGGTGGATATGAAATAATTTACTGCAATTTTCAAAGCAATGCCGCTCACACGTGAACAATATAAAACAGACGAAAAATCTATACTGGTCTGCCTAACGTTGGATATTTTATATATCATGAGTCCAGCAATGGAATAATGTCTATCTGTTTGTTCCTACCTCCACTCAGAGTGTAAAAATCAAACGACGAAAATTTACAAGTTGTACGAATAATTTTATTCTAATTTTTTTTCACTAAAATATTTGTACGAAATATTTGAAACGATCACAACTAAATGAATATTATTAAATTAGTATTAATTAATTTCTATATTTTTAGCTGCATACAAGCAGCGCATTATAATTTCAGTGGTGAAAGAAAAGTCTTTGAGCGAATAAAGCCCGGGTGTCTTGGCAAAGATTAGTGGATTTTAGTGATGTGTGTTAAAGAAACAGATTTAGTTTGATTTTGCCTTGTTACTTAGGCCACCATAAGAGGCGTATAAAACAACAAAATCAAGATTGTAAATTGAAGCAACAATTTAATTCAGGTTTTACAAATAAAATTAATAAATGCATTTTAGTTGATACAGGATTGTTCAAAGGTTCGTAGTAGTCCTTATAAGAATGAGTTTATGTGTACGCAGGCAGGAACGTATGTATGTATGTATGTATGTATGTACATGATCTTTTTTAAATACAGGAATATTTAGATTTTTACATATCGAAATGAATAAGTACAAATTCTCAGTGAGATAGAGAACGGTATAAGTTAATGGCATGCAAAGTTAACCTTACAAGTCCATAGCGGTATCTTTTGTACGAAGATAGATTATTTTGAATGAAGGATTTAAAGAATTAAGCCAATGTTTAATAAAATAAAATAAATTAATATACACAAATGTGAAATAAGAATAACACATATTCTAATTTTTTTTTACTTCAAAGATTCCAAGAAAATTAAATGTCGACATTAAATGACCCTTAAAAGAGTTGTAGTGAACAAAAGATCTACATTTAAAATTCAAATCTGACTCATTGTTAGAAATAAACGAATTTTCTAGAATTTACAAACGTTGCTTAACACACACAAAACCTGCGAAATCTCACACCTCGATGCGAAATGTTTGTCGTCCAAAGGAAAGGCTAGAATCACATCCGAGAGTGAATTCCCAAACGAAATGAAAGATGGGCCAAGTTCGACCCTCGTCAGAGAGTTAAGATGACGAGCAATTAACACGTACCCTTGACAAATGTCAACCGATCGTTATTATTATTGTCTCTTTCTTTCTCTCTCACCTCCTTCCTTTTCACCATTCACCCTGAGCGATAACCTCAAAGACTATCCACCCTAACAATAAACTCTCAAAAAATACATACGCACGTTCCTGCCTACGTACACATAAACTCACTCTTGCAAGGACTGCTACGAACATTTCAACGAACTCTTGATACCCTTAATTTCTCAAGGCCGTTTCTCAATGAACATTAACTTCTATCAATTCATATTATTCTTTTCTATTAATAAATTTATATTTTAAACATGCAAAAGGTATACTTTTATTCTTCCACAAATCCACATATTCCAATCTCCAACCTGCTGATAACCTTCTGATAATTCTGGATAAAACTTGTAAGTTATAGGGAGTTCGGTTATGTATGACACAAGGTCGATTCAATAAACATTAACCATCTCCCTACGGTTTCAGAGTTAACATGCCGTTAAACGAAAATATCAATAAATCAAATATAACTTGAATTTATGTTCAAAAATGGTGTTTAAATTATTCAAAATGGAATTTTTTGAGGTTACGTTGGGGGGTTTGTTTTTTGTTTTGTTTTTTTCATTTTTTAGAATATTCGTGGCTGCACCGATTAAAAAAAATAGATTCTGCTAAATTAAGGAATTAAAGAATTAAACGAATGTTTAATTAAATAAAATAAATTAATAGGGCTTCGTATTTAAATAATTAAAACCTAAACACTTCCATGTTTTTTTATCCCCCTTTTTTATAATTTTAACAACTCCATACGTTTTAATTGAAAACTTTGAATCGATTACATGTCGTTGAAAAGCATTGCAGGGATAAGAAAAGAATTAAAATCAACTCTCTTCTTCACTTTTACAAAAATTCACAACGACGTGAGAAATCCTGAGTTTTTCCCAAATAGAAAAATGTTGACCATATACTTGAAACTAGATTTCGCAAGTAGGTGTTAAAATGGTTTTTGACCAATGGGAGCGACTTGCGAGACTTGAGGACTTAGCGATCCAGTGCTAAATTCAAAAAGACTATATAAATAACCTCGGCGTCGGTCAAGAGTCACAGATGGGAGCCGAAAGATGAAACAACTAAAATGTAACTTCAACTTCAAATCGACCCGGAGATAAGGTCAGGTCACCCCTTGTTCTCTTTCTCCTTATCTCTTTCAACAATTACTACTACGAACATTTTGTACGAACTCTACTCTTAACCTCTTAATAATGTTTCTAATTGCACATTTAATCCTACAACTTAAGGTAGTCTTTCCCTTTAATAAATTTCTATTTTAAAATGCAAAATGTATATTTTATTCTTACACCAGTCCACACTATTCCAAACTGTCGACAACCAACCTTCTGATGATGATAATTCTGCATAAAACTTGTAAGCTGTGAGGGGTTCGGTTATATCTGACACAAGGCCGAATCAAAGAAACATTATCATAATCATCATCATTCTGCGGCTTTGGCCGAGATTCAAAATCTTGTCAGTAGCTGAATATTTGATGCTTCGCTAGAGCTACCAAGGGTGTTTTTATCGTGAAAACCATCACTAGATGGGTTGCCTACTACGGCTTAAGAGAGGCCCAGTCACCCTCATTGAGAGAAGGATATCCCGCACCAGTTTCCCAACCTGGAATTTTTTACAACCTCGCGGTAAAAAAAAAGATATTATACATAAACTACTGCTTGTAGAAAACAGTAATTTTTGAAAGGATTTTTTCTTATTATAACGTCGGTAACAACGCCTGTTCCTCTTTGGTCATTAAAGATATTATACATAAACAACTACTTGTAGAAAACAGTAATTTTTTAAAGGATTTTTTTTCTTTATAACGTCGGTAGCAACGCCTGTTCCTCTTTGGCCATTAAAGATATTATACCTAAACTACTGCTTGTAGAAAACAGTAATTTTTTAAAGGATTTTTTTTCTTTATAACGTCGGTAGCAACGCCTGTTCCTCTTTGGTCATTAAAGATATTATCTAAACTTATTTATAAATGGAACTTTGTCTGTGTGTGTGTGTGTGTGTGTGTGTGTGTGTGTCTGTGTGTGTGTGTATCCGTTACCTGTAGACTCCAAAACGGCTGTACCGATTTTCTTGAAAATTTATACAGTTGTACTATAAGCATCTGCAAGTGTTCTTAGCTAGATTTTGTGTCGAGGTACCCCCGATAAATATCAAAAATCGATAATCGAAAAAATCGCATTATAGAAGGAGTAGTCCGATTTTAATCAAATTTGATACACTCATAGACAAAGACATAAGAAACGATATTCAGAAGTTTCAAGGTTGCAGTTCTTACAATAGTGCAGAGAATCGATAATATATATATATATATAAGACAAGTTTTTTGTGTGTCTGTTTATCTGTCTGTATGTCCTTTATACAAATCCACAATTTTTATCCGATTCTCACCAAACTTCACACAAATATTCTTTAGGCTGAGTCTGAGCTCCAGGACCATGGATTAGTTTTAAAGCTTTCATTACACCCGAGCAACGCCGGGCTATACTGCTAGTACCCTTTAAACATTAGCCATCTCCCTACGCTTCAGCATCACCAACATTTTACATACATACGCCTTTGCTCAATAATATTATAGATGCTATATAAAACAATGTACTTATTAGTCATGCAGCCTGTTCTTCCTTACATATGACAAATTCCATTGTGGTAAGAGAAGCATTATTCAACGCCATTAAATATGCCAAACCAATGGAATATCTAATGCGTAGTTGATAATACAAATGCTTTCTATTTATTTTGTATTGTCTTAACTTTTATTCGATTCTGCAATACAATTCTTTTATCCAGATCAGTCAGTTAAGTGCCATACGTGATACAGGCTTGGGCGATCATGTCTCTTTCGATACTGACTAAGCAGAAGATTTTCTCCGCACTAGGTTGCCTTTTCTTTCTGTGGCAGACTGGTTGCCGACCAAGACTATAGAGCACGATCTGTCTTCCAATTCAATTCTTTCATCCAGATCAGTTAGTTAAGTGCCATACGTGATACACGCCTGGGCGATCATGTCTCTTTCAAGACATAACTAATTAGGCAGAAAATTTTCCCGTTGTAGGTTGCCATTTTTTCTGCGTATTGTGACCAAGTGAATGGTTTAAGAAATAACAAAATATGTATTACAGAAATATTGTATATTTAACACTGAATACAACAGAAGCGTATGATACGATTAGTGCGTGTGTCGGTTGTCCAGCATTCACTCAGTTCGAATTTTCCGCCAAGGCCTCCTCTCCTACTAATCTTATAGTAAGACACTTTAGACACTTTAGAGGGAGGATATCACAGCACTGCGGCAGATAAAATGCAGCCGTAACTTCTACTCCAACAGTTTCTTTCCTCGCACTTCCCGACTGTGGAATTCTCTTCCAAACGATTGCTTCCCCGACGGCTACAATCTCCAGGAGTTTAAATGTAAGGTCAATAGACACCTCCTAACACACTAACCTGCTCCCATTCTATCAAACACTCTTCCCATCTGCCCAACCCTCATCCTCGGTATCCTTACTCATCTGTCACCTTCCTCCTGACATTCCCTATGTTTAACCACTCCTTCTCTTTACCTTCCCCTATGTAGCCCCATGCGCAATAGTGGCAGTGGAATGCCTTGCTTGGGGTGAGATGATTAAAAAAAAACATGCATTATTTTTTAAGATCCTCTGTATCCTTACTCATCTGTCACCTTCCTCCTGACATTCCCTATGTCTAACCACTCCTTCTCTTTACCTTCCCCTATGTAGCCCCATGCGCAATAGTGGCAGTGGAATGCCTTGCTTGGGGTGAGATGATTAAAAAAAAACACGCATTATTTTTTAAGATCCTCGGTATCCTTACTCATCTGTCACCTTCCTCCTGACATTCCCTATGTCTAACCACTCCTTCTCTTTACCTTCCCCTATGTAGCCCCATGCGCAATAGTGGCAGTGGAATGCCTTGCTTGGGGTGAGATGATTAAAAAAAAAAACACGCATTATTTTTTAAGATCCTCGGTATCCTTACTCATCTGTCACCTTCCTCCTGACATTCCCTATGTCTAACCACTCCTTCTTTTTAGCTTCCCCTATGTAGCCCCATGCGCAATAGTGGCAGTGGAATGCCTTGCTTGGGGTGAGATGATTAAAAAAAAAAACATGCATTATTTTTTAAGATCCTCGGTATCCTTACTCATCTGTCACCTTCCTCCTGACATTCCCTATGTCTAACCACTCCTTCTCTTTACCTTCCCCTGTAGCCCCATGCGCAATAGTGGCAGTGGAATGCCTTGCTTGGGGTGAGATGATTAAAAAAAAAAAAAAAAAAAAAAAAAGACGAGTTTCTAACCAAAGCTGTAGAACCCAATAGCTGAAGGTAGACTGGTTGCCAGCCAAGGCTATAGAACCCAATCTGTCCTGTTATTTAACCCATAACTGGAAGGAAGAGATGGATTAATAGCTTTCCCGAGGGTATTTGCACGTAAGTGATTGAGACGAATTCAAGTGGAATTTGAACTCGTCTTTCCGATTTTTCATCCCAATCCGATACCCATTACACCACAACGCGTATCCCAGTCCTACGATCACTCACACAAAAAACGCAAAAGCAATATTACTTGACTACTAGTTGTTTTTAAACTTGCTATATAACATATATGGGATGTGCGTTGTGGTGCAGTGGATATCGGCTCGGAACGAGAAATCGGGGAGCCGAGTTCGAATTCCAGTTGAATTCATTGCATTCACTTACGCACAAATATTCTTGGGAAAGCTATTAATCCGTCTCTTCCTTCCAGTTATGGGTTAAATAACAGGGCAGGTTGGGTTCTATAGCCTTGGCTGGCAACCAGTCTACCGCAGAAACCAATGGCAACCTACTGCGGGATAATCTTCTGCCCAGTCAGTCTTTTGAGACATGATCGCCCAAGCGTGTATCACGTATGGCACTTAATTGACTGATATAATATAATAGCTAAGAGGTTAGCGAATCCGACTGACACCAAATCGGTCGAGTTTCGATCCTGGCTAGAAGCAAGTGGATGTCTAGCCACACTGATGAGCTGTGATACAGCGAAACAGGCTTTTAAGTAGGATGTGCGTTGTGGTGCAGTGGATATCGACTCGGAACGATAAATCGGAAATAACAGGGCAGGTTGGGTTCTATAGGCTTAGCTGGCAACCAGTCTACCGCAGAAAGGAATAATCTTTTGCCCAGTCAGTCATGTCTCTTTCGAGACATGGTCGCCCAAGCGTGTATCACGTATGGCACTTAACTGACTGACCGAATATAATAGTTGGAATAATGATTAAGGCTTCTACTGGTCATAAAGTGGGAGATCAGTTTATTACTTCATAACAATAGGAAACCGATCCCCCACTAATTCCTACATAATAATATAATACATTTCTTTCCCTTCTAGCTATGAGTCAAATAACAGGGCAGGTTGGGTTCTATAGGCTTAGCTGGCAACCAGTCTACCGCAGAAAGGAATAATCTTTTGCCCAGTCAGCCATGTCTCTTTCGAGACATGATCGCCCAAGCGTGTATCACGTATGGCACGTAACTGACTGATACAATATAAACATTATTAACTAGTTATATAATATAAAAACGTTGTTAACTAGCCATATAAATTCCATAAGCAGGATATTATCAATGGCCAAAATCAATCATGGTTGAGTTGAAATAATTGTGGGTTAGAATGCCACAAATAAACGCATTCTGACCCTCTTTATCTTTAATAGCCTTTAGAATAATTAGCAATATAACCATTGCCGCCCACTCAGTAGCCATTAGGATTAGGCAATGAACTAGAAATACCTGACCTTGCTATTTTTTTTAATCATTTCACCCCAAGCAAGGCGGTAGCGGCACTGATGTGCAGGGGGCTACATGAGAGAGTTAAAGTTTTATACAGAAAAAGAGTGAAGACAAAGACGAACCAGCAACAGTGGATGAAAGAGAAAGGGCAAGAGAAAGATGTGAACACAGGAGAGAAGACAGTTGCGAAGGTAGAGAGAAAGGAAAATAACAAGATACACGGGGAGATGTAGAAAGGGCTGGAGTTACATAAGAGAATTAAAGTTTTAGGCAGGAGGCGAGTGAAGAGTAAGACGAACCAGCTACAGTGGGTGAAAGAGAAAGAGCAAGAGAAGGATTTAAACCACAAGAGTGAAGACAGTTGCGAAGGTAGAGAGAAAGGAAAAGTACAAGATACACGGAGTGATGTAGAAAGGGCTGGAGTTACATAAGAGAATTAAAGTTTTAGGCAGGAGGCGAGTGAAGAGTAAGACGAACCAGCTACAGAGGGTGAAAGAGAAAGAGCAAGAGAAAGATGTGAACACAGGAGTGAAGACAGTTGCGAAGGTAGAGAGAAAGGAAAAGAACAAGATACACGGGGAGATGTAGAAAGGGCTGGAGTTACATAAGAGAGTTAAGGTTTTAGGCAGGAGGCGAGTGAAGAGTAAGACGAACCAGCTACAGGTGGTGAAAGAGAAAGAGCAAGAGAAGGATATGAACACAGGAGAAAAGACAGTTGCGAAGGTAGAGAGAAAGGAAAAGAACAAGATACACGGGGTGATGTAGAAAGGGCTGGAGTTACATAAGAGAATTAAAGTTTTAGGCAGGAGGCGAGTGAAGAGTAAGACGAACCAGCTACAGTGGGTGAAAGAGAAAGAGCAAGAGAAGGATTTAAACCACAAGAGTGAAGACAGTTGCGAAGGCAGAGAGAAAGGAAAATAACAAGATACACGGGGAGATGTAGAAAGGGCTGGAGTTACATAAGAGAATTAAAGTTTTAGGCAGGAGGCGAGTGAAGAGTAAGACGAACCAGCTACAGTGGGTGAAAGAGAAAGAGCAAGAGAAGGATTTAAACCACAAGAGTGAAGACAGTTGCGAAGGCAGAGAGAAAGGAAAATAACAAGATACACGGGGAGATGTAGAAAGGGCTGGAGTTACATAAGAGAATTAAAGTTTTAGGCAGGAGGCGAGTGAAGAGTAAGACGAACCAGCTACAGTGGGTGAAAGAGAAAGAGCAAGAGAAGGATTTAAACCACAAGAGTGAAGACAGTTGCGAAGGCAGAGAGAAAGGAAAATAACAAGATACACGGGGAGATGTAGAAAGGGCTGGAGTTACATAAGAGAATTAAAGTTTTAGGCAGGAGGCGAGTGAAGAGTAAGACGAACCAGCTACAGTGGGTGAAAGAGAAAGAGCAAGAGAAGGATTTAAACCACAAGAGTGAAGACAGTTGCGAAGGCAGAGAGAAAGGAAAATAACAAGATACACGGGGAGATGTAGAAAGGGCTGGAGTTACATAAGAGAATTAAAGTTTTAGGCAGGAGGCGAGTGAAGAGTAAGACGAACCAGCTACAGTGAGTGAAAGAGAAAGAGCAAGAGAAGGATTTAAACCACAAGAGTGAAGACAGTTGCGAAGGTAGAGAGAAAGGAAAAGAACAAGATACACGGGGTGATGTAGAAAGGGCTGGAGTTACATAAGAGAATTAAAGTTTTAGGCAGGAGGCGAGTGAAGAGTAAGACGAACCAGCTACAGTGAGTGAAAGAGAAAGAGCAAGAGAAGGATTTAAACCACAAGAGTGAAGACAGTTGCGAAGGTAGAGAGAAAGGAAAAGTACAAGATACACGGAGTGATGTAGAAAGGGCTGGAGTTACATAAGAGAATTAAAGTTTTAGGCAGGAGGCGAGTGAAGAGTAAGACGAACCAGCTACAGGGGGTGAAAGAGAAAGAGCAAGAGAAGGATGTGAACACAGGAGAGAAGACAGTTGCGAAGGTAGAGAGAATAGAAATAAAAAACAAGATACCCGAGGTATTGTAGAAAGGACTGGAGTCAAGTGGATAAGAAATGGAAATTGACTTTGCATTTAAATTCTTGGAGGTTGTAGCCGTCAGGAAAGCAAGTACACGTGGAAGGGAGTTCCACAGGCGGGAAGCTCGAGAAAAGAAGCTAATGAAGTAGAACTGTCGCCTGCATTTGCTTGATTTAACTGTAAGAGGGTGGTACCTTGATGCCAGTCTGGTTGCCCGAAAGGGGCACCAGTGACCTAAGTTTTTCTGAGCAGAAGCCATGAAAATATTTGTAGAAGAGACAGAGGGAAACCACATTCCACCGATGAGAAAGTGGCTGGAGACAAAGGGGCACCAGTGACCTAAGTTCTTCTGAGCAGAAGCCATGAAAATATTTGTAGAAGAGACAGAGGGAAACCACATTCCACCGATGATAAAGCGCCTGGAGACAAAGGGGCACCAGTGACCTAAGTTCTTCTGAGCAGAAGCCATGAAAATATTTGTAGAAGAGACAGAGGGAAACCACATTCCACCGATGATAAAGTGCCTGGAGACAAAGGGGCACCAGTGACCTAAGTTCTTCTGAGCAGAAGCCATGAAAATATTTGTAGAAGAGACAGAGGGAAACCACATTCCACCGATGATAAAGCGCCTGGAGACAAAGAGGCACCAGTGACCTAAGTTCTTCTGAGCAGAAGCCATGAAAATATTTGTAGAAGAGACAGAGGGAAACCACATTCCACCGATGAGAAAGTGCCTGGAGACAAAGGGGCACCAGTGACCTAAGTTCTTCTGAGCAGAAGCCATGAAAATATTTGTAGAAGAGACAGAGGGAAACCACATTCCACCGATGATAAAGTGCCTGGAGACAAAGGGGCACCAGTGACCTAAGTTCTTCTGAGCAGAAGCCATGAAAATATTTGTAGAAGAGACAGAGGGAAACCACATTCCACCGATGATAAAGTGCCTGGAGACAAAGGGGCACCAGTGACCTAAGTTCTTCTGAGCAGAAGCCATGAAAATATTTGTAGAAGAGACAGAGGGAAACCACATTCCACCGATGATAAATTGCCTGGAGACAAAGGGGCACCAGTGACCTAAGTTCTTCTGAGCAGAAGCCATGAAAATATTTGTAGAAGAGACAGAGGGAAACCACATTCCACCGATGAGAAAGTGGCTGGAGAGAAAGGGGCACCAGTGACCTAAGTTCTTCTGAGCAGAAGCCATGAAAATATTTGTAGAAGAGACAGAGGGAAACCACATTCCACCGATGATAAAGTGCCTGGAGACAAAGGGGCACCAGTGACCTAAGTTCTTCTGAGCAGAAGCCATGAAAATATTTGTAGAAGAGACAGAGGGAAACCACATTCCACCGATGATAAAGTGCCTGGAGACAAAGGGGCACCAGTGACCTAAGTTCTTCTGAGCAGAAGCCATGAAAATATTTGTAGAAGAGACAGAGGGAAACCACATTCCACCGATGATAAAGTGCCTGGAGACAAAGGGGCACCAGTGACCTAAGTTCTTCTGAGCAGAAGCCATGAAAATATTTGTAGAAGAGACAGAGGGAAACCACATTCCACCGATGATAAAGTGCCTGGAGACAAAGGGGCACCAGTGACCTAAGTTCTTCTGAGCAGAAGCCATGAAAATATTTGTAGAAGAGACAGAGGGAAACCACATTCCACCGATGAGAAAGTGGCTGGAGACAAAGGGGCACCAGTGACCTAAGTTCTTCTGAGCAGAAGCCATGAAAATATTTGTAGAAGAGACAGAGGGAAACCACATTCCACCGATGATAAAGCGCCTGGAGACAAAGGGGCACCAGTGACCTAAGTTCTTCTGAGCAGAAGCCATGAAAATATTTGTAGAAGAGACAGAGGGAAACCACATTCCACCGATGAGAAAGTGCCTGGAGACAAAGGGGCACCAGTGACCTAAGTTCTTCTGAGCAGAAGCCATGAAAATATTTGTAGAAGAGACAGAGGGAAACCACATTCCACCGATGATAAAGTGCCTGGAGACAAAAGGGCACCAGTGACCTAAGTTCTTCTGAGCAGAAGCCATGAAAATATTTGTAGAAGAGACAGAGGGAAACCACATTCCACCGATGATAAAGTGCCTGGAGACAAAGGGGCACCAGTGACCTAAGTTCTTCTGAGCAGAAGCCATGAAAATATTTGTAGAAGAGACAGAGGGAAACCACATTCCACCGATGAGAAAGTGCCTGGAGACAAAGGGGCACCAGTGACCTAAGTTCTTCTGAGCAGAAGCCATGAAAATATTTGTAGAAGAGACAGAGGGAAACCACATTCCACCGATGATAAAGTGCCTGGAGACAAAGGGGCACCAGTGACCTAAGTTCTTCTGAGCAGAAGCCATGAAAATATTTGTAGAAGAGACAGAGGGAAACCACATTCCACCGATGATAAAGTGCCTGGAGACAAAGGGGCACCAGTGACCTAAGTTCTTCTGAGCAGAAGCCATGAAAATATTTGTAGAATAGACAGAGGGAAACCACATTCCACCAATGAGAAAGTGGCTGGAGACAAAGGGGCACCAGTGACCTAAGTTCTTCTGAGCAGAAGCCATGAAAATATTTGTAGAAGAGACAGAGGGAAACCACATTCCACCGATGATAAAGTGCCTGGAGACAAAGGGGCACCAGTGACCTAAGTTCTTCTGAGCAGAAGCCATGAAAATATTTGTAGAAGAGACAGAGGGAAACTACATTCCACCGATGATAAAGTGCCTGGAGACAAAGGGGCACCAGTGACCTAAGTTCTTCTGAGCAGAAGCCATGAAAATATTTGTAGAAGAGACAGAGGGAAACCACATTCCACCGATGATAAAGTGCCTGGAGACAAAGGGGCACCAGTGACCTAAGTTCTTCTGAGCAGAAGCCATGAAAATATTTGTAGAAGAGACAGAGGGAAACCACATTCCACCAATGAGAAAGTGGCTGGAGACAAAGGGGCACCAGTGACCTAAGTTCTTCTGAGCAGAAGCCATGAAAATATTTGTAGAAGAGACAGAGGGAAACCACATTCCACCGATGATAAAGTGCCTGGAGACAAAGGGGCACCAGTGACCTAAGTTCTTCTGAGCAGAAGCCATGAAAATATTTGTAGAAGAGACAGAGGGAAACCACATTCCACCGATGATAAAGTGCCTGGAGACAAAGGGGCACCAGTGACCTAAGTTCTTCTGAGCAGAAGCCATGAAAATATTTGTAGAAGAGACAGAGGGAAACCACATTCCACCGATGATAAAGTGCCTGGAGACAAAGGGGTACCAGTGACCTAAGTTCTTCTGAGCAGAAGCCATGAAAATATTTGTAGAAGAGACAGAGGGAAACCACATTCCACCGATGATAAAGTGCCTGGAGACAAAGGGGCACCAGTGACCTAAGTTCTTCTGAGCAGAAGCCATGAAAATATTTGTAGAAGAGACAGAGGGAAACCACATTCCACCGATGATAAAGTGCCTGGAGACAAAGGGGCACCAGTGACCTAAGTTCTTCTGAGCAGAAGCCATGAAAATAATTGTAGAAGAGACAGAGGGAAACCACATTCCACCGATGATAAAGTGCCTGGAGACAAAGGGGCACCAGTGACCTAAGTTCTTCTGAGCAGAAGCCATGAAAATATTTGTAGAAGAGACAGAGGGAAACCACATTCCACCGATGAGAAAGTGGCTGGAGACAAAGGGGCACCAGTGACCTAAGTTCTTCTGAGCAGAAGCCATGAAAATATTTGTAGAAGAGACAGAGGGAAACCACATTCCACCGATGAGAAAGTGGCTGGAGACAAAGGGGCACCAGTGACCTAAGTTCTTCTGAGCAGAAGCCATGAAAATATTTGTAGAAGAGACAGAGGGAAACCACATTCCACCGATGAGAAAGTGGCTGGAGTCAAGCTGCCAGGTCGGGACCAATCACATTACAGATTCTCAGAACACTGAGATGAACATCAGGGGCGTCTGACCAAATATCACAACAGTATTAAGTGCGAGAAAGAAAATTAATGGAGTAGATTTGGCGGCTGCATTTAGTTGATTTAATTATAAAAGGGTGGGACCTTGTTGCCAGTCTGGTTGCCCTAGTAGATTTTTGTGGAGGAGGCACTAGTAACCTAAGTTCGTCAGAGCAGAAGCCATGAAAATATTTGTATGTCTTTTCGATTTATTTACATTCTCTGGAATATAAATATATAAAAACGACTGCGACCACAAAGTGAGGGATCAGTTTATATATTGATTGTAATATATATTTGATCTCCCACTTTATATCCGCATTATAATTTCTTGTTTGTTTATCAAATTCTGATTAGGCATGAATACCCGTCTTTTTTCACAACTACGGATTAATTAGTAAGAGTTGTATCCCTAAATCGTTGTTATCTCAAAAACAATATTTTTTTTAATCGTATCACCCCGAGCAAGGCAGTAACACCACTGATGTGCAGGGGGCTACATAAGAGTAAAAAGATTAGATAGGAGGTGAGTAAAGAGAAAGACGAACCAGTTAGAAAGGAGCAAGAGGAGGATGGGACTACAGGTGAAAGGTAGAGAGAAAGGAAAAGATATACAGGGTGATGTAGAAAGAACTAGAGTCAAGTGGTTAAGAGATGGGTTACATTGCATTTAAATTCCTGGAGGTTGTAGCCGTCAGGAAAGCAAGAATGTGGAAGAGAGTTTCACAGGCGGAAAATGCGAGAAAAGAAGCTGCATTTGGTTGATCTAACTGTGAATGGGCGATAACAGTTACCTGTGGCAGGGGCACCAGTGACTTAAGTTTGTTGGAACAGAAGCCATGAAAATATTTATAGAACAGACAGAGAGAAGCCACATCCCGTCGGCGAGAAAGTGGCTGGAGTCGAGCAGCCAAGTCGGTACCTATCACATTATTGATTTTCCTTCGGAGCCTGTCAAGATGTTTTCGGGCTTTAAATAACCTACAAAAGTTGATAAATCGTAGAAAACGAATCAGTCAGTCACAAAACGATCATCATCATCCGACGATCGATTACTCTCATTCATGGGGGGGGGGGGGGTACCCGAGGGCAGAAGAAACAAACTTTGTTTTTCTTCCTCGTGATTTGTATATACTTTTTTTTTTTAATCATTTCACCCCGAGCAAGGCGGAAACGCCACTGATGTGCAGGGGGTTACATAAATGTAAAAAGATTAATTAGAAAAGAGTGAGGAGTACAAACTAGTTAGAAAGGAACAATAGAAAGCAGGTGCGATGACAGATACATAGGTGGAGAGAACGGGAAGGTTATACAGGGGTGGGGAGAGAGCTGGAGTCCAGTGGTTAGTAGATGAGTATTGACTTTGCATTTAAATTTCTGGAGGTTGTAGCCGCCAGGAAAGCAAGAATACGGGAGCGAGTTCCACAGGCGGGAAGTGCGAGAGAAGAAGCTAGTAGTGCTTTCTACTATAGGCAAATTTCTGTTTGTAATGCATTGATATATTACTTCGAATATTTTGAAGCCGTAAGGGGATGGTTAATGTTTATTTGATTAGACCTTTTGTCAGACATAACCGAACTCCATACAGCTTACAAGTTTTATCCAGAATTATCAGAAGCTTTTCATCATCAGAAGGTTGGTGGACAGCAGAAGGTTACAATGTGTGGAATAAAAATATACATTTTTCATGTTAAAATAGACATTTATTAAAGGAAAAGAATAACAAGAATAAGTAGTAGTCAATGTTCATTTAGAAAGTTAAGGGTATCAAGAGTTGTAGAAAATGTTCGTAGTAGTAATTTGTTGGAAAGAGCTTATGCGTACGTACGTATGTATTAGCGTTTGTTTAGTAGGAATGTCTTTGGATGGAGATGAAGAAGTAAAAGGGATCAGTACACGAGAAAGAAAGACAAAGAGGACAATGTGCAACCTGGTTGAAGTTTCTCCCTTTACATTTTAGTGTGTCGTCTCGTCTCGCTGCTCCCATCTGACTGACTGACTGACGCTGACCGGAACCTTCTGTAGTATTTAGATTTTTCGCACTAGATCGCTAAGTTCTTTTTGATCTTGCGAATCGCTCCCATTGGTCAGAATATCAATTTAACATCTACTTGCGAAATCAAAGAAATGATGTAAATAACCATATCAATAATCATTATCTAAGTCTTTATCATTTATTGTTTTTCCCTATTAATGATTTTTTCTCATATTCACTAACACTTAATAACCCTTTGCTTCTTAGTGGCTTTATTGCCTTGCTTAGGGTGAAATGATGAAAAAAAAAAAAAAAAAAAGACAAAAACAAATCACACCTTGGTGGTTTTGTTCATTAACCACGTTTAAGTCCAGACGAATGACTTGCATTTTATATGTGTAACAGAAAGAGGTTTGGTAGTGTCTGTCATACAACGAAGCCAAATCATATGCGGTTACGTATTGAAAGAAAAAATCAGTAAATTTGTAAATAATCAATCATATTGTCAATAATATTGTCAGTCTTTATTTCCTGCCTTCTTAAGTCTTGTTCTTTTATTGTTCTCCCTCCTTAACAGTTTTTGTCTCATATTCTCTCGCACTTAGTAACCCCTTGCTTCTTAGTGGCTTTATTGCCTTGCTTGAGATGAAATAATAATAAAACAAATTTTAAAAATCATACCCAGTTTTCTCGGTGGTCTTTGTTCAGCAATCAACCTGATAACAGGCATTTGAATCTCGAAAGTACTAAGTTTAAGTCCAGACTAATGACTGTTATTTTAAATGTGTAACAGGGAGAGTGGCTTGCTGGTGTTGGCCAAACAACGACGCCAAATCATATGTAATTACTTATTGACTGGTGATTAAGTTTGAGGTAAGGACATCAGGGGAGTCTTATCAATCTGGCATCCTCACAGAAGCTCACCAAATGCTGTCGACTGTTTTTTTGTTTGTTTGTTTTTTTGTTTGTTTTTGATTTGTTTCTTTTTTTTTTTTTTTTTTTTTTTTTGCTTTGTTTTGTTTATATCCTTTCTCTGCTTTGGAGCATTACACTTTGGGGAAAGTTTTTAATTTGATTATTTCAGTGAGGTAAAAATGGTTGGGAGAATTTTATTTCTTTACTAGTCAATATTCAAATGATGGTTTTCAGAGAAAGCGCGGTTTTCTTTCTTTAATGTTCAAACAATGTTTGGAAGATTTTAGTCTATGGCAAAAATATATTGAAACGAGTTTAACACAGAAATTGCATTGCAAAAAATTTCTATAATAAATTAATTGTAATAAATTTACAATATATAGCACAATGGTTATTGAAACGGAAAATGTAATTAGGAGGCCGCAGTTCAAACACAAGTCGAGTTTATTTTGTTCATTTCTCCATTTTAAATGGCTGGCCACTCGTATTCGAGGATACCCATCTACCAGGGCTGCTAGCTAGTCCTCATTGCAGGCGCCTGCTCAGGCACACCTGTGTTTGTTCAACACCCACAGGGCCCACCTGTGGTTTGTACAGCAACTATTCTGAGCGGACCTTAGTTACTGTTTCCGGGAGAGAGCACATTATCTAGCGTGAACAATAATCTGAACAAGGCCAGTACGCTCAAACCCTCGGTCATGATGACTTGTGACTTCGAGCTAGCACAATCATCGACGACTCCTCATAGAGAGTTGTCGACGGTTGTGCTAGCTAATTTAACTAACATGGTTGTGTCTATTCAATTTCACTCACAAGGCTTGGGTCAACCCGTTGTTTGGTTTTCAGGCAATGTCCAAAGATGCTACACGCTGGGATCGCATCCTCCAGACCGATAAAATAAAGAAGTCACCGTCCGGACAAATCGACCATGTTGAGATTCGAACTCGAGCTTCATGGTCAGAAAGGGAATGTTCTAACCACTCAATAACGCACTCAAATTATAAACTTATAAAATTACAAGATAGATAGATAGATAGATAGATAGATAATGAACAGACTGAGATAGATAGATAGATAGATAGATAGATAATGAACAGACTGAGATAGATAGATAGATAGATAGATAGATAGATAATGAACAGACTGAGATAGATAGATAGATAGATAGATAGATAGATAGATAGATAGATAGATAGATAGATAGATAGATAGATAATGAACAGACTGAGATAGATAGATAGATAGATAGATAGATAGATAGATAGATAATGAACAGACTGAGATAGATAGATAGATAGATAGATAGATAGATAGATAGATAGATAGATAGATAGATAGATAGATAGATGTGCAGTATAAGTCATAATTATACTGGCGTATATAGAATGAATTCGAATGAGTTCGAATTCCAGTTGAATTTCTTGCATTCACTTACGAACAAATACCCTTGGGAAAGCTATTAATCCGTCTCTTTCCTCTAGTTATGGATTAAATAACAAGACAGATTGGGTTCTATAGCCTTGGCCTGCAACCAGTCTACCGCAGAAAGTAATGGCAACCTACTGTGGGATAATCTTCTGCCCAGTCAGTCATGTTTCTTTCTAGACATGATTGCCCGAGCGTGTATCACGTATGGTAACTGTCTGACTGAATGTAATAGATGGAAATATAAGTAAAGCTTCTACTGGGTATAAAGTGGGGGATCGGTTTTCTATAGTTATGAAGTAATAAACTGATCCCCCAAAATTATACTTAATATATGTAATATAATCTATTTCTTCTCCTTTCAGCAATGGTATTTACCAACCTTCCCACGCAAGGCTAGATGTGACACAAGGTCATTTTATTGTGGGTCTTCCCGGCCATATAGCCAGGCCAAAAATATCTGTCTATTTTTCCCCAGTCGTGATTCTACCCTTCGGCGGAACCACGACTGGGTTAGTGCTTTCTGCTCGGAAGCAGAAAGCGCCCTCTACCCGAAGGCAGAAAGCTGACAGTGTCGTAGTTGCAGAGGCAAATGCCAGCTAAGCACAGAGTCTCAGCAATGAGTCAAATAACAGGACAGATTGGGTTCTATAGCCTTGGCCTGCAACCAGTCTACCGCAGAAAGTAATGGTAACCTTCTGCGGGATAATCTTCTGCCCAGTCAGTCATATCTCAACACACAAACAAAGCCCACCTGCAATATTGCAACTCTGCTGAGCGGACATTAATTACGGTTTCTAGCGTTAACAGCCTGAATAAGGCCATAGCACTCAAAACCTAGGTAACAGTGTCTTGTAACTTCTTGCTAGCACAATCGTCTAGTCTTCCCAATTTCACTCACAATGCTTGGCTTGTATGGTTTTCAGGCATTTTTTCAAAAATGCCACACACTGGAATCGTCTCCTCCAGACCGATGACATCAAGATGTCACTTTCCTGAAAAATCGACCATGGTCAGATTCGAACCTGGGCTTTATGTCCAGAAAGTGAATGTTCTAACCATGCGTCCATTTCTCAGGATTAACGAGTTAAAAAAAAAAATGCGGACTATAATTCGCAATATCCTTCTTTTTCTTCTTCTATATGCCCTGTCCTTTCAGGACGTAGGCAATCATGGCTTTCCATGTCTCCCTATCCCTGGTGGCTCTTAGAACGCTTTCTCCTGTTACACCACCCAAACCCAGATCTACCATCCACTAGCTCAAGACCATAAATCTAGAATATAAATGTATATAAGCTAGCATAGCTACAAAATGAGGGATCAGTTTATATATTGATTATAATATAGAATTGATCCCCGATTATGTATCCACATTATAATTTCTTATAAACAGTTGGCATATATATTCTTCTTCTATGTGCCTTGTCCTATCAGGACGTAGGCGACCATGGCCTTCCACGTCTCCCTATCCCTGGTGGCTCTTAGCACACTTTCTCCTGTTACACCACGTAACCCCCGTGCTGTCATCCACTAGCTCAAGCCCATAAATCTAGAATATAAATATATAGAAACTAGAATGGCCACAAAATGAGGGATCAACTTATATATTGATTATAATATAGAATTGATCCTCATTTTATATCCACATTATAATTTCTTATAAACAATTGGCATATATATTCTTCTTCTTTGTGTCCTGTCCTTTCAGGACGTAGGCGATCATGGCTTTCTACGTCTCCCTATCTCTGGTGGCTCTTAGCACGCTTTCTCCTGTTACTACATGCAACCCTCGTTCCGTCATCCACCTGATCAGGCCCTTCAAATATGTTATCCGCTGCTTTTCCCTGTCTCTTTTTCTTTCTATCTGGCCTGTTAGTATCAGATTCTCCAAGCCCTCCTTTCTCATTGCATGTCCCAGGAACTTCAGCTGTCTCTCCCTGATGCTCAGTATTAATTTCCTTTTCGTTTCCATCCTTTCCAAAATTTCATCATTGCTCACATGCTCGATCCATGATATTCGTGATAATCTAAACTGGAATCTAACTAGATCATCACCACCGATGAAATGCACATTCAGTTAAGCAAAATGCGACCAGTTTTGGATAATCGACGAGCTCCGGTTCTGCATCAGGATAATGGAGTGAAAAAAAAAGTTCTAGATTTAAAAATTCAAATGCTAAGCACTGACTCATTGATGTTGTTAGAAATAAACGAATTCTCTCGAATTCACAAACTTTGCTTAGCACACACAAAACACGCAAAATTTCACACCTCGATGCGAAATATGTTTTGGCCAATAGAAAACTGGAAAGCATCTAAGAACAAAATGAAAAGGCCAGAATCACATTCGGGAGTGAATTGCAAAATGACCTCCACAAACGAAATAAAGACGGAGCAAGCTCGACCGTCGTCAGAGAGTTAAGATGACGAATGCAATTAACACATCCCTCCGCAAACGTCAAGCGATCTTTATTGTCTCTATCTTTCTCTCTCACTTATTACCGCTCGCCTCCTTTCTTTTCACCATTAACCCTGAGCGATAACTTCAAAGACACTCCTACCCAACAAACGCTCATACATACATACATACATACATACATACATACGTTCCTGCCTACGTACACATAAACTCACTCTTGCCAGAACTACTACGAACATTTCAACGGACTCTTGATACCCTTAACTTCTTAATACTGTTTCTTAATGAACATTTAACTGCTCTGCTAATTCATGTTATTTTTTCTGCTAATAAATTTCTATTTAAACATACAAAATGTATACTTTTATTCTTCAACAAATCAATGGGAATGACTTGTAAGACATGGAAGGACTTGGCGATCCAGTGTGAACTTCAAAAGAACTATGTAAATAACCTTGGCGTCAGTCAAGAGTCAGATGGAAGCAGCTAGAAAGACAAATCTATAAATGTAGCTTACACTTCAAGCGACTCGGACATTGTCCTCTTTCTCTTTATCTATTTCAATAATTACTACTAGAACATTTTGTACGATCTCTACCCTTAACTTCTTAATAATGTTTCTAATTGCACATTAACTCCTACAACTTATGTTAGTCTTTCCCTTTAATAAATGTCTATTTTAATATGCAAAATGTATATTTTATTCTTCTTACGCTGTTTCACACAAATCCCCACTTTCCAACCTGCCGACAACCAACCTTCTGATGAAAACCTTCTGATGATAATTCTGCATCAAAAACTTATAAGCTGTAGAGAGTTCTGACACAAAGCCGAATCAAAGAAACCTTAACCAGCTCCCTACGCTACAATTTAACAATACTTAAAATAACTTAAATAAATACCGTGTTCGCCTGGTAGACCAGTTGTAGGTTTTAAACTCTTGACGGGAGCACAATGTCCGTTCATCTATCGCACATGTTGCTTTTCTCCTTGTCCTTGTCTCTCACTAATCCCGGGGTAAAGGCCACGTGATGCATTGCAACAATTTAGTACAAACTGATGATTTGTTTAATTTGTATAATAGCCAAATCGTAAGGAAGGATCATAAACAAAATTTGCATAAATAAAATAATTTTTTTATCAGGAAAAGCGGTATCTATCAGCCTCTTGTTGTCATGGCAACACATTCGCTCCGTCGCTCACGATGATGGCAGCTATAAGGTTGTGAGTTCAATCCCTGAGCCGAGCAGTGTATACCTCTTCTCAATAGAAACGAGCAACAAATAACGGAGTAGTACTAAATAGATATGAACGGGAACGGTCTACCCCGTAGATTAAATAAAGTGTTCAGTTTAGAATTTCTTGTAAATTACCCAGATCGATATACACTTGAAAAAGGTGGGGTGCGCAACGATCGAAACGTCGCGATTGTTGGACTTTTTTTTGTTTATACTTATGGGTATACACTATTTATTACTGTAAAGTATACAGAAATTGTGGCACAAGGCTGAATTTAGGGGGGGGGCAAAAACTCAGGATGGTCATCAGTAATCTATTCTATACCTAGCTAGACACTATCACGACCCAATCACTCATTACAGTTTACACATTCACCACAAGAACCCATCCGTCACCTCCCATTCCTTCACACACCACAATGCCACATATTTACCAGGGGTACCTAAAAAATGGGAAAAGCCCATGACAATAAAAATTTATTTATATACAATATAATGTATAATTTAAAACATGTAATAAAAAATGAAATGATGAGAGGGGGATGATCCCAAAAACAAACAGTACTTATGGGTATACAATATTTATTTCAGATTTTTATACAGAAATTGTGGCACAAGGCCAAATGAAGGGGGCAAAAACTCGGGATGGTCATTAGTAATCTATCCTATACCTAGCTAAACACTATCACGACCCAATTACACGTTACAATTTACACATTCACCACAAGAACCCATCCATCACCACTCAATCCTTCACACACCACAATGCCACATATTTACAAGGAACACCTAAAAAGTGGGAAAAACCTATGACAATAAAAATGTATTTATATACAATATAATGTATAATTTAAAACATTTAATGAAAAATTGAAATGATGAGTGGGGGATGATCCCAAAAACAAACGGTACTTATGGGTATACTGTGCAAACCCCCATGTGTCAACCCATTTTTAAAGTTCACTAATAGAAGACTTAACCAATCAAGAAGCTCAAAATATTCAATGCGACGTGTATCAAAGGCGGCCATATTTTCCGATTATTCGAGATCAAATCCGATCCAGACATTTTTGACTAGTTGTTGTCATTGACAGGCTTTTCTGACCCTTGCTTTGACGAGGTTTTGACTTGACTGGGGGATGGTCATTCGAAATTACGATAGATCGTTATGCCTTCTTGACCATCCCCAACTGCCTTGACGTAGGGGGCCTGAGCCTGCCGGTGATCGTGTCCGGCCGAAAGCCACAATGCTGGAGGTGTGGAGAGACTGGTCACCTCTCCTCCTCCTCCTGTCCAGAGAAGAAGGCCTCTGGAAGCCAGGCCCCTGTCGACCAAAATCCCCCTCTGGCCGCTTCTGTTACATCCGTCTTGCCCGTAGTGGGCATGCCAATACCCAGGACCGGTGTGGTACTTACCCCGGTTGGGAATAAAAAAGTTCCCTCACCCCCCCGAAAAGCCATCGCCAGCTGCAAGTGCAACCACGAGAAGGAAAAGGGGGAGAGGCTGGTTGTTGGCAGGGCCAGGGGGAAGCGCCAAGCAGCGGAACCTCGGTCCCCAGAAACCCCTAAGATGAAAGGCACTAACAGCCCCACTCCCTGCAACAGCAAGAAGGGCGATGCCTCGGCCTGGTCGGCGCCAAAATTGGAAGAACTGAAAAAAGCATACGACCCCGGGTACGAGAAGATGGAAAAAATTAAGGAGCTGAAAAAACAGCTAGAGAGACGTCCTTTTCGGCCCTCGGCGGATTTGAGAAAACAATTGGAAAAACGTCCGTCGGGCCCCTCGGCCTCTGCCCCGTCCTCCCCTCAAAAGAAAAAGCCGGAAAAACCCAAGAAAATCCGCTCTTAGCAACCCACTCCCCGGAAACCTTCCCCTCGCAGTCGAGATCCCAGCCCGATCATTAACTACTTCAAAGTCTTTCCCTGCCTCTCTCCCTGTCCCTCTCCCCCGAAACAGATGCCTCCTCCATCCAAAAAGCAAAGAAGCCCATCATCTGAAGACAAGGAGGCCCGCAAGAAACCGGCCAAAGTTCCATACAGGCAAGGGGAGGACATCTGCTGCATTTCCCCGGCCCAGGCTGAACGCGCAAAAAACTTCGGGAACAGAATCAAGCCACTGAAGGCGCTTTTGGCTATGAAGAAGTGCGGGGGAAAAGACATAGAGGTGCCAGAAAACTTCCCGAGTGCACAAAGGCTGCTGACGGTCATCCGCACTGGGCCGGGTGCGCGACAGACTTGGGGCATGGTCGAGGAGGCCGCAAAAGCCATTTCAATGTCACCTCTCATCATAACCACCAAGTCTGAGAAACTCAGTAATTTAGAAAAGTTTTGTTCGGGACGGGTCCCGGTTTTTGTTCATCCCTCCCTCTATAGGGCTCTGAAACTAACCTTTCCCTGGGATGTTGGCGGCGTCTCCTCTGACGGCACGATCAAGAATGAGATGGGCCATGGGTCAATGGGAGAGGCTGTCGGCATCCTTTCCCCGTCCATGTTTTGTCCAGGACCCCAACCCTAAGCACGTATCACAATGGCTCTTTGGTTGGCAAGTGTGAATGGCCGGGGGCTGAGGTCGGAGTCTCGGAGGGCGAGACTCATTCATGATCTCCAACGCCTCGGTGTGGATGTTTGTTGCTTGCAGGAAACCCGGTTTTTAGCTGGCGACTATGAGGGCATACTGTCTAGGGATTACGATCTCTATTCAGCATGTTTTGATGGTCGTTCTAGAGGTGTTTCCTGGCTAGTGAGCAAGTCGTTGAGTGCGGTGTGTGCGCTCGTCTTCGCGGATCCAGCGGGCAGGATTTGTGTGCTGGATATTACCATAAAGGAGAAGTCTTTTCGGCTCATTGGGGCTTATGCGCCCAATGTCCATGCGGAGCGTCCTGCTTTGTTTCGGCAGCTCGAGTCGTTCTTTGGAACATCGAGGCGGGTAATTTTAGCGGGGGATTGGAATGCCGTCCTTGACCCTGAGAAGGATCGTATAGGAGAAAGATCGGGTACTAACAACCCGGATGTGAAACCATTTCGGGAATTTCTCGACAGGAATGATCTTGTCGATAAATACCGAAATGAACACCCCCGGGAGGTAGTGTGGACTTGGACTAATAGGGGCAGCTCGGATTCGAAGGTACGCGCTAGCTACCTCGACCGAGTCCTAGTTAGGAGAGTCGACGTAGGGCTCTTAGGTTGTCCAAATTTCCATTCGATAGTTTACACGGATCATAGGCTCGTCCGGGTTCGTGTAAACTTAGATAAGCCTAAGGTTAAGTTGGCTGGATACTGGAAATTGAACGCGTCATTATTTGATAGCCAAGATTTCCAGGAACAGCTGTTACTAACACTAAAGCAGGAATTGACGGGGGCTGTGGTTGGGAAGAAGTGGTGGGATTCACTTAAAAGCAAACTTAGGTCGTTTGCTGCCGACTATAGCCGTCGGCTCAACTTAGTTAATTTAGCTGCGCAAACGGCAATAGAGAAAAAAGTTGATCGGGCCGTGAAATCCCGTAATAGTGGGGACGTAGCCTTAGCTAGGGCCGAGCTGGCCTCCTTGCTTATCAAGAAGGATCAAGCTCTGGTAGTTAGGGCTAGGTTAAAAAGAATGTCTTCTGAGGCAACGAATATGGCCGCAGAATTGCGTGCAGAGGAAGCTAGGCAAGCAGTCAATCGACATATCAAGGACATCACATTGCCGGATGGACGTACCGTGACCACAGACGTGGGTATATGTGGGGCTTTTCGTGATTACTTCCAGGATCTCTTTACCAGGGAGCCTTGTCTGAGCTCGGCTCAGTTCGACACCTATTTGGCTGACTTTCCCCGCCTCGAGGCGACTGAAGCAGCTAGGTGTGAGGGGCCCATAACAGAGTCGGAAATCCGGGATGCGCTGAAACTGGTTGGCCGGGACAAAACTCCAGGATTGGATGGTCTTCCGTACGAAATGTACTTAAGGCAGTTGTCCGTTTTTGTTCCTCTGCTGGCGCTTGTTTATAACAACTGGATGAGGCAGGGGTCTATACCTCAACGCTTTACCAGGGGTGTGATCAAGTTGCTTCGCAAGAGCAAGGGCGGTGGGGATTGCATCGATAATTATCGGCCTTTAACGATGTTAAATACTGACTTAAAGATTTTTGCCAAGGTCTTGGCCCGCCGTTTGCAAGCTGTCCTCCCTAGTCTGATTGGCCCCGAGCAGACTTGTGCTGTGAAGGGCAGGACTATTCAGGACAACCTTCATTTGGTACGCCTGATTATCGAGAAAATCGACACTGAAGCCGCGCTGATCAATTTGGATCAGGTCAAAGCATTCGATAGGGTTGACCATCGGTTTTTGGAGTCTGTCCTTTCCGCCGCCGGTTTCGGGCCATACTTTCGCTTCTGGATCCGACTGCTGTATGAGTCCTCCGGTGCGCTAGTGGAAGTGAATGGGGTAAGATCGAAGCCCTTCACATTATCTCGCTCCATTCGTCAAGGTTGTCCACTTTTGCCTCTGCTGTACGTTCTTGCGTTGGAGCCATTCCTTCGCAAGTTAAAGGCGAATCCGGTCCTTCGCGGAATTTTCCTACCTGGTGCTACCACCTCGGCCAGGTACTCCGCCTATGCTGACGACGTTTCGGTTGACGAAGTTAGCAAAGAAATCAGATGTTATGAGACGGTGACAGGGGCCAAGATCAATCGCGATAAGTCTGTGGGCTTGCGATTGGGTGCGTGGAAGGGAGTTTCTCTTCCCGGACCTTTCCTCTGGACGGATGGGCCGATCTAGATTCTCGGCGTCTGGTTCGGTCCTGATCTCCAATTGGAAATGAATTGGTCGGAGGTTCGAGAGAAGGCCAAGTCCGCAGTTCTTCTGTGGACTCGGAGGAAGCTCTCCTTAAAGAGGAGGGCGGAAGTATGTGCCTCGCACATCTACCCGAGTTTCCTTTACCGACTCTCAGTACTTCCTCTCCCGTGTGCCATTCGTTTGGGCTTGATACAGCTCTTGTTCTCCTTCCTTTGGGGAGAAGGCAAGGCTCCCAAGGTGCGTCGCGAGATCTGTTGCCTTCATCCTTCTGAAGGCGGTCTAGGCATGCCTAGCGTTGAGATTCGTCAACATACGCTTCGCGTTAGATTCCTGGATCGAATGTGTATGCTCGCGGATGAGAACGGCGCCCTCGTTAAAGAGGACGTCCATAAACACTTTCCATCATTGAGATGTGTGCACTTGTCGGAGGAGGAGGCCGGCCGTACTACTCGTGGCGAGTGCTCCTTCTATAAAGAATGTCGTTTGGCTCTCCAGTTTCTCTTGCGAGCTACGGATGGCCTCTCCAACGCCCAAGCGTTGTCTCTTAGGGCATTATATCGGGTGTTAGTAAGGGGGGCCGTTCAAGATGAACTGATAGGCGAGCTCGGGCTTACTAAGCAGGAGGCTCGCTCCATATGGCCTTGGGCGCCCGTGTTGAAATGTCTCACTAACGATGAGGCATCACTCACCTGGCTGATGATTCGGAAGGCTCTCTGGGTAGGCAAGAAGCTTCGTGCAGCGGGCCTCAAATTGAATTCAACCTGCGTGCGTTGTGGGCTGTCGGCGGAAACCGTCGATCACGCCTTCTTCCACTGCAGTGTTGTTGCTCCGTTGTGCAAGTTACTTGAAGATCTCCTGGTTCGTATGCTGCGTGGAAAGTTCTTTGTCCTTGAGGCTAGTTCTGTTTGTAGCAATGTCGTACCTCCTTATCTAGGACTGAGCACTACGTGCTCTTTTGCTTACTAGGTGTTATGCGAGTCGTGATTTGGACGATGCGACAGAAGGAATTCTATGGTGATGAGAAGTTTACCTCTTCCCAACTGATCTTGTTCTTTAAGCATCAGCTTAAAGTCAAGATCAGGACGGAAAGGAAACGACTCACTCCATCTGAATTTGGCAAAAGGTGGGTGACTCTTGCGCGTTTCTGTCGAGTGAAAGGTGCTGACCTAGAGTGGTTGTTTGATGCTGGTTAGGCATCAGGATATTGGGTGTGCTGGGCAGTACATGTGCACCTCTTCCCGGTTAGTTTAGACTAGAAAGTTTTTGATTTTCTGTTTTTCGCTTTAAAGTTAACTTAGCTAGGTTATGATTGCTCATTGGCCCCTTTTCTTTTTGTCCCCAGCTTTCTTTTAGTTTAATCCCCACCCCTTCCCACTTTAGGTGTTCATGAATGTTAGTTCTTCGGTGGATGTGTGGCGTCTTTCGTTATTTTCAAGTGTGCTTTTCGTTTTTGTTATGGTGTTTAAATGTGTGAGTGATTGTGTGAGTGATTGATGATCGGATAAGTGGTATTTAATACATTCTTAAAGCCACGCATTATTTTTCGTCCGGGGAACTGATTTTGCTGTCACAGTCTTAGAGTAGTGGGGGGCTTTTGTTACTAATACAATTTTGTTTGGTTTCTTGTAAATATCGTACTTTCATTGTATATAATCATTGGGGATTTTTTTAAAAAAAGTTATCTGCCCATGCCCTCCACTGAAAATTGTACATATGGGAGTTAAGTAGGACTTCATAGAGCAGCAGAGGTATTATGGTGGACGTGGTAAGAATGGTAAGTAAAAATGTGGTATTATGGTGTCAGGTTTATTATAAGTATGTCAGGGTCGACGAAAGTGAATAGCTAAGTTAAACTAGGACAGATGATGACCAGCCTTCCCCATCCCTGTTTTAGGCCTTGTGCCATATTTTTTGTATTTTATACAAGAATAAGTAATGAGATCAAATCCGATTCAAGACAGTGTCTGATTCGGGATTGTTAATCTTTGACAGTGTTTCATTGAACAGATTACGTGCTGCGAGGTTACTCTACATCCAAAAATTATGGCGGACATTATCAACAGCGATAACAGTAGGGATGAGAAGAATAGTCCGAAAACGAATAGTGTTTTTACGTTAAACGTGACAAGGAAGGAAAATTATATGCATTTTTGTCATTTGAAGCCCTTTTATTTTTGGAAAAGTTAAAAACACTATATTCTCATACCGGAGAACAAGGTCTAGGAGGGTGTTTTAAATAAAGAAAATGTGAGGAAAACATAGATAAGAAAATGAAGACAGAGCAACAACTCGTCCAAAAAAAACAAAAAAAAAACAAAGCGACCCCAATGCGAGTGATTCCAAAATGGAGGATCGATTTACTATAACGTTGTATAAGAAATTGAGCCCCCACCCACCAAATTTGAAATTTTTCAAAATTTTCTTTGATAATCGGAAACTTTATGTAATACTCGATAAGACTGCGCTGAAAAAAGTAAAAAAAAAAAAATGAAAAACAACAAATATAAAGGGGTGGTAGTCTCCTTAAAGTCCGCCGACTTCATATAGAGAAATACACTGTAAATTACTTAATAAATAAATACAATGCAAATTACAAAAAGGTGCCTTAGAGCACTTATAAAAACGGGATACTTCCTGTCTTCATTTTCTTATCTTTGTTTTCCTCACATTTTCATTTACTGAAAACACCCCCTGGACCTTGTTCTGTAGCGGATCAGAAATTAAAATCAACTTTCTTCTTCACTTTTTCAAAAATTCACAATGACGTGTGAAATCCTGGGTTTTCACAAATAGGAAAAGGATTGACCATGTGCTTAATGAAAAAAGTCGAACCCAGATTTCGCAAGTAGGTGTTTAAATGATTTTTGACCAATGGGAGTGACTTGCATGACTTGAGGACTTAGCGATCCAGTGCTAAATTCAAAACGACTATCCCTCTAGAATAGTGAGAGAACATCCCCATTGCTCGTCGGAGAGTGGTATGTTCTTGAGGTACTGGCAGGTCCACCAATCTTTTAAGTGTGTCGGGGTCAGGTTTTTACTGAATCCATGCTTATTGTATACCCAAGCAAATCCACTGAGCTAAGTGAATAGTGACATTTGTTTTTATTCAGTGTTAAATTTCTTTAGATTGTTGTCATGTTCTACCTGGTCATGACCACAGATAGTAACGTTGTCGATATAGGCGTAGGTTCCTCAGAGGTCTTCTCGCTTGATAATGTCATCCATCACTCGCTGGAAACTTGCTACTCCATTGGTCCCTCCAAAAGAGATTTGACGAAATTGGTACAGAGACCCAGTAGCTTCAAAAGCTGTATATTTTTGTCCTTCTGGCTTGATGGCAAACTGGTGGTAGGCACTGGTTAGATCAAGTGTGCTAAATACTTGATAACAGGCAATCTCATTTACCATGTCCTCTATTTGAGGAAGCGGATAAGCATCCAGAAGAGTGAACCGATTTATCGTCTGGGAATAATCCACGACGTGCCTGTTCTTGTGAGTTTCAGGAGACACTACCAGTGTTTGGGCTTGCCATGGCGATTGAGAGGGCTCTATAATTCCTTCAGCATATGCGATATTTCTGATTGAATGAATTTAGCATCAGATAGGCTATGTCTCCTGGATTTCACTGCTATTGGATGACAGGAGTTAGATTCGCTAACAGAGAGGGATAAGGGACATTATTCATTGCAGTTAGTCCACAAATGGTGAAAAGTGGAAGCGGTCACCCGAAAGGTATTTTTACTGAAGAATGCTGACGTAGGAAATTATGCCCAAGAAAAATATCACAGCATAAGTTAGTCATAACAGACAGCTTGATATTGCTGTACTCTCTACCACTTAGATTAAGGGATACTATACAATGTCCAAGAGTAGAGGATTAATGGGAACTGCTAGCCATAAAAATTCTTTCTGTGCTTGAGATTGCTAATCCGAGCCTTTTAATCTCGTCAGGATTAATAAAATTTTTAGAGTTTCCGGTATCAGTTAGTATTTTTATAGACTTGCCTTTGATTTTTCCACACAATGTCGAGCAAGATAGAATCTCTAAGTAATTATAAGATGGAATAGAAGAAGTTAGAATAGCCTTACCATGGTTGATATCAGCTGCTGTAAGTGATCTGCAGACACGAGCTAAATGTCCTTTCTTTTTATAATTTTTGCAAAAGGAGTTTCGAGTAGGGCATCTAATTCTGCCATGTCTCTGATTCCCGCAGAAGAAGCACTTTTGTTCAGAGATGGCGGTCACGGTGTCTCTCTCATAGCACCCAGGCTGTTCATCATTTTCAGTCACCTCAGCTTGAACAGTGAAGATAGAAGCATTTAGTGAGTTCTGCTGGGAGTAATGTCTCTGTTCCATTTCAAGTGTTAGCCCCTGGTCATAAGCAGTGCCTAGATCCAGTGTTTTGTTTTCTAGGAGCCGTTGTCTGATCTGATTAGACGAAATTCCGTTTAAGAATGCGTCTCGTATGTATTCGTCTCTCGCCTGTATTGCTGTAAGAGTCTGGAAGTCGCAATCCTTGGCGAGTTTCTTTAAAGCTTGCAAATACTGGTCTACACTCTCGTCTGTTTGCTGACGACGGGTAGCCAGCAGATGCCTACAGAAGATGGTATTTCTAGGCTGCACAAAGACTCCTTCCAGAACGTCCATAGCTGAATTGTAATCGTCTATGTTGAAGATGTGTTTAAAGATAGTGGGAGAGACAAGGTTGATGAGTAGATTCAGTTTTAGCTTGTCTGTCAGTGGAATCTGTTGTTTCCCCGACCACTTCGAGAACGATATGGAAGCATAGCGGTTGCTATGTTTTTCTTACCCACATTCGGTCTATGTCATTTACTCGTCTGCGATTGGGTAATAAATCCCTACTGTTCTTGTATATGACAATTTAGCAATCGCAGTCGCCTTTAATCTTTCGGCTCTGAAGCAGCTTTTTCATATGTGTGTGGTAATTGTTTAATTTTTAGCCAATCTCGTATTTTTTATGTAAACTAAGTTTTTCCCGCACTTGTTTTTTGATCCCATCTCTTTCTTTATAAGCGGCTACTTTTCGCAAGTTAAGCAGTAGACCAACAGGCTGGCTACAGGACTCCACGTAAGTTTCTCTACTCAAACCTTATTTAACGTACACACAGACACAAAACTTTGTCTTCTGCCTGAACATTTTCACCAAGAACTTTTGAACTTTTGAACTCTTAACCAAAATTTGTGTTACTTACAATTACATTCAAAATAATTGTATTTTTCATGTTATTTATTCTTACATGAAAATCTTTCTAACATTTATAACAAACCTTTTCAGCGCAAGAAAAAACTTTCTTCATTTAATTGATTTTGGTCAACAAACAGTTAAAGGGGGACAACTTTTTCCTCTTACTCTATGTAGGCTACTATTACATGCTTTGCTTGGTTATCGAATATACTTTAATTTATTGGTTACAAATTGGAGTTGTTGTTTTTATTTTTCTTGAATCGTATGTTGGACGAATCGTAATATAAATCGTAAAGGGCTGAAAATCCTCTGCAGAAGGATCTTTTCCAGTGTGGCCACGTGTCGGCTGAGTTAGGTTTATTTGCGTCTAGATCTAGGCGTTCTGGTTTCAGGTATTTTTCCATCGTGATAGATTTTTAGTACAATCAATTGTTATGTAAAGGGTCTGAGTTAAAATAATAGAAGGCTGAGTCAGTAGAGCTTGAGTGAAGCTTTATTTTACTAAAAATCTAGCAAAAAGTTCAAGAAAATGGCTGTCTACATCATGGAGAGAGGAAGACTAAAACAAAGGGGAATTATTTGGTCCCGGAAAATCAGAGAACGATTATCTTTTATTATTTTCACCACACATCGTAACAACCATCTCTGCTCTGAAATGTATCGTAATGTCAACAAATGTAAACATGTTACGAAAATTAACGAATTTTAACGAAACTTGATTATAAACAACCGACAATTTGAAATGATTTGTTCAAACATATAATTTCAAATTGTTGGTTGTTTATAACTAGTTTCGTTAATATTCGTTAATAATCACTTTATATATTCGTGTACGGTATACCCGGATATAAGAGACCCAGATATAAGATACATTTTCTCTGGTCCAAAATTAGAGCCTGTGGTAATGTATATAAAATAGACCAAAACCTGATATAAGATAAGTTTTATCCGGTCCCGACAACTCTCTTATATCAGGGTTACACTGTATAAGCCTACTTGAATGTATAATGTGACCTCTGAATAATTTTGTGAAAACCTGATTTTCTTTCATTTTCCCAATATCAACTCACTAACTACGAAATTACATCGAAAATTTTTTTTCAAAGATTGATCTGTCCTCGGCATACCACCCGTACATCTTGATAGTGTATGTAAAACTTCTTTCTTGACAGAACCCGATTTATTTAAATATTATTACATGCCTTTTGGGCTGTGGAACGCTGAAAATACCTTCCAAAGGATTATGGATGACATGGAGGACATCTTCCAGGACATACACTACCGGCCATAATTATTATCTTCTTCTTATATGTGCCCTGTCCCTTCAGGACGTAGGCGATCATGGTTCTCCACGTCTCCCTATCCCTTGTGGCTCTTAGTATGTTTGCTCCTGTTACTCCTGGCAACCCCCGTTCCGTCATCCACCTGATCAGGCCCTGCAAATATGTTATCCGCTGCCTTCCTCTGTTTCTCTTTCCTTCTATTTGGCCAATCAGTATCAGGTTCTCCAAGCTCTCCTTCCTCACTGCATGTCCCAGGAACTTCAGTTATCTCTTCCCGATGCTCAGTATTAATTTCCTTTTTGTTGCCATTCTTTCCAACACCTCATCAGGCCACTATTTTAAAAAATGTTTTTATTTCATACTATTTTTAATATCTATTGCCAAGTGAATAATTGTAAATGAAAATAAAATGGTTCTTTTGTTATTATTACTTTGCAAAATTTTACAAGGCAGCCAGGAAGCCTTTGCTTCGGTCAGCCAATAAGAGACTAGAAGAGAGCACATTATTAAGAAAAGAACCTTTCTATTTTCATTTAGAATTATCCACTTGGCAATAAATACTAAAAAATAGTATGAAATACATCATTTAAAAAAAAAACTGAGATGGCCTAATAATTATGGCCGGTATAATATATATATATATATATTGTTCTTTTGTTAATACTGCACAATATGATGATGATCAAATGAACTTATAAATATTTAATAATTATCTATATTGCAGTTTCATCAATGAAAGAATGAAAAAAATTAGGATGATTCTCTGCTTCCTTGCCTTGTAAAATTTGTAAATTAATAATAACAAAAGAACCATTCTATTTTCATTTAGAATTGTCCACTTGGCCATAAATGCTAAAAATAGTATGAAATACATAGTTTCAATCTACAGGGTGCGATGGTAAATTGTCGCCATTTGCCTTGTAAAATTTCGCAAAGTAATAATAACAAAAGAACCATTCTATTTTCATTTAGAATTGTCCACTTGGCCATAAATGCTAAAAATAGTATGAAATACATAGTTTCAATCTACAGGGTGCGATGGTAAATTGTCGCCATTTGCCTTGTAAAATTTCGCAAAGTAATAATAACAAAAGAACCATTCTATTTTCATTTAGAATTATCCACTTGGCAATAAATACTAAATATAGTATGAAATACATGATTTCTTTTAAAAAAAATGGGGTTACCTAATAATTATGGCCGGTAGTGTATATATGTAGCAAATCTACCGGGTGCGATGGATAAATTATCGCTATCGGCCTTGTAACATTTTGCAAAATAATAACAAAAGAACCATTCCATTTTCATTTAGAGTTATTCCCTTGGCAATAAATACTAAAAATAGTATAAAATACATCATTTCTTAAAAAAAAAAAAAAAAACTGGAATCGCCTAATAATTATGGCCGGTGGTGTAGATTGTACAGGCATATACAGTACTGTGCAAAATTATTAGGACAAATACTATTTTATCTTTATCTTTTATGAGGCATCAAAATAAAGTTTAAGATCACCCCTGTCCTAACACTTTTGCACACAACTGGTAGTGTGCAAAAGTATGAGGACAGGGGTGATTTTCCTAAAAATCTCACTGAAATTAAATGAAAAAGCCAAACCTTTGTAATAAGTATTTAACTAAAAAGAAGAGAAAGAAAGGCTTCGAGATTTGAATTGGCCCCCACAAAGCCCTGATCTCAATCCTATTGAACATCTATGGGATATTTTGGATAAAAAAAAATTGATAAATCTAATGTTACTTCGCAAGACACACTTTCGGAACAAATACAAGCTACTTGGCAGGAGATACCATTAGATACATTGAAGAAGCTTGTGATATCAATGCCTGACAGAATGAAGGCTGTGATCAAAGCAAAAGGCTATTAAACTAAATATTAAATTTATTTTCTAACAAGTAATTTTTTTCTTGTTAAAGCATTTGTTAAGTGAATAAAATAAAATTACTTTAATTAAATTGTTTATTTTCTGTCAATATAAGAGAGAGAGAGAGACACTACAACTTTGGGGAAAACAAATGAAAAAGGAAATACAGCATTCTTTGAGCGTTTGAGTTATATACTTGGTGGGAAAGACGTCAAGGACCCATTGAAGGAGGAAATCATCACTCCCCTTGATCATTTGGGGGACGAGTTCAAGCGGTATTTCCCTGGTATTAATACTGAAGACATTTGAATGAGGCTGACAAGGAACCCATTTATATGTCAGGTGAATGATGCCCCTGAGGACATGCAAAAGGAGTTCTTGGAACTCAAACATGACTCTTCTGCCAAGGATAAGTTTCGTGCTGAAGATCTTGAAAAATTCTGGGTTAATATGCGTGGAGCATACCCACAACTGAGCAACAACTCATTGAAAATCCTCATTTTGTTTTCCATAACCTACCTTTGTGAGTCAGGATTTTTTTACTTTACTCACAATCAAGCCCAAAGCACAAAACCAACTGGAGGTGGAATGTGACATACGTTGCGCCCTTGCCAAAACTAACCCTGATATTGATACACTGGTGCACAAGAAGCAGCATCACCCTTCTCACTAATTTAATTCTGAAGTAGAAGAGCAAACAAAAGTCCTTTTATTTGTTACTAACCGCTCTCTTTGGCTATGCTTAGTTGTTATTAACTGCAATCTATCCACTTTACTCTGGAACTATAAGTTTATCAGTATATTTGTACATTTGAAAAATAAA
Source organism: Ascarosepion bandense (assembly GCA_037127315.1). NCBI lineage: Eukaryota > Metazoa > Mollusca > Cephalopoda > Sepiida > Sepiidae > Ascarosepion > Ascarosepion bandense. The sequence continues at coordinate 914,531 of JBBBDQ010001361.1, read as the reverse complement.
TTAATAAATAGTTTCAGTGTGTTTTAACTGTTCTTTGTCTCATACACATGAAGGGGGAAATCTGGATGTTTGAACTGGGTGTAGGGGGAAATGACAGAAAAAGTTTTGGAACCACAGATTTATTGGAGTGGTCAATTTTTACTAGAAAATGAATACCAAAATTCAGTGACTTGATTGAGTTTAGTGACTTGAGTGAGTTGCTCACTGCATATCGAGTGGTGTTGCACTTTAAACACATCATAGAATTCAGTAATACTTGTTTGTTAACTTTTGTGTAATGCCTTTACTACCTATTTGCTTTTAAAGTCGGACAGACAACGGTGTCATTTGAGCTTTATAAGTGAATATATCACAGATACACTCCTGATCAAAAATTTAAGATCACTTAAAAATCTTTAAAAAGAATTTGTTTTTTTACAGATAGATTTTAAACTCCTACCACTTAAGGTTACCAATACTACAATCTAAAAGGTTATGGAAACAAAAAGCTACATTCCAAACATTTTATTTACATTTTTATAAAATGAGGCGATTTACGCATGATCAAAATTATAAGACCAGGGGTATAAATTGTTAGATCTATGGTAATTCCAATGTGTTTAGTTCAGTTAGAGATAAGCAATCACTGCATAAAGGTGTTACCATGCCTAAAGCAAGCAAACTTACCAAAGTTGAGTGTTCTCGAATTCTAGAATTCCATAAGCAAGGTTTGTCACAGCGGGCGATCGCAGCTAAGGTAAATCGCAGTAAAACTGTGATTTGCAACTTTCTAAAGAACAGTGAGAATTATGGAAAAGCAAAATCCTCTAGACCCACAAAAATTTCTCCTGCATTGAGTAAGAGAATCAGACGAGTTGTTATAAAAGAGGGGGGACTTTCTTCTAGTCAAATTAAGGCAGTCACAGATGCTGATTGCAGTCCCATTAACCATCAGACGACACTTCCGACAAAAAAGCATGATAAATAAAAAGCGTAAACAAATTCCTTGGCTGCTTCCACGCCACAAGGTGGATCACTTAAAGTTTGGTTGTGAATACCAAACATGGGACGTTGAGAAGTGGAAGAAAGTCCTGTTTTCTGATGAGAAAAAATTCAATCTAGATGGTCCTGATGGCTTCCAACAATATTGGCATAATAAAAACATGCCTCCTGAAATTTTCTCCACACGTCATAGTGGTGGAGGGTCCCTAATGGTATGGGGTGCCTTTTCTTACAGAGGGACGATGGAGCTCCATGTGGTGCAGGGTTGTCAAACAGCGGCTGGTTATGTTAGCATGCTACAAAAAGCATCATTGATGATAGAGGGCCATAATTTGTGTGTGGATGGATGGTTATTCCAAGAGAATAATGCTGCAGTCCATGCTGCAAGACGGACTTTGACCTTTCTACAAGAAAATGGGGTCCATCTCTTGGGACATCCTACATGCTCACCAGACTTGAACCCAACTGAAAATGTTTGAGGATGGATGACAAGAGATGTTTATCGAAATGGCAAACAATACTCAACAAAAAATGAACTTCGTGAAGCCATCTTCAAAAGCTGGAGCAACATCCCCCGCACCTTAATGGAAACGCTTATTTCTAGCATGCCCGACAATTTTTGAAGTCATCAAAAGCAGTGGAGGTAGAACTCATTATTAAATTTGGTTGTTGAATGTTTTCATACACTTTTCATACACTTTTTGTACAATTTCGTAGAATTTTTGTCTCTGGTCTTATAATTTTGATCATGTGTAAATCGCCTCATTTTATAAAAATGTAAATTTCTAAATAAAATGTTTGGAATGTAGCTTTTTGTTTCCATAACCTTTTAGATTGTAGTATTGGTAACCTTAAGTGGGAGGAGTTTAAAATCTATCCTGAAAAAAAAAATTTCTTTTTAAATATTTTTAAGTGGTCTTAAATTTTTGATCAGGAGCGTATTTCTCATATAAGAGAACAGGAAAATATCGTTGCAGACTGCTTATCAAGGCTGGCTAATGCTGTAACAATATATCTTTGTGATTTACAGGAAATTGTCAATTATCAGCAATCGGATGAAAACTTAAGACAGCTTGAAACTTTTCCGTACATATAATGTGCGACATATCGTTACCGTTTCCGAGACCTTTTGTACCGCAAGAGCTTAGGAAATCTATATTTGACTGTCTGCACTCATTGTCACACCCAGAAATATCAGCCATATTACGCTTATTAAAATCAAAGTATTACTGGCCACGGATGGACAAGTCAGTCAAAGAGTTCTGCAAAGATTGCCAAAGTTGCCAGCAAGCAAAAATTATTAAACATACCAAGAGTAAAAAGTACAACTATTTGAATTACCTTCTGAGTGATTTCAACGTGATTTACACACACAAAAAAAAAAACAAAAAAAATGGGTGGACCTGAAGGAGACTACCACCACCTTTAAATTTACTGTTTTTCTTTTTCTTTTTTAATTTTTTTTCAGCGCAGTCTTATCGATTATTACATAAAGTTTCCGATTATGAAAAGAAATTTGGAAAGGTTCCAATATTTAAACAATTTTAGGGGGACTCAGTTTCTCATACAACGTTATAGTAAATCGATCCTCCATTTTGGAACCACTCGCGTTGGGGTCGCTTTTTTTTTGGTTTTTGTTTTTTTTTTTGTTTTTTTTTTTGGGGGGGGGGGGGACAAGTTGTTGCTCTTGTTTTTGTCTTTTTCAAGTTTTTTTCTGAAAAAAAAAAATTGATAATCATAAAATTTACAGGTGGTGGTAATGTCGTACCGGCGAGTGGTTCTAAAATGGGGGATCGATTTACTATATCGTTGCATGAAAAACTGATCCCCCCCCCACCAAAAAAAAATTGTTTAAATATTGAAATGTTTCTAAAATTTTTTTGTCAATCAGAAAGTTTAGGGTGTAATCGAAAAGGTTGCACTGAAAAAAAAAAAAAAAAATGAAACAACAAATTTAAAGGTGGTGGTAGTCTCCTTCAGGTCCGCCCAAAATTGAGTTGTATAATATTACATTACCTGAAGAAAGAGGTGTGTGGTCGAGTATAATGACGAGAAAACACGTGTTAAATTGTAAATAAATTCCTTTGTTTTCTGTTGTTAAAATATACACATACTTGTATTAAAAAGTGTTCCAGTGAAGTAACGTAAGACTGAGGAGATAACACATGTTATTCAAGACGAAACAAAATAATGAATTTCTTTAACAAAGTTAAACATTTGAAGTTATCACTAGCGGGTTTCAGGAAAAGTACGCAAACATTAAAAATGTTGTAATTTCAATGTTGAATAGAATTCTTTGAAATTCCACTGTTCTCATTAAAAGCTGATAATGTATCGGTGTATAATTTTTAACGTCAAAGTTATTCAAGCACTTGGGACTCTGAGGTTCAATGAATAATCAGGAAAGAAAATGTATACATTCAGTGGTCAGTCACGAAGTAATATTCAATAGTCAGTTACGAAGTAGTATTTAAAAAGTGTAAAGCAAGTTTACTTATTTGGTTTCATAAAAAGTTATACAGCTGTATTCAACATGAATAAAAAGGTATATTTTGAGGTTTCACATTAAAGTATTACATTGGAATTCAAGATGAACAGAATGTAATTTTAGGTACTTAGCTTCAACAGTAGAAAGAGTATTTGCAATCATTGGTTGTCATTAAAGGCTAATAATGTATTAGCGAGAAGTGGACATCGGTGAAACGTAGTCTCTGCTTTCTTTTTGATGCCGACTGACTTTCCTGTCGTGATTATTAAACTGGGTGCAATAAATAAGTGAAGTTTGTATTGACGTGGATTCTGTTATCAGCATTCAAGCATGATGAAAAAAGTGGGCGATTGTTGTTACATTATATAGCGGATGTACACGGGCGCCTGCTTCCTGGCCGAACTGCTATCGTCGCTGGATTTTCTCAGGGTGGCTTAGGTCGCCTCGGCGGGAAAATTGCGTCTCGTGCAGAAATATTTTTGTGAAGTGCATTAGCCAATCATATTTCGAGTTTTAGAAAAATTAAGAAAGCTGGCTGGAGCTTGCTTTCGAGAAAAGTGCACGAAAATTTAACAAGTAAAAATAAAACGATAAATAAATTGTCGCCAAGCTGCAATTAGTAAATTGTCCTATGATAGCTAAGTAGTATTTTTTATCCAATGACATTGCAAGTTTGCCAATTGTGAAGAAAAGAAATTTATTTTATTTCGTATTTACCACTTATCCATAGTAAACACTGGTTATCCGCCGACGAAAAACAAAACAAGAGTTTTTAGCAAAATTTTGATCATCTTAGAAAGGATTAGATGTTTTAAAAATAGTAATGAAAGTTTAAGACGAATTGGCATGGCGAAGGACTCGTTCCACAAGCTGAGTAAAGCATTAAGAGACAGGAAACTTTCACTAGAAACAAAGAAGAGAGTACTGGATTGCTATATGATGTCAGTTCTTCAATATGGCAGTGAATGCTGGACAATATCATCAAAGATAAAGGAAAGGCTTGGAGTAGACCAAATGTGGATCTGCAGTATTAAGAGACAGGAAAATTTCGCTACAAACAAAGAAGAGAGTACGAGATTGCTATGTGATGTCAGTTCTTCAATATGGCAGTGAATGCTGGACAATATCATAAAAATAAGGAAAAACTTAAAGCAACTGAAATATGGTTCTACAGAAGGATGCTGCAGATATCATGGACCAAGCATGTGAGCAATGATGAGGTTTTGGAAAGGGTGGAAACGAAAAGGAAATTAGTAGTAAATATCAGGAAGACACAACTAAAGTTCCTGGGACATGCAATGAGGAAAGAGGGCTTGGAGTACCTGATACTAACAGGCAAGATAGAGGGAAAAAGAGACAGTGGAAAGCAAAGGATAACATGTTTGAAGGACCTGAGCAGGTGGATGACAGAACGAGGGTTACGTGGTGTTACAGGAGAAAGCGTGCTAAGAGTCACCAAGGATAGGAAGACGTGGAACCCCATGATAACCTACGTACTGAAAGGACAAGGCACACAGAAGAAGAAGAATAGAAATTTACTTTGATCTCTCCTCTTAATAATGACATTAACATTTTGATGGAAAAATTTCGTTTTGATTAAGTTTGGGGCCTTTTTTCATACTATGCTGTTTTTTTTTTGTTTTTTTTTTTTTTTTTTTTTTCATTAATTTAGTGAAGGTAACTATCGAATACAAGGGCAAAACATGTGAGTTATTAATTAAGGGTGAGAATTTCAGTTTTGTTTGTGTAACAAATGATCGACTGGTAAAAAAAAAATCACTGACAGACCTCTGTTAGTAAACAAAAATGGATCATCTATCTAAACTTATTTATAAATGTAACTGTGTGTGTGTGTGTGTGTCTCCGTTACTTATAGACTCCGAAACGGCTGAACCTATTTTCTTGAAAATTTAGACAGTTGTACTATAAGCGTCTGCGAGTGTTCTTAGCTAGGTTTTGTGTCGAGGTACCCCCGATAAATATCAAAGATCGATAATCGGAAAAATCGGGTTATAGAAAGAGTGGTCTGATTTTAATCAAATTTGATTCACTCATAGACAAAGACATAAGATATTCAGAAGTTTCAAGGTTGTAGTTCTTACAATAGTGCAAAAAATCAATAATATAAGGCAAGATGTTTGTGTGTGTGTCTGTTTATCTCCCTGTATGTCTGTATTTTTTTCAGCCCTTTTATTTTAGTTTTTGCTTCGGGTTTGGCTCTAAGTAGGTATAATTGTAGTTCTTAGTCTCAGCCATGATACCATTTAATCAGAGGATTTATTTAGCCTTCAAAATTCAATTTCCGACGAAAAACACTTCTTTGATATCGATACCAAGAAATCAAAATTTGATTTACATCCATTCATTTTTCTTTCAGTCTATGGTTGAACACTTTTGACTTCATCGTCACTTTCAAACTTCGTGCCTCTCGTGAACGCTTTTAAGTGACCAAACAGGTGAATGTCTGAAGGAGCAAGGTCTGGGCTGCAAGGAGGATGAGGGAGCAGTTCTCAGCCCAGCTCGTTGATGGTCTGCACTGTTTGGTACCCACCGGCTGCTGATCTTTGAGTAGGCAAGGTCATCATGGACAATTTTGTGTGCTGTCCCAACAGATAGACTCAAAGTCCTTGCAATGTCATCCACTGTCACCCTTCTGTCAAACTGAATGATAACTAACCTCTGTACAATCTTGGAGCATGCTTCTTGGTCGGCCATCTTTGTTAATCTCCAAAACTCTCAAAGTTTTTTTCAATCTGCAAAAGAATTAAATCACTTTGAAAAAGAAGTAAAGGAAAATTTTTTTAAAAAACTAAGCGTCTAGCGGTGTTATAAGTCCTTATACCGAATAATTCAGCTTATTTATTGAATGACCCTAGTAGAAATCTTTATACCGAAAAATTCACCTTATATAATGAATGACCCTCGTAGAAGTCCTGATACCAAAAGATTCACCTTCTATATTGAATGACCCTCGTAGAAGTTCTTATACCGAAAAATTCACCTTATTTATTGAATGACCCTCGTAGAAGTCCTTATACCGAATAATTCAGCTTATTTATTGAATGACCCTCGTAGAAGTCCTTATACCGAATAATTCAGCTTATTTATTGAATGACCCTAGTAGAAATCTTTATACCGAAAAATTCACCTTATATAATGAATGACCCTCGTAGAAGTCCTGATACCAAAAGATTCACCTTCTATATTGAATGACCCTCGTAGAAGTTCTTGTACCGAAAAATTCACCTTATTTATTGAATGACTCTCTTAACATTCTGTATAAACTACAGGTCTAAGGTAGCTTCCTGGTGTAATCGATTTACAAGTAGGTAACTGTGAAGAAAACAACACCATTTACTTTCATCTCCATAAGAAATCTGCAAAATCTAATTAAAATAAAGTTAACAAAATAAACCTCGCTGTACTTCTTGGAAATGACCTCCAATCCAAAGTGTGTCTTTTTCGTTTTGCGCATTTAGAAATCTACCATTCGTCCGTCCATTAAATACCGTTGCCATACTTGGTCAGGTGCTCCTACTATTCTACTCGGGGTTCTTGTCAGAATTCATCTTTAACATTTATAAATTTACCATTCGTCCGTCCATTGAATACTGCTGCCCTAGCTGGTCGAGCGCTTCTGGTATTTGTCTCGAGTTACTCGTCAGAATCCATCTTTCACATTTATAAATCTAACATTCGTCCGTCCATTGAATACTGTTGCCATATCTGGTCGGATGCTCCTGCCATTCATATCAAAGTTCTCGTCAGAATCCATTATTGACATTTATAAATCTACGATTCATCCGTGCATTGAATACTGTTGCCATATCTGGTCCGGTGCTCTTGCTATTCATCTCGAGATTCATGTCAGAATCCATCTTTCACAGTTATAAATCTTCCATTCGTCCGTGTATTGAATACTATTGCCATATCTGGTCGAGTACTCCTGCTATTTGTCTCGAGTTACTCGTCAGAATCCATCTTTCACATTTATAAATCTAACATTCGTCCGTGCATTGAATACTGTTGCCATATCTGGTCGAGTGCTCCTGCTATTCATCTCGGGCTTCTCGCCAAATTTGAAAGAAGGATCTGCAATGTAATCAATCCCGATCTGGCAGCTCGACCTCAGTGGCTTTCTCACCGATGAGATGTGGCTTCCTTTTGTCTTTTTTGCAAATATTTTCACGGCTGACAAGATTTTTTTTTCTGTGCTCTGACCAAATGAATTTACTCGTACTACTAGATTGGAAAAAAATGTCCCAAACTTGATTAAAACAATGTTTTATTGTTATTAAGAGGAAAGACCAAATTATTTTTTATTATTTTATTAAATTTTTAATCTTTTCAAGGACATTCAAAATTTTGGTTAATTTTTTTCTTGCGTAAGGAAGTATTATAGAAAATTTTAGCAGCTTTTTGCCGTAAAAGATACATTAATTTAGAAATTACAGTGAAACCGATAAAATGCAACCGCAACTTCTACTCCAACAGTTTCTTTTCTCGCACTTCCTGACTGTGGAATTCCCTTCCACATGATTGCTTCCCCGACGGCTACAATCTCCAGGAGTTTAAATGTAAGGTCAATAGACACCTCCTAACACACTAACTCGCATCCATTCCTTCAAACACTCTTCCCATCTACCCAACCCTCAGCCTCGGTATCCTTACCCATCTATCACTCTCCTTCTGACATTTCCTATATCTAACCACTTATTTCTCTTTACCTTCCCCTATATAACCCCATGCGCAATAGTGGCAGTGAAATGCCTTGCTTGGGGTGAAATGATTAAAAAAAAAAAAAAAGAAATCAAATAATTGTCTATTGTAATGAATTAAGTTGTTTTAGATTTTTTTTTTAGAAAATCTTGTTAAAATATTTTTTATATCCGTAACCTCCATCTATTTTTTAAAAAAATATTTTGAGTTTAGTTTAATTGCATATCAACCACTGTGGGTTATTTAATGCCAAAAAGATGGAGTTTTAAGGTATTTTTTTAAATGTTCGATTATAGTGAGAAAGTTGATTTAGTCAGATTTTAATGAAAATTTTTTATTTTTATTCTTTTTTAGTTTAGAAAACTGAAAATGTCTTCTAGTTTTGTATTAAGAAATGATTGACTGAGAATAATTTTTTCTTCAAAATGTATTGTCAGTAATATTTTTCCTTCAAAAATGTATATTTTTCTATAAAAGTCTATTTCTATCTATATATTTCTATAAAAGTCTATTTTCATACTTTCATAGTGTTTTGATCCCAGTTTGGGTGTCAACTATTTGCCCATAGCTGGGACCTTAACAGGTGCTACCACTCTGAGTCAGGGTGGATCTGGGAACAACAGCAATTAAGAGATGATTCCATGCTCCTCACAACCTCCCAATCAGAAGCCTTGCTTCTGGATGCAGTTTACCGTCATGCCCAGGACCTTTTTAAATAGTATCACCCCAAGCAAGGCAATAAAGCCATTAAGATGGAAAGGTTGGAAGAATTAGGAACAAAGACATTAATAATGAGCAGAAAGAGAAAATAGTAATCAGGAGGACAGTGATTAACACTGCATTTAAATTTTTACATATTAAAGTTGGCTGGAAAGCATGGAGTCGGAAGGGAGTTCCAAGAGTGAGAAGTGCTAGAAAAGAAATTGCTGACATAGAAATTACGGCTACATTTAGCCATCTGAAGTATAAACTGGTGAGATACTGACACCAGTCTAGTTTGTTTTTAAATTCATGAAGCCTAGGTACCATAGCAAAGAGATCATCCAAACAATGACAATGAAAATATTTTTTCAAAAAAGGTAGAGTGAGACAACATTATAGCAATGGGTAAGTGACTGAAGTGAAGCTGCCAGTCAGTCAGTTAAGTGCCATACGTGAAACACGCTTGGGCGATCATGTCTCGAAAGAGACATGATTGACTTGGCAGAAGATTATCCTGCAGTAGGTTGCCATTGCTTTCTGCGGTAGACTGGTTGCCAGCTAAGGCTATAGAACCCAATCTGTCCTGTTATTTGATTCATATTTGAAGGGAGAAAAGCGATAGATTATATTACATTATTATATTATGTATAATTAGTGGGGGATCAGTTTATTACTTCATAACAATAGGAAACCAATCCCCCACTTTATACCCAGTAGAAGCTTTACTTATATTTTCCTCTATTATATTCAGTCAGTTAAGTGCCATATGTGAAACACGCTTGGGCGATCATGTCTCGAAAGAAACATGACTGACTGGGCAGAAGATTATCCCACAGTAGGTTGCCATTGCTTTCCGCGGTAGACTGGTTGCCAGCCAAGGCTATAGAACCCAATCTGTCCTGTTATTTAACCTATAACTGGAAGGAAGAGACGGATTAATACCTTTCCCAAGGGTATTTGCGCGTAAGTGAATGCAATGAATTCAACTGGAATTTGAACTCGGCTCCCCGATTTCTCGTTCTGAGCCGATATCCACTGCACCATAACGCACATCCTGAAGCTGCCAGATCAGGACTAATAATATTACTGTTTTATTCTTCGGATGTTATCCCAGAGATTAAGATAAATAGCAGGTGTGCCAGACCATATATAGCAGCAATATTCTAGGCAAGGACGAATAGTAGACTTATAGATATGTAAATTCTGGGGAGAAAAATTGTCTCACATGACACAGTGAACGGACTTGCCTAGCAGCTAACCAAGCAAAAGATTCAATATAGTTCTTACTTAATTCGTGAAATTTTGAGAAATTTAATTTTTGCTCCTTAATATTTATATTAATTAAAAGCAGAACTCCTTTGAGAATTTAAATCAACTTTTGTTGTCAAACAGAAATACTATTTACAAAATATCTGCTCAGAATAATAAAATTAAACGTTCAATAAGACTAAGACATTCTTTAATTAGAAAAGTTTTTAATTGCTTTCATATATGAAAGAGACAGTATATTAAAACATGAAGAACACTATTGTCTTAAGAATAAATTTAAATGAAATGAAACGTTCAATAAGACTAAGACATTCTTTAATTAGAAAAGCTTTGAATTGCTTTCATACAGGAAAGAGACAGCATATTAAAACACATGAAGAACACTATTGTCTTAAGAACAAATTTAAATGAAATAAAAAGTTCAATAAGACTAAGACATTCTTTAATTAGAAAAGTTTTTAATTGCTTTCATACTTGAAAGAGACACATGAAGAGCACTATTGTATTAAGAATAATTTTTTTAATGAAAAACGAATTTTCACAGAATTGCTTTTATTTTTTTACCTTAATTAGAATAATTTATTAAGTTTAAAATTGTTGGGACGCCCGCACCTATTCGGCTATAATGGACTATTCCATTACTATGTAAAGTAATGGTGGCATCTATGTAGGAGAGTGTGCTGAGCAGCCGATCGACAAGTCAGTCGTAGACTTCTGGTGACGACCCGGAAGTACCCATCGCTCATACTACGTCTTACGACGGTTGAGACAACCTTTATTCTTGTATTGGATACTAATAACCTTTGTAAATACTATTTTCATGGAATACAACAATTAATCTATTCCTGTTGGTGAGTTATTTATTCTTACTCACGACATAACAAAAAATCTTTTAAAATTTTGTATTAATTACACTCTTTTAGATGTTATTAGCCTGAAGTAAAAACTATATCTACTAATCATAAATGGAATACCTTAATACAATTCATCAATAACCAATATTTTTAAAAGAATTTAGAATTTTTTCATAAACATGCCAATTTTGATAAATACGGTTGCCCATATATGACATTATCAGAAAATAAGAGCGATAACTATAGCAAATTTAAAGCATAGATATGTAAAATTCAATAGAATATTAGATTAGATTATGGAGAATATATTCCTAAATTTTTAAAATTGCAGAGTATTTAAAAATTGTATGTGCTTGCTTTATATTGTGTATTTATTCTTTTACAGATGAAGCCACCCCATAGAAAAACATTTTATTAACATCTGTCATCAAGATGTCAGCACATCAACATCTTAAACAGCTACTGCTGTATTAGAAAAATGACTGAAGGGCCATAGAAAGATAACACGGACTTGGATATAAGGTTGAATAGTATATTCTCTGGAATACGTGGTAAACGTGGACTGGAGAGTATTTTCTCTCGCAGACATCCTGACTCACTCATTCACTCACTCTGTGGTTACTACTCAGTGACTATATTCACTAGCCTCCCCACAAAAGGCCGGATGTGACACATGGTCATTTTAAAGTGGGAGTTCCCAGCCATATAGCCGGGCCAAAAATAAATCTGTCTATTTTTACCGAGTCGTGGTTCTGCCCTCCGGCGGAACCACGACTGGGTTTGTGCTCTCTGCTCGGAAGCAGAGAGCGCCCTCTACCGAAGGCAGAGTGCTGACAGTGTCAACAGTAGCAGAGGCAAGTCTACTACTCAGTGACTCCCCACTCAGAGTTGGTAACCATATTATAAAAGTGTTGAAGAGTCCATTTGTAGGTAGGTCCCTACAATAAATATTTATTTCAGATTAATTGTACATTAAATCTACTAATATTCCTCAGATAAAAGTTCAAAAAAGTATATTTTATTTTTAGAAGATTTTTTATAAAAAGAATTACATTGGATTGAAATATGACTAAAACAGGACTAATCAGCTATTCTATAAAAAAAAAATACCTTAGTATTGTTTTGAACTTTTGTTCTCATCTTAGTTGATATAGATGTTATTATAGACAACATTTTGACCAAATACCCTTTGGTCATCATCAGGTGTCCATTGATTGACTGATGGATTATCTGTTGATTATTGGGATTTTTTTTTTTTCATCATATCACCCTGAACAAGGCAGTAACGCCACTGATGTGCAGGGGGCTACATAAGAGTGAAAAGATTGGGAAAGAGAAAGCTGGAAACCACATCCTAAACAGAGAACAAGGGATGAGCCTCTACACCTGTTCAATAGGCGTGGGTGGAGTGTGAACTGGGCAATAGTTTAGTCTATCTACTCCAATTGAAAAAAAGAAAAGAGTGAAAAGGTTGGAAGAGAGAAAGCCGGAAACCACATCCTAAACAGGGAACAAGGGATGAGCCTCTACACCTGTTCAATAGACGAGGGTGGAGTGTGAACCAGGCGATAGATAGATCTATCTACTCCAATTGAAAAAAAAAAAAAGTGAGAAGATTGGAAAAGAGAAAGCCGGAAACCACATCCTAAACAGGGAACAAGGGATGAGCCTCTTAACCTGTTCAACAGACGTGGGTGGAGTGTGAACTGGGCGATAGTTTAGTCTATCTACTCCAATTGGAAAAAAAAAAAAAAAAGCAAAGTGTGAAGATTGGAAAAGAGAAAACAATCATCAAAATTGTCATCTTACCCGAGATAATTAAAGGCATATCATTGAGGCTACATGGACCTGTGTCTTTTTATGTAATGATTCATCGAAGTGATTTAAACATCTTGCCATCCATCAGCTTCCCATTCATGATAATCAGAGGCATATAATAGAAGCATTCACCACTCACGTACTTTTATTTAATATCACATCTAAATTGTTATTTTATCCTCGATAATCAGAGAAATATGACTGAGGTACATTGACCAATGTTCTTTTTCTAATGATTCATTTAAGTAATTTAGAAATCTCACCATATATAGGATTTCTGTTCATAATAATCAAAGGCATAAAATAGGGGCTTTTGCTATCAATTTATTTTTATGTAATATGTCATCTACATTATTATCTTATCCAAGATAATCAAAAGCATATTATTGAGGCTACATTGACCCATATTCTTTTTCTAATGATTCATTTAATTGATTTAAAAATCTCCCCATTTTGGGCTACCCATTCGTGATAATCTTCGTCCACCCAGGTATTTTTATCTAATATGTCATCTAAGTTGTTATCTTATCCCAGATAACCAAAGATATATTTCTGACGTTATATTGACCAATGTTCCTTAATCTAATGGTTCATCTAAGCAATTTAAAAATCTCGCCATCATTGGGCTTCCCATTTATAATAATCAAAGGCATATAATAAGGGCTTCGTCCACCCAGGTATTTTTATCTAATATGTCATCTAAGTTGTTATCTTATCCCAGATAACCAAAGATATATTTCTGACGTTATATTGACCAATGTTCCTTAATCTAATGGTTCATCTAAGCAATTTAAAAATCTCGCCATCATTGGGCTTCCCATTTATGATAATCAAAGGTATATAATATAGGTTTTTACTCACCCATGTATTTTTAATTAATATTTCATTAAATCTGTTATCTAATCCAAGGCAAACAAAGGCATATCACTGAGGCTATATTGATCCGTGTTCTTTTATCTAATGATTAATCTAAGTGATTTAGAAATCTTACCATCCTAGGGTTTCACATTCATCATAATCAATGGCTTATAATAGGGGCTTTCAGCATCTATGTATTTTTATCTAATTTATGATAAATTTTTTATCTTAACCCAGATAATCAAAGATATATTAATGAGCTTATATTGACCAATGTTCCTTAATCTAATGATTCATCTAATTGATTTAAAAATCTCGCCAATATTGGACTTCCCATTTATGATAATCAAAGGCATAGAATATAGGGTTTTTTCCACCCATGTATTTTTAATTAATAAGTCATCAAATCTGTTATCTAAGGCAAACAAAGGCATATCACTGAGGCTACATTGATCCATGTTCTTTTTTCTAATGATTCATCTAAGTTTATTTAGAAATCTCACCATCCTAGGGTTTCACATTCATCATAATCAAAGGCATAGAATATAGGGTTTTTTCCACCCATGTATTTTTAATTAATAAGTCATCAAATCTGTTATCTAAGGCAAACAAAGGCATATCACTGAGGCTACATTGATCCATGTTCTTTTTTCTAATGATTCATCTAAGTTTATTTAGAAATCTCACCATCCTAGGGTTTCACATTCATCATAATCAAAGGCATAGAATATAGGGTTTTTTCCACCCATGTATTTTTAATTAATAAGTCATCAAATCTGTTATCTAAGGCAAACAAAGGCATATCACTGAGGCTACATTGATCCATGTTCTTTTTTCTAATGATTCATCTAAGTTTATTTAGAAATCTCACCATCCTAGGGTTTCACATTCATCATAATCAAAGGGATAGAATATAGGGTTTTTTCCACCCATGTATTTTTAAGTCATCAAATCTGTTATCTAAGGCAAACAAAGGCATATCACTGAGGCAACATTGATCCATGTTCTTTTTTCTAATGATTAATCTAAGCGATTTAGAAATCTCACCATCCTAGGGTTTCACATTCATGATAATCAAAGGCATATAATAGGGGCTTTCAACACCCATTTATTTCTATCTAATATATCATCAAATTTGTTAGCTGATCCAAGACAAACAAAGACATATTGCTGAGGTGACATTGATCTATGTTATTTTATCTAATGATTCATCTAATTGATTTAGCAATCTTGCCATCTTAAGGCTCCCATTCATGATTACCATGGGTATATAAGAGGGGCTTTTAGCATGCATGTATTTTTATCTAATATCTATTTTTTATCTAATTTTATCCTATCCTAGATAATCAAAGGCATATCACCGAGGCTATGTTGACTCACGTTCTTTTATCTAATGATTCTTTTAAGTGATTTAAAAATCTCACCATCCTTGGGGTTTTTATTCATGACAATCTAAGGCAGATAACAGGGCCTTTTCCCTCACATATATTTTTTCTAATATATCATCACTGTTGTTGTCTTATTGCAGGTAATCAAAGGAATATCACTGAGGTTAGAGACCAATGTTAGCCTTGGCTGGCAACCAGTCTACTGCAGAAAGCAAAGGCAACCTACTGTGGGATGATCTGCCCAGTCAGTAATATCTCTTTTGAGACATGATCACCCAAAAGCGTGTATCATGTATGGCACGTAACTGACTGAATGAAGATAATAGTTGGAAACATAAGTGAAGCTTCTACTGGGCATAAAGTTGGGGATCGGTTTTCTATTGTCCTTAAGTAATAAACTGATCACCCAATAATTACTACTTATTAATATAATCCATCTCTTCTCTCTTCAGCTATAGTTTAAAGAGCAGGATCAAAAATCTTCTTCCCAGTCAGTCATATCTCTTTCGAGACATGATCACCCAAAAGTGTGTATTACGTATGGCACTTGACTGAATAAACAAAATGAAAGAATACACAGGTCAAACTGTTGGTGAATGTCTGAGTTTTACCTGATCTGTAACTTCTGAGATTCATCCAAATATGATAAATTTTGGTTTGTACATTAGTCCTTTATGGGAAAATGTCAGTCAGTCAGTTAAATGCCATATGTGATACACGCTTGGGCGATCATGTCTCGAAAGAGACATGATTGACTGGGCAGAAGATTATTCCACAGTAGGTTGCCATTGCTTTCTGCGGTAGACTGGTTGCCGACCAAGGCTATAGAACCCAATCTGTCCTGTTATTTAACCCATAACTGGAAGGAATAGACGGATTAATACCTTTCCCAAGGGTATTTGCATGTAAGTGTATGCAATGAATTCGGCTGGAATTCGAACTCGGCTCCCCGATTTCTCGTTCTGAGCCGATATCCAATGTACCACAATGCACATCCACTATGGGAAAAATGACTAAGCCCAAAAAAGAGCCTTATTTAGCTGTTTATTGATTGGTTAAGAATATTGCTTCTTTTTTGGTTAGAAAAGATTAACAATGAAGTTTAAATTTTTCTTGTTCTATCATTCTTTTTAATTCTTTTTCAAAATTTCACTTGAAGTAAAATTATCATTAACTCCTTTGCAGCACCTTTTGATTATAAATTTTAAAGGATTTAAATGCACTTATTTGCTCCACACTCATTTGAGATGAGCCCAGAAGTCTTAAATACATTTTATTTGATAACTCTGAAAATGTAATAATTCCTCTTCTGTGATTAGTTAAATAATGTGGAACTCAGGGCCGACTTTTAGACCTTTTGACCTTTTATAGGTTTTAGGAAGTTATGAGTTATGGATGAGTCGTTTATCTAATGACAATGTCTGTTCCCTCAATGTACAGAGGGAACAGACATAATTGATTAGGGTGCATATTGGCCTTGTGTAATGATTAAAAAAAAAGAATATTGAAAGATATAAAATAAATCTTTATATACACAATATAATAAAAGCAGAATAATAAGGTGAATGTTGAGGTTTTAAGAGTTCAAGTGTAAAAATCCTAGTGTATACAACAGATATAGTGATAGAGAAAGAGTTCAGGAGGAAGTAAATATATATATATATATAGTGTATCGAGGCAGCAGATAATTTTCTAAACATATACTGTTAAATATAAGAGACAATGAATGTCTATTATGTTTTAATCATGTGCTGTTCTAAACATCATATTTTGGCTTTAATTTCAGGGGAAAATAAAGACAAAAATTATCCAACATTTGCATATTTTTTTATTATGTTGGTTCTACACTTTCGGTTCACATGAGCGATCTTCAGAGAGGTTACAAGGACGTTAACATAAAAATATCCACCATCAGCGATGATTTTATCTTGTGTTGGCATAAAACTTTGCTAAGCAACGATAACAGTTACCAAAAATAGCAAACGCAGTTTGTAAATTTGTAATGTGGTTCTATGACGTCACACTACGTGAGAGCTTGAAATGATAACAGAACCATATATTTAAATGCAATGTAATGTGTTATGACCAGATTTAAACATGATTTTAACCTCTCTGAAGATGGCTCATGTGAAAAGCTTAGAACCAACTTAATAAAAAATTATCCAAATGTTGGAGAATTTTTGTCTTTATTTTCAACTGAAATTAAAGCCAAAATACGCTATTTAGAACGGCTCATGATTAAACATAATAGACATTCATTGTCTCTTATATTTAACAGTATATGTATATATGTATACAAATGTAGTAGCCATTGCTTGATCATAGGGTGAAAGAAGGTATGTTTGTTTTCAAGGTAACAAGGATAGGTTAACTGCCTAAGATCAACAAGTGGTCATGCAAATGTTTTATTTCCTCTTTGGTTGACTTTCCATCTGTTAAGTACACAGCTATAGATCTGCATTGAAAAGGCCATTTTCTTTTCGTTGACTCATGGCCTTATGTCATGGTTGTGAAAGCTTTCTGATAGGTTGGTTGAAAATTTTGGTTTCCTTGTGATTATTTGTTTATATTTGTTTATATATTTTCTTCATTTCGAAATTTTTTGGATTGTATGGTCAAACTATGGCTTTGTTTGTCTGGTGATTTTTATTATTCATCTATTTTTTAAAGATGGTGAAAATTTGGTGTTCTTGTTATTTATTTTGAAATTATGTTTTTTTTTATTTATTTTATTTCTTTATCACCACACAACTCAAACATAATTACGAGCTTGTACCTGTTGAAAATGTCATAAAAATAAATACTATTATGACATTCTAAATTTTATAAATATAAAATTGCATTGTAACTATATGTTTTGATTTTGAGAAGACTTGAGTCTAAATTTGATGTATGATATTGGAAAAAACATGAGTTTGTTGGTTGCGGTAATTGTATCAATGTCAGTGGTTGGTGTGTAGCATAGGGTAGGGTAGGGTTAATGTTTCTTTGGTTCAGCCTAGTGTCATGCTTAACCAAACTCCCTACAGTTTACAAGTTTTATGCAGAATTATCCATCATCAGAAGGTTGGTTGTCAGCAGGATGGAATAGTGTGGAATAGTGTAAGAATAAAATATACATTTTGCTTTTTAAAATAGAAATTTATTAAAAGAAAGAATAACACAAGTTGTAGAAGTTACTGTTCAATTAGAAACCTTATTAAGAAGTTAAGGGTAGAATTTGGGTTCAATGATAAAGTTGAGTTAAGGGTATCAAGCACTGTAGAAAATGCTCACAGTAGGAATTGTTGAAAGAGATTAGGAGAAAGAGGATATCAAGCACTGTAGAAAATGCTCATAGTAGGAATTGTTGAATGAGATTAGGAGAAAGAGGATATCAAGCACTGTAGAAAATGCTCATAGTAGGAATTGTTGAAAGAGATTAGGAGAAAGAGGATATCAAGCACTGTAGAAAATGCTCATAGTAGGAATTGTTGGAAGAGATTAGGAGAAAGAGGATATCAAGCACTGTAGAAAATGCTCACAGTAGGAATTGTTGAAAGAGATTAGGAGAAAGAGGACACTGTCCTAGTTGCTTGAAGTTGAAGTTACATTTTAGATGTTTGGCTCCCATCTGTGACTGTGATTCAAGCACCTTTTAGAGTATTCAGATTTTCGCACTTGCTGGCAAAGTCCTTTTTGTCAAAAAATCATTTCAACACCTACTTGCGAAAAGTAATTAAGCACATGGTCAATTCTTTTTCTATTTGGGAAAACCAGGATTTCACACATCATTGTGAATTTTTGTAAAAGTGAAGAAGGTTGATTTTAATTAATTTCTTATCCACTACAGGTGTTCAAGTACAGGTAACTGATAAAATTTCAAATGTTGATTTTTAGGGAAGATAAAATCTCCTGGTTTGGATGTTTGACAAAAAGAATGTTTTTAAATTTATATTTCAGTCTATTTGGCCTTAAGCAGTACTAACTTATACCTATGAAATATAAGATTTGAAGAAAAGTGAATTGTCTTAAGGTACTTTAAAGGTAAAACATTTTATTTTAGAAATTACTATAAATTTGTTATGCGTAATAAATAAAACTGAAGCTAAATAGGTAATTTTTGTTAATTATTTTTTTTGGGAAGAGAAATTCGTACGAAGCTTTAATGAAGGTTTGAAACCTCAAGGAGCAAAATTGGTAAAAAAAACTATCTAACTCCAGACTTGCTGGGTTAGAGGCTACATGTGAGCTGTGACGTCACAAGCGGTCATGTATGAGAAGTTAACATGGCGGCCGATCGCACCCATCGGACAAATACTTTAGATATAATATGGAGATATCTCTTAATATTGTTGAATCTACAGCAAGTAGGTAAGTGCAGAAGATACAGTGAACATTCTTTTTTCTGTTGCATTCAAAGTCTTCTTGCTATTTATTTTTTGTTCCTTCTAAGACATCCGTATTTTTATGTCACCCTGTGTTAAAAATGTTGTGTATATGTGTTAAAAAGGTAGAAAATCTTGTGTGTTAATATCGGGCTTTTTCGTTTGATAAGGTTTTAGTTTTTATTGTTGTGTACTTTTAATGGTGAAATAAGCTATGGAATAATTTATCTAGCTCACGAGAAAAGCATATGCTTTCTTTGGTTACTTCGAGGGCTTTAAAAACGTCCAATGTTTGTTTACAATAATATTCGTCATTACCTGTCTTTTTTTTTCTGTACTTAAAAAGTAAATTCCTTTATGAGTCCGAAAAAAAAAATTCATAATTATTTTTGCATTGACTGAAGGAAAAACAAAATGAAGAAAAGAAAAATACATAAGCATATATATTTGGTTCTCTAAAATGCAGATAAAATATAACAAGAAAAAAAAATATCCCCCCTCAATGCCATCTGTCCATAAAGTGAGGGTCCACTTTATTGTTTCCTTTAGGTCATCATTTGGTCCGTCTAACACCTTTATGAAGAAAACAAGAAAATACGACTTTAAAATTTCCTTAGGTTATTTTTATGACCTTCTCACTTTTATAGACATCTTTAAGAAGATAAGACAACTGGAAAAAGCATGTAGTTTTAAAACCTCCATGAAAATTGGGAAGAAAATGCGGCAAAAATCTGTCCCAGGCCTTTTTTACGACAGTCATTTTGAAAACAAGATTTAGATAACGAACGTCATTTATTCAGGCAATGAAAGATGTGATAGGAAGCACATGTAACTTGCGTTAGAAGTGATTTTCATTAAATCAGACCTTTTTGTAACCTATTTATTAATCTCAAAGCTGGTTTCTACAATTTGGTTAAATTAAGCGGAAGCTTCATTTGTTTTTAATGTTTTTTTTTCTTTACAAATTAAAAAATTAAAAAAGAGAAACAGGTTTAGTTCTGTCATAAGTTTAAAAAAAGACATGTTTAATGTTAGTTAAACGAACGTAATCAAATCAAATATTACTTTTTATTGTTTCACAAAAAAAATTAAATTTAAAATCTGCCTCCCTTCTCCATCAATAAAAAAATTACCTTAAAAATTCAAGGAACAAGTGCTTCTTTCTTCTCTCTCTCTAGCTTGAATAATTAATTAAATGAAATCGAAATGACTTGGAAGCATATTTCTTATTATTGTAGATAAGGCATGTAGATATGTTTTTATTTCTTGCGGAGGAAATTAGTAAAAAAAAAAAGAAATACTGATTTAAATTTTAAATTGATTTTTTTATTTTTTATTTTTCAGTGAACTGAAGGTGTGTGTAGTCTTTTTTGTGGTTTTATATATATATATATATATATATATATATATATATAAAATATATCTGAATTAAAAAAAACTTATGAACAAGATAATTTTACTTATTGCTTTTTTTATTATTTAGACTTAAATTGTTGGTTCTTAATTTTTTAAAATTTGTTTCAAATTTCGAATGTCCCATCAAATGAAGATGGAAGAATAGGATACGTAGTAAATAATTTATATTTCCTATTATATAAATCTCCATTAACCACTGTCCCATAGCTATCCTTACCTGACCAAACCGTAGCAGCAAAAAAAAAAAAAAAAAAATCGCTGTTGCTGCTATAGTCAACCTCGACAGGGTTAGATCAAGCTCTTCGGATTATCAGAAAGAATAAATTAATTTGACAATTTTTAGGCTTAACCATCACTTCGTTGATAAAAATAAAAAAAGTACACATATGATCTGATCCCGTCCCCACAAGAAAACAACCCTCTCTTAATTAAGGGGTCAATTAGTTGCTGTGACACTAGTTTTACTTTTGATTTATTCTCTTAAAGGTATTGGAGAGATTTAAAAAATGTTTTAATATGCGAATCGAAGAGTTTTTAAAATTTCTTTAAAAACAGAATTTTTTATTAATTATTTTTATTTTTGCGCAAATTACTTTGTTTTTGTAGGTAATCAAAAAGACAATTAAAATATCACAGATTAGCAATTACAAACAGAAAAAAAATGTGAAATTGTAAAAAAAAAAAAAAAAAAAAAATTTAAATTTAAAACTTTTAAATTTTCCCCAAGCAGAAGAAAAAAAAAGATGAAATTACCATCTAGATAAATTTTATTTTTATATAATCGTTAACCTGTGGATATCTATTTGAAACCCGATTTTTATTGAATATCGATAAATAGTGATTACAGGAGAAATCATCGACTTGTAGAGCAAAAAAGATGTTTAAACATGGACGAGACAGCAAGAGAAAAGACCACCTTTTAGTATTTGACTCGGAAATTGCTTGATAATTTTTCCTATTAAACAACAAAAATAAAAATAGAATCAGATTTTCTTTCTTTCTCCGTCCAAGATTTTTTAAAGTGTAATTTCTATATTTTTGATTAAGTTAAATATTTTAAAATTAAAAAAAAAAGTTTAAACTGTGACTAGAGAGAGAAGTGTAAAACTTTTTGTAAAAGTTAAATTTCCAGGTATTTTCTTTAGACATTCTTTTAGCATTTTTGTTTTTCTTTTTATATATTTTGTCAGGTAAATTAATATTTCTCCTTTTATTGAATTAAGTTTTCATTTCTAGATGAGATTGGAAACCTACACAAAAAACGGGTACCTCCATCAAGAAAAGATTTTTTTCTTTGTTTTTTAGTCAAACATCTTATTCTTGAATATTCCATTCTCTTATTAGATAATCTTTTACTAATTTGCCTAGTGAGTATATTGTTACAAATCATTTTTTTTTTGTTTTTTTTTATATAAGCTTTTTTAGCCTTGATTTTTAATTTTATGTATTCATTTTTGACTCAAAAATGATTTGAGGCAAGTACATGTTCTATTTTCTTCTTTATGTAGTTTTTTTTGTTTGTCCAGAAGTTTAAACCGAATATTGCTTATTTTACTTCTAGAAAGGAAAAAAAAACGATTGAAAAAAATACCTCATATGGGACCCTTTGTTAAGAATAAGATTAAGGCCCGGGTAGAGAGAAAGAGGGGAAAAAAGTTAAATTTCTGACCTTAAAAACAACTGGAAAAGGAGGAGGTAAGACAGTGGGGTTTGAACCTGGATCTTCTTAAAGAATAAAATATCTATTTTTATTACCCAAATAAAACTAAGCCTACTAATATGGTTTTTCATTTTATATATATATATATATATATATATATATATATTTATTTATTATTAAAAAAATAAGTTACCGTAAAAATTGGGAAATGATGCTAGTGAATATATGTGTACGTGTGTTGGGTTGTGTGTAGTAGTAGCGGTATGTCTTGTAAGGGTGAAAGAGATTGCTGCCTCCCCACCCTGAAAGTAGTAGTAGTTGAAGCACTTCATTATGCCTGACTTGAATTTTCAACTTGGGACACTAACCTGCTCATATATATATATATATATATATATATATATATATATATATATCTGTTATTGTATAAAAACTTTATTTCTTTATTTTTTTTTTACCCCCATTTAAATTCGGACATACTACCATCATACCCACTTTCTTTCTCCTCCTAAGTTATTTTTATTTTTAATTTCCCCAACCTGGGTCAGAATTACTAACCATAGCGATGCATTATTCTTGCATTTTTTTAAAAAAATTTTTTGTCTCTTTTCGTTTTATTTTTGTACAGACTACACAACAGGAATTCGTGTGAAGATATATAACCTTTTTCCTCTCGCTTTCTTATCCATTTTTACACATTTTACAGCAGTACTCAATTTGTTTATTTAAAAAGCTTAGTTCTTTCTGTCGAAATTCCATTCTCAGACTTTTTTTTTTTTTAAGCCTCTCGTATTGCGATGAAAACTGTTTTTAAATCTCATTTCAAGACTTAAAGGCAGGGTTGGAGGAGGATAAAAAAAAAATCCTTCACAAAAAGTCAACAACATGCACTGATTTTTTTTTTTTTAAAGAAATTATTTACCCTTGTTTGTGATTATCTTGAATGATAATTAATTCTCTTCATCTTAATTAAATACAGAAACTGCGAGTTGAAAAATACGGTCAGAGACGTCAATGTGTGTCAGGAACATTTTTGTATTGTAATGAAAATGTTTAGGTGCCTGGGGGGGGGGGGGGGAGTAGTGGGTATAAAATGTAAGTTAATCAATCACCAAACCGGTCCGGCATTTTTATTCATTTATTCTTGGAGTAAGTTTGAAAATTTATCATCAATCAGAAAAAGATATTTACCTTTGCTAACTACAAACAACTACAGTAAGAAAAATATTGTAAAAAAAAAAAAAAAAATTTTTATTGAGGCTTTTTTTTTCATCTGAAAGCGTAAGCGTGCATTAAAAATGGTGTACTAGCTCGTTTTATGGACTTAAAAACAAAACTTAATGATTTTTTTTTTAAATCCGTTTTTTCACTTGTGATGTTGCAAAAAAAACAAAAAAATAAAAAACAGTTCCTGGTGTATGTGAACACCCACCTTTTTAACTATATTTTCCCTTGGTTCCCATTGCTTGTTGACGCTAGCATTATTCTCTCTTTTTTTTTTTTTTTTTTTTTTAGTAATATTTCCAATATGAGGGAAAGTAAAAAAAAGTTTATACAAAACTCGTTACTTCAAATTCAAAATAATCTCTTCTCAAATGCCAGAAGGTTTTATTTTGAATTATGTCATCCCAAGTAAGGCGTTAAAGCCACTAAGACGCAAGGAAGGAGTATCTGAGTGAAAGAATCTGAGAAAGATTATTTTTTTTTTTTTAGAGGAGGAGACTGATTTTTTTTTTTTTTGTTAATAATTTGTATATACTAAAATACACACCAAAAAGAATTCTCCTAGAGCAAGGCCATTCCATTGCACTTCGGTCGGGTTGGCTTTTGTGAGTGCTTCAAATGTGGATAACTCAGTTGTACTAAGTGCGAGGTGAGCATGAACATGCACACACTCCACAGCCGAAAAACGGTTCTTTTTTTTTTTTTTTTTTTTTTAAATTGTACAAAATTCTCTATAAGTACCTCAAATATCATCTACACTTACAACTATCTGAATTTTCAGAATTTTTCATTCTGATGGTTGAAGTTTTCATTCTGACCCAAGGAATGATCCATCTTGTAGCCAAGTCAACAAAACTGTTTTCAGCTAGGCTTCATCAAATTTTTGTTCTGATTCTGTATCAGTGATACACACACACACACTCCACAGCCAAAAACAGTTTTTTTTCTGTTTTTTTTTTTAAATTGTACAAAATTCTTTGTAAGTACATCAACTATCATTCCTGCTTAAAAAATGTGAATAACTCCCTCATTTGTCAGAATTTTTCATCATCTTCTATCAACTTGAAATGTGTTCCTTTTGTCTTATCTGATCTTTTGTTATCCATCCCAAATAATATAAAGATACTTATCGGAAGTGTTTGTTTTCTTCCATTAAATTTTTTTTTTTAATTGTGCAAAATTCTTTGTAACTATCTTAAATATCGTCCCTGCTTAGAAAATGTGAATAACTCCCTGATTTGTCAGAAGTTTTCATTCCAATGGTTGGAATTGTTGCGAGGTAAGCTAAACAAATTTTGATTTTTAATTTATAATTAAAAGAGCGCCAAAAATTTAACGAAAGAAAACGAAAACTTTCGATAAGTACCTTTTATATTATTTGAGATGGATAACAGAAAAGATCAGATAAGACAAAAGGAACACATTTCAAGGAGACAAAGATGATTGACATTGCATTTAAATTTCTGAATATCAAAGTTGATTGGAAGAAAGCCCTACAGACAACTGAACAAGAAACTGTTAGCATAGAACTTATAGCTAACCATTTTAACTGTAAACTGAAACCCAGCTGTTAATTTAGTCAGTTAAGTACCATACATGATACACACTTGGATGATCATGTCTCTTTCGAGACATGACTGACAGGGTAGAAGCAATTCCTGCAGTAAATTGCCATTACTTTCTGGGGTAGACTGGTTACCAGCCAAGGCTATAAAACCCAATAATCTTGTTATTTAATCTATAGCTGGAGGGAGAAGTGACAGATTAATACCTTTCCCAAGAGTATTTGCATGTAAGTGAATGCAACAAATTAAACTGGAATTCAAACTCGGCTCTCTGATTTCTCATTCTAGGCTTACTGCATTTAAATTCATGGTGTCAAGGTATCAAAGAGGAAGGCAACATTATAGTGGTGAGAAAGTGATTGATGTCAAGAACAAGAACATTGCACATTCTTCGTTGGGTTCTGTTAAGAATCTCTTTATATGTAGTAGAAGCATCAGACCAGGTGTGGCAGCAATGTTCAATTCACGGACAAATAGCAGACTCATTTACCTAACGTGACACAGTGAACTAAATTGCTTAGCAGCAGACTGAGCATTTGATTCAATATAATTGTTCCACTTCATATCAGTAGACAATGTTGGCCTGACAAGACACACAGTCACTCTCCTGGAATTTAGCATCGGCCGCGCTGTTGGAAGGCTAAAAAAATTTTCTACGAAGATTAAAAGAAGTTTCATTTTGGAAGTGTTGATTTTTTTTTTTTTTAATCATATCACCCTGAGCAAGGCGGTAACGCCACTGATGTGCAGAGGGCTACGTAATAGTGAGAAGATTGGAAAAGAGAAAGCCGGAAACCACATCTTAAACAGGGAACAAGGGATGAGCCTCTTAACCTGTTCAATAGACGTGGGTGGAGTGTGAACCGGGCGATAGATAGATCTATCTACTCCAATTGAAAAAAAAAAAAAAACAAAGTAAGAAAAACTAAAAGTATTTTCAGTAAAGCAAGTGCATCTTTGAAATATGTAACAGTATCGTTGTCATGGATCCATCATTAGAGCAAGTAATCAGTATAGTTGGTGAGCTGCGTTCAGTTTTGCAAAAAGTACCCCACACAGATTACAAACCGCTAATCAACAACTTTATTACAACCAAATGGCAAGAGTTGTGGAACTCCTGCAAAAATAAAAAAAAAACTCTACAAAATTAAACCCATCCTCAAAGAATGGATAGAAGTTAAAATTTCCAATAGAAAAATGTCAAGAAAAGAAGTAGTAATGACTAGACTTCAAATAGGCCACACTGCTGTCACCCATTCAGTCAGTCAGTTAAGTGCCATACGTGATACAAGCTTGGGCGATCATGTCTCGAAAGAGACATGACTGACTGGGCAGAAGATTATCCTGCAGTAGGTTGCCATTGCTTTCTGCGGTAGACTGGTTGCTGACCAAGGCTATAGAACCCAATCTGTCCTGCTATTTAACCCATAACTGGAAGGAAGAGACGGATTAATACCTTTCCCAAGGGTATTTGCGCGTAAGTGAATACAATGGATTCAGCTGGAATTCGAACTCGGCTCCCTGATTTCTCGTTTTGAGCCAATATCCACTGTACCACAATGCACACCCATTCACATCTACTAAAAAGTGAGGAGGCACCAATTTGCATTCCATGCCAGGAGCTCTACACAGTGAATCATATACTCACAAGCTGCATAGATCTTTAACAAATGTGATTAAGATACTATCAAGAAAACAATATGAAAGACATCTTCAACAAAGCTAACCAAAACGACCTTTTAGAATTTCTAAAAGCAACAAAATTATATCACAAAATATAGTTGCAAAAGATGGCATATAGCCATCACACATCAAATCACAACACCTCTACTTATATCTCGACAGCAATACTCACAAAAGATCAACAAGCAGTAAACAAAAAACAAATTCTTTGCCATTAAATGACCCAAAAGGTAGATATGCTGGTAAAACAAACAACTAAACTTTTGCACTTTGAATACATTTATTTAATGTCTACATAGCAGGCATTTTGCATTAATGCTGAGTCATCTCCCATGGATCTAATCTTGGCACAATGTTAAGTTCATCAAAAACCTGCCCAATGTTTTTAGTTCCCAATTTGGCATTTATGCAGATGACAACTATTACTCCTGTCTTCATAGCAAGCTAGAAAAAAAGTAAGACTGGCAACTGCTCTCAAAAAAGGACCTCCAATCAGTTGTTAACTGGGGCATGGAATAGCTTGTAAATTTTCATGCCTCCAAAACAAAACTGTTTTCATTTAATCACCAAAGACACTTTTTTCTGCCTGACAAGTGTGGTTAATGGTAAACTCTTTGGTGCCATTTTAGGCTCATTTTTTTTTCCCACTGACATGAAGTGGCAATGTTGTATCAATTGCTAGTTTTACTGCTAGGAATATTGGTTCTCTGTATTGTGCCAGACAATTTTTCTTAATCAAATCCATCTCACACATTTATAAATTACCGTTCATCCATAGCTATATCTGGTCTGGTGCTCCTAGCTGTATATCTCGAGGTTATTGGCAAAATTCAAAGGGCTGATCATGCAATCAGTCCTGATTTGGCATCTTGGGTTTTTCATAGGATATATAAATCTCTTTAGTTTCAGAAATTAATGAAATGGAACTAACCAACATGTTTAATTTATTCTTTGAACATTATTTTTAATTGATATGTGGATTTGAGCAGATATTCTGTTTTTAATTAAACAGTGAGTGTGTGTGTGTTTTTATTTATATATATATATATATATATATATATATAAGTCATCCACATCAAGCCCTTTTCACTGTATCACAGCTCATATAAAGAATACCTAGAGACGTGTGAAACCTAGGTAGGTTGTCTGGCTCTCTAGGTATTCTTTATTTATTCCGCTCTACCTAAGTATTGAGTGCTTTTTTTGTTATTTGACTGCTCGTGTCGGGGTTTTTTTCTTTGGACTACATGCTGACTCGGTCTGAGCTCTTTTGACTGATGTTCATGTATTTAGCTCTTTTTTTTAAACCATTTTTTTTCCCTTGTTCATAGATATGTGGAAGGTTTTTCGGCACAAGTATAGTTATCTCTTATATATATATATATATATATATATATATATATATATATATATATTCTTATTTTTTAGAAATTTTGTTAGGTAAATGTTTCATTTGACAAGAATTGAACATACAACCTTATGTTATGGGTTGCAGGTTCAAATCCTGCTGAGTGACACATTTTCATAACAAAATTTCTCAAAAATAATTGTATGTGTAATATATATATATATATATATATATATATATATATAGTAAATTAAATGGCTTATAGGCATATATTAACCCTTTGTTGCATATTGGTTACAATTGTAACCAATATGCAACAAATGGTTAAAATGTTGTTTCATGTATGATCACAAAAGTTAAACAATGTCAAGCCTGGCCAGTACCTAGATGGGTGACCATTTGGGAATATCAGGTACTGTGAGGGTGGTGTAATGGATAACAGCTCGCAATTGGAGAATAGTTCTAATTATGTTTGTATTTAATTACGTGTAAATATCATTGGGAAAGGTATCAATCCAGATTCTCTCCCCAACTATGGGTTAAGAAGTAGAACTTGTATTAGTAAATCAATATCTGCCAAAAATTCTTACCATCTAAAAATATCTTCTGACTTTAAATAATTTGCTGAAGGTTAAGCTGTAAAGAAAAAAACGAAATCTGTTTATAAATTTGTAATCTTAAAAAAAAACAACTAATTGACAACTCAATTTTTGAGTTTTGTGTTACAGTGCTTATCAGATTAGGCTTGATATTGTCACTACGCTGAGCACTTTGGCAAAAATTCTGCTGACCTTAGAATGCAATAAATTAAAATGTTCACACATTTAGGTAGGTATCTTTTTTACACATTTCAATAGTTGTCTTTTTTCACAAAGATATTTGTGTAATGAAGCGAAGTTGAATTGGATCTCTGCTCTCCAAATTATAATTCTAGGCCATTGATCAGTCTTGATGTTGCTTAACTTTGATCGTACAGGAACCGGTGTTTCAACATGATGTGGCTTTAAGTTTGACAGTCTAACACCCTGACACTGATCTTAGACAAAAGTTAAATTATAATTCTGTTTGTTTTTGATGGGTACTATTTCTGTAAATGTAAGAGACCAGGAAAAAGAAAAAAAATTTCTATTAGTATTAACCATTTCGAAGGCCTATATTTCATGGTGGTAATTTTACAACTCTTAAAAGTATCCTTAATTTTTTTAAGTATAGCATGATTTTTTTAATAACCTTAACATGCAGAGATGTAGGAGGAATTGGAATGATGTTGATAGCAGGATTATTAATCATTTTCAATACTGGGGGGAGTGCTGTTTGCCATCACTTGAACTCTCAGTGAAAGTAACCAGATATGAAAGGTCATTAAAATTATCAAATCTTTCAATATGAAAAAAGGATCGTCTCTGTGATGATGATTTATTTTTAACTAAATTTCACTCTATACAAGTTTCAACAACCACTCTGACTCAAGGGTAACTAAATAAGGTGTGATATGTATATAAGAGGTAGATAGAAATGATGAGGATAGTGACTGACCATTGATTTAGAGGTTAAGATCAGAGTTCAGGAATGTAATCAGTGGGTTTTTGTTCTACAAAGTAGCAGTTCTTGGCTAAGGAGAGCTCTCTGGGTGGAATTTCTTCTTTACAGCTGAAATTTGAAGGAAATATGGGCAATTTGACTCTGTAGACATAACCTGATGAGTCATAGTTCTAAAAGTAAAGAGTAAAACTAATCTGAATATTTGTCATGGAAATAATAGGCTTGTGGCTATAAAGTGAAAGAAAATAAATGCTTCCCGACATGACCGTGTACGTGATTTTGAACTAAAGTAAGTGCTTCCCGACATGACCGTGTACGTGATTTTGAACTAAAGTAAGTGCTTCCCGACATGACCGTGTGCGTGATTTTGAACTAAAGTAAGTGCTTCCCGACATGACCGTGTGCGTGATTTTGAACTAAAGTAAGTGCTTCCCGACATGACCGTGTGCGTGATTTTGAACTAAAGTAAGTGCTTCCCGACATGACCGTGTGCGTGATTTTGAACTAAAGTAAGTGCTTCCCGACATGACCGTGTGCGTGATTTTGAACTAAAGTAAGTGCTTCCCGACATGACCGTGTGCGTGATTTTGAACTAAAGTAAGTGCTTCCCGACATGACCGTGTGCGTGATTTTGAACTAAAGTAAGTGCTTCCCGACATGACCGTGTGCGTGATTTTGAACTAAAGTAAGTGCTTCCCGACATGACCGTGTGCGTGATTTTGAACTAAAGTAAGTGCTTCCCGACATGACCGTGTGCGTGATTTTGAACTAAAGTAAGTGCTTCCCGACATGACCGTGTGCGTGATTTTGAACTAAAGTAAGTGCTTCCCGACATGACCGTGTGCGTGATTTTGAACTAAAGTAAGTGCTTCCCGACATGACCGTGTACGTGATTTTGAACTAAAGTAAGTGCTTCCCGACATGACCGTGTACGTGATTTTGAACTAAAGTAAGTGCTTCCCGACATGACCGTGTACGTGATTTTGAACTAAAGTAAGTGCTTCCCGACATGACCGTGTACGTGATTTTGAACTAAAGTAAGTGCTTCCCGACATGACCGTGTACGTGATTTTGAACTAAAGTAAGTGCTTCCCGACATGACCGTGTACGTGATTTTGAACTAAAGTAAGTGCTTCCCGACATGACCGTGTACGTGATTTTGAACTAAAGTAAGTGCTTCCCGACATGACCGTGTACGTGATTTTGAACTAAAGTAAGTGCTTCCCGACATGACCGTGTACGTGATTTTGAACTAAAGTAAGTGCTTCCCGACATGACCGTGTACGTGATTTTGAACTAAAGTAAGTGCTTCCCGACATGACCGTGTACGTGATTTTGAACTAAAGTAAGTGCTTCCCGACATGACCGTGTACGTGATTTTGAACTAAAGTAAGTGCTTCCCGACAATAAATAAAATGTTTTTCTTTACAAGACTACATACATAATTTTGAAATAAAGCTGCACAAGGTGGATTGAGCAGCTCCATCTCAGAAATGGCAGCAATACTCCATTTTTGGCCTAATCTGTCTCCTGGCAAGAGGAGTTGGGTATTTCCTGGTGTGGTAGAATGAGCCAGCCATTTTCTCTGGTTCTTTAGCAGTAGAGTATATGTTTGAGCTTTGAGGTCTTGAGTGAACTTGAGTACCAGTAAATGTTAAAAACATGGAGCCTCTATGAAGAAGAGTTGAACTGTCTGGTTCATAGCAGGAATCAATGAGAATGTGGAAGAACATCCTTTAAATTTGGAGAGACTCCTTCTTGCTTTGTTTCTTGAAGGAACCTCCAAACATATGGCATGAATATGCAAATGAATGATACTAAAACCCCTCCTCTGCCAAATCTCTTTCGCTTCATAATTTCAAAACTAAAATCATGTTTCATGTTTTTTATTTTTTTTCATCTTAAAGAAGTTAAATATATGTAGGTAGATCAATAACTCTACTGAAGTAAAAAGGCATTTGTTTTGAAACATTCAATTTTTAATAAGATTCCCTTCTTTGCAAATGCCCTGCACAGAATACAGTATTGAATGTTAATCACATACACTGCACATTATGCAATAAAGATTTGCGTTCAAAAGCCAACTTGTAACTCTCAGGTTATAGACTATTGACATTTTGTATTAATGGTATCTTTTTAAATTTTTATTTATTTTTTTTTTAGAAACTTAGCACAAATTGTTTTCTAATTTAACCCTCTAGGGCCATTCGTATCATATTTGATACAGTATGAAAACAAGCCTTGAAAGAAATATTTTCCTGAAAAATTTTTTAAGAGAAATATTTTATAAATTTCAAATGAAAGCAGTATTGACTGCTCAGTCAATGAATACCAAATGTTTCCTTATAGGGAAATACCAAATGTTTCCTTATAGGGAAATACCAAATGTTTCCTTATAGGGAAATATTGTATCAAATATGATACGAATGTCCCTAGAGGGTTAAAGCTATAACATAGTTTCCTTAAAATTAATTTAATCTGTGTGAATTCTAACTTTTTACTTAACATTTTTGACTGACCTTTCTTTAATCATAGGTTGATTTTCTAAACTTTTGACTAGTACGAGGTAACCAAAAAAGTTCTGTTCATTTTTAAAAAAGAAAATGCTTCACAGTATGTGTTACATATTTAGTCTTTGAAGTAATCGTCATTAGCATCCAGCACCTTTAGCCAACAGGTCTCCAGCTGTTCAATACCCTTGCGGTAAAACTCTGGGGATTTTGATGCAAAGAAGTCTGAGGTCTTTGCGCAAGTCTGCTTCATTGGTGAAGGATTTCCCACGATGATGATTACCCAGGAAGTGGAAGAGGTGGTAATCGGATGGTGCAAGGTCAGGTGAATAAGGTTGATGGCACAAAGTCTCCCACCCAAGTTGCTGTATGGTAGCCCTGACCACCCGCGCGACATGCGGCCTGGCATTGTCATGGAGTAAAAGCACACCTTTGTGATTCACCAGTGCTAGCTCCTTCTGGCGCAATGCCTGTTGCACAGGTTTCAATTGCTACAAGTATAGGTCTCCAGTGACCGTTTGGCCTGTTGGTATCAGGTCATAATGAACCACTTGATGACCTGTCCACCAGACACAAAGCATTATCTTGCGTGGGTGCTTAGGCGGTCTTGCGGTGTGAGGGACAGCATCCTGTGAAGATAATTAATGCCTGGAATGCTTGAATTTCGTACAGAACCTACTTTTCATCACTAGTAAGTATTTGATTGAATAAGGATGTGGTACAGTGGCCAGAAAGCAGCGATACACGGCCTGCTACTCGTCCCTTGTGTGCCACCAACAGTGTTTGCAGAACCCACTTGCTCAGTTTGTACGTCTTACCTAGGTGGTGCATGTGAAGTGTTTCATTGGAAACATTGAACTGTCTTGCAAGTTCACCACACATTAGACTACTGTCCTCTTCAATGGCTGCCTTCAGCACTCTGTCATTCAAGACCTGTGGTTGTCCACTGCGAGGTTCATCATGGAGAGTCAAATCCCCCGACTAAAATTTTTGAAACCAACGCCTTGCAGTACATTCATCCACAGCATTATACCCAAATGCTTGACATATGCAGCGATTTGATGCAGCTGCTTTGAGTCATGAAGCAAACATCCCCGAATGAGATCTCTAGACACTTTCATCCTTCTCACAGCTGTCTGGCTTATAACTGATGACTGTCCGAATTTGAAAACAGTTGCTACACACATTTTGTATATATTTCCACTTCATTCAATGACTAATCAAAAAATGGACAGAGCTTTTTTGGTTACCTTGTAGTATTTGAGACAACGGTTTCTGTATGATGACCAAAATTAAGCAACATTGAGCCTGGTCAGTACCTGGGTAGGTGATCACTTGGGAATACCAGGTGTAGTAAGCTTTGATGTGAAACTGGTATAATAGCTTGGAATTGTTAATTAGGAAGTAGAGATCTAATTCCATTTAGGCTCAATATATTTGCTTACAAACTAATATCCTTGAGAAAGCTATGAATCCACCTTTTCCCCTCACCTATGGGTTAGTTAGTAAAACTTGTCACTTAATCATTACCTCCCAAGAAAGAAAAAAATTCTTACAATCTAAAAATATTTTCTGTCTTTAAATAACTTGCAAAGGGTTCATAAGCAGTGAAAAGACTATTTGACTCGTAATACATATTTTTAACTGTCAGTATTTAATTTTAGGAGAATTTCATAAATTATCAAAAAAAAATAAAATCTATTGTCATTTTCAGTGAAACATGTATTAGAAAAAGGTATTTATTTGTTCTACCCCCTATCGCAACAATTGAAAAGAATTTATTAAACTCAAACCTAAAATTTTTCACAACTACATGTAATGTAGGATGTGCATTGTGGTGCAGTGAATATCAGCTTGGTATGAAAAATTGATGAGCCGAGTTCAAATTCCAGTTGAATTTCTTGCATTCACTTACGCGCAAATATCCTTGGGAAAAGTATTAATCCATCTCTTCCCTCCAGTTATGGGTTAAATAACAGGACGGGTTGGGTTCTATAGCCTTGGTTGGCAACCAGTCTTCTGCAGAAAACAATGGCAACCTACTGCGGGATAATCTTCTGCCCAGTCAATCTTGTCTCTTTCGAGATGTGATTGCCCAAGCGTGTATCTGACTGAATATAATAGTTGGAATAATGATTAAGGCTTCTACTGGTCATAAAGTGGGGGATCAGTTTATTACTTCATAACAATAGGAAACCGATCCCCCACTAATTACTACATAATAATATAATACATTTCTTTCCCCTCTAGCTATGAGTCAAATAACAGGACAGATTGGGTTGTATAGCCTTGGTCGGCAACCAGTCTACTGCAGAAAGCAATGGCAACCTACTGTGAGATAATCTTCTGCCCAGTCAGTCATGTCTCTTTCAAGACATGATTGCCCAAGCGTATATCACGTATGGCACTTAACTGACTGACATGTAAAATAAGACTTATTCAATACAAAACTGTGAGTAAAAACTTGAAGGAAGAATTTACTCTCTCACTTGTAAGAATTGCCAGAAAATATATAGGAGAAATCGCAAGAAGTTTAAAGAAAATGCTAGATGAGCACAAATATTTTAAAAAGCAAAACTCAAAGGTTGTTTACCATAACAAAGCTGACCACAATTTTTGACAAAAAATGCTACTAAAAAAAAAAAAATAAATTTCTAGAAAGTTCTTTAATCGCTAAGGAATCCATAGTAAATTTATTTCCTGATTCTTACAATGTTTAATTATTCCTGGTAGATTTTCTGTTATTGTAATGTGAGATATTTTAATAACAATGATGATGGAAAGAAAAAGAATATACAGGTGTGCCTCAGGTGATATTGTTTCAAGTTAAAATGTTCTTGATTATATGTTGTTTGTCAAAAAGTATATGGATAATGAAAATCAAATTTAATTTTTATTTGACTTTGTTTGTCTCCCTCAAATATGGAAGTCACTAGAAATATCACTAGACAAGCAATAAAAGCACTAAAAATCATGTTACTGTACAATAAGAACAAAACTATATAAAATGCTGACAGTCTACAGCCATCTGCATCTGCAAATTGAATGTAAATACTGGTAAATTTAACATAAATTAGTTTATTTCCTCTGTTATATGTTAATTGTAACACAAGAAAAAATAAAAATAATGATCCCAAACTCAGAGTTAACAAATATTTAATTCACAAAACATTAGATAAAAATATTTACAAATATACAGTTTTACATTCAGATAGAAACATAGTTTGCTCCTGGCAGGCGAAGTGTTACGAGGGGAAAGATAAGATCAGTATCTCTTTCTTTACCCCATTAAGTAGGCTAGGAAGTTAAGTGCTATATGTTTTGGAAATCCTCAAATGAGTATATAAAAAATATTTTAAGTATGGTCAATGAAATAGTCAAAAATATGTATTTACACATATAGTTCCATGAGGTTCTCTTTCAGGTTTTTGTTTATCGGCAACTTCTTATCAATCCTTTCGACTGGATATAAATCCTGAATCAAACCGGAGTTGATAACATCAGCAGACCCTGGTGACAACTGACTGTTCTCTGCCCAAAACCTATTTTAATAGGAGTTAACACCTAATTTGCATATTTCTAGAACTTTTAGAACTCTCGATTTTACTGGAACATTCTACAAACATCCAAACGTTCTATTTCTGATTTCCTTATTTTTACGACTACTTTCTGAATTAAAACTTTTTTGTAACAACAAATAGGACTCAATAGTGTCCTTTACTACAACTTTTTAGACATTATTAATATTATTTTTATATGTAAATGCATCCTCGTAACACCTATCACAAAATAATTTTGATAACTATATTTGTTATTTAACCTTACAAAATCATTTTATTTTATGTCTTGGAGCAAACCATATTCACAAATAGTCCATGATGTACTGTAAAGATTGCCAAATTGTAAACCTCTACATTTACAGGTATGTACATACATATATTTGTAAATTTAGATTCCTTTTTTCTTTTTTTTCTGTACTAAATTAAAAACTAAAATTAATCTCTAAGCTTAACATTGATACTTATCAACCAAATATCAAAAATGCATTTACAAATAAAATACAGAACTGGGGAATGGTTATTTGTGGTTTAGCTTAGTGACAAGTACATTTGGAAACAAGTAAACTTGACTTAGGTAAGTCATTTTTCAATTTAAGTTGCCTCTCCTGGAAGAAATTACCTGAGTAAGGTGAGATATACCTGTAGATGAATTTCATTAGATTGCAAAAACAAAAAAACAAAACAACTTTCAAAAATCTTGAAAATATCAGTTTCCCATTCATACATGTGTAGTAACAATAATATAAACAAATCCAATCCAGTAAAGTCCTAAATCATTTAATGTTGAACTTTGGTAACATTAGTAAAAAATGTTATTTAAAAATATTAGCCTACAATTTCCTGGTAATTAACACTTTCATTATGCCACTCTCTCTCTCTCTCTATATATATATATGGCTTACTGAAATAAATATCTCCTATGGATCACTATCTCTGCGCACTGTTTCCGACAGCATGGTTGCCGTAAGTCTCAACAAGAATTCTGTACACTTCAGCTGCAGATTTATTTTGAATAAAGTAGTACAGTAACATTCCCCACAAATACTTTCTTTGGCATAAAATCCAACGTGTTTAATGCTATACAAAACAAAGTTGTTTACACTTTGGCGAAATGACATACACTGAATTTTAAACTTGCCTATAATACTTTCCTATAGGTGCATTACCATCTTAAAATACATGCACACAATTCTGGGGGACACCATCTGTTGGAAAACAGCGAGAACTTATTCAAAGTTCTTTATATATATATATATATATATCCTAAATTTCACCCAATGAAAGAGCTACTCGTGGGAGCTACTGAATGAGTCCTAATAAAAGAAAAATGCCTGTCAGTAGCATGGATAAAATTGTGATTAACAATGTATTGACAGGTTCTATTAGAACTCTGTTCATGATTTCTTTCTGGGATTGAAATATCTCACTGTTGTCTTTTTGTTGTGTCATTGTTATACACAGTTAATGTAGATACTTGCATATACAGGGTGCAATGGATTAATTGTAGTCTAAATTATGCAAAAATGAAAATAACTCTGAAATCTCATTTTAACATGTATTTGCCAAAGTTACACAAAATATATCTTAAAATACTAAAGAGTAAATTTATTTAATAAAATTATCATTGGCTTCAACCATGGCCTCCTGCAACTCTTTTGGATGGTTTCCTTGTTTTAGTTGGCAAATGTTGCCATAATCCTTGCCTTCAATTCATCTTTGGTGTTTCAAGGAGTTTTGTTGATCTCTCTCTCTCTCTCCTCTGCATCCCATACATAATAATCAAGAGCGTTGCAGTCTGGCGAGTTTGATCGCCAGATGTATGGAGTGATGTGGTTGCAGAAATTGTCTGACTGCAATGACTGGGTTCTCCTGCTTGTGTGGCATAGTGCAAAGTCCTGTTGCCAGACATAGTGTTGTTCATCAGCCACCCTCTTGATCCAGTGCAGAACTTCCTCAAGGCACATGATATAGGCCTCCATGTTGAGTGTGAGGCCCTGTGGGAAGACGAGTTGGAGGTATAACATCACCATCACTAGTGATCATGCCAAACAGCTTCATAATAACCATTCAGTCAGTTAAGTGCCGTACATGATAAACGCTTTGGGTGATCATGTCTCTTTCGAGACATGACTGACTGGTCAGAAGATTTTCTATCCTGCTCTTTAAACTATAGCTGAAAGAAGAGACGGATTGTATTAATAAGTAGTAATTAGTAGAGGATCAGTTTATTACTTTATAACAATAGAAAATTGATCCCCCATTTTTTGCCAAGCTTTACTTATGTTTCCAACTATTATCTTCATTCAGTCAGTTAAGTGCCATACTTGATAAACGCTTTGGATGATCATGTCTCTTTCGAAAGAGACATGACTGACTGAGCAGAAGATTATCCTGCAGTAGGTTGCTATTGCTTTCTATGGTAGACTGGTTGCCAGCCAAGGCTATAGAACCAAATCTGTCTGTTATTTAACCCATAACTGGAGAAAGAGACGGATTAATACCTTTCCCAAGGATATTTGCATGTAAGTGAATGCAAGGAATTCAACTGGAATTCAAACTCAGCACCTCGATTTGTCATTCTGAGTCGATATCCACTGCACCACAACGCACGTCCATAATGACCATTAGACGCTTCAAACACTTTCTGAATCCTCTGCACTGCCTCATATTGACACCCAAACACTTTGAAATGTTTATATTGGAGCTTCTGATGCAAATGCTATGCAGTACAGCATGTCATTTCTAAATTTCTGAGGTAGTGAATTACTTTATAGTGATCTTTATTTTCACAGGTGCCCAACTGATCCTACTACACCGTGCAGGCGGCAAAATCAAAAAGAAACAACATGCATCTGTGAAAAATATAAAATGGTGACAATTTTGTATGTATCTTGTATGTACATACATAGCCATGTTTTTTTGGCAGAACCAGGTTTAATCTCATAGACCGCATTGCTCAATTTCATTGCTAACAGGATCTCTTATCATAATGATTTCAGTCAGCTTTACAAGGCTGAATGCTCTTACTGACACCTGTTGCATCTTGTACATATATACATACATAGCCATGTCTTTTCAGGCAAGACTGAGCTTAATCTCATAGCAAGTTGGGCTAACAAGATCTCGTCATGATTTGTGTGAAAGTTTTACAAGGACATATGCTGTTGCTGATGCCTGAATCCAACAGTCATGGTAGTCCAAGTACAGTGTTTTTATTTATTTATTTATTTTTTTTTTATCAAGACCCCCATCTCTAGGATAGTTGTAATTCAAAACTTGATCCCCATCCTTGTGTGTGCGTGTATATATATATATATATATGTATAAGTATAGCCAGTCAGTTGCTGATAACTTTTTTGATGAGTGAATCAGGTGATTCCCAGAGGGTCTGCCTGTGAAACACTGTGATTGGGATGCTGAAAGTAACATCAATTGGCTAAGTGATAAACCTTTCGCTAAAATATATATAGTGTCAGTTGGCTCCTATAAGGAACTCATCTACCCTTTGACAGGCTTTGTTTTTAGTCTCGTGGGGTGACGGGCTACCCTCCTTACAAGCAGAAAAGCTAGTGAGGAAAGCTGGTTTAGACACCAACTACCTGTCCGTATGGCTGGTTGTACTGGGTTACATGTTACCAGTAGCAGGCCTAAGCCAGATATGACCAGCATAAGTCGAGAAATGTGTGACAGAAAGAACAAAATTGGAAGGAGAAGTAGGAGGCATATATTTGAGGTCAGAATTTTATCAATTTTCACCAACTTCAACATTTCTATAAAATGATTGCTTTATAATAAAACATTGTTTTACTTAGATTTTAGAAGCATTTTGCATAATATTTTGAGTACTCAGTCTTTTTCATTTCTCCTATCATATGAATTGCTGATTCCTTAATTTAATTTATTAAATGCTCCAAATGAATTTGTTTAAGCAGATGCCCCATTATTGTTGATTTGTCCAGTGAATGGAAAAGACTAGGCTGGGATTTGAACTTGGCTCACTAGTTTAATTTTCTAAACTAGGAATTCTTCACTTAAGCAGTGTAAAATCAGTAAGATTTCCCAAGGGTATTTGTGCATAAGTGAATATAACGAACCCAAATAGAACTGGAACTGAGCTCTCCAATTAACAATTCTGAGCCATTATCCATTAACCACTCATATGTCCAAGCTTACAGCAGTCACCCATCCACCTACTGACCAGGCTCAATGTTGCTTAATTTCGCTGATTGTATGAGTGTTTCAACGTGAAGTGGCTGTAAGCCAGCTTCACTTAAACAGTGTAATATAAACTGCCATTTTTAGAAGTCTCAACTGGTTAGAATCCTTACATAAGTTTAAATAAAAGGATCTCATTTGTGTAAGCACAAATATTGTTTTTTAATTCTTGCAATTGTGCAAAAGTCATGTTACAGTTCTAGCCAAGAAATGATTGAACTTGGCTGGCCTATGAGAGAGGGTCTGAGAGCATAAAGGTCTGGAACTTTCTATGACCCCAGAACAGACATCACTGAACAAGCATTCGGGGCTGCAATATCTGTATATAAAATGAATATCCTTAAATGTGTGTGTGTGTGTTTTTTTTTTTTTTTTTTTTCAGCCCTTTTATTTTAGTTTTTGCTTTGGGTTTGGCTCTAAGTAGGTATAATTGTAGTTCTTAGTCTCAGCCATGATGCCATTTACTCAGAGGACTTTTTTTTTTTTAATCATATCACCCCAAGCAAGATGAAAATGCCACTGATGCGCAGGGGGCTATGTAAGAGTGAAAAGATTGGAAAAGAGAAAAACCGGAAACCACAACCTAAGCAGGAAACAAGGGATGAGCCTCTTCACCTGTTCAATAGACGTGGGTGGAGTGTGAACTGGGCGATACTTTAGTCTATCTACTCCAATTGTCTTATTTAGCATTCAAAATTCAGTTTACAACGAAAAAAACTTATTTGATATCGATACCAGGAAATCAAAATTTGACTTACGTCCATTCATTTTTCTTTCAGTCTACGGTTTCGCTTTAACTGGAAACAACTATTGCTTTTTAGTCTTTTGTGCCAATGTCCAAAGAGTCTGAGCTCCAGGACCATGGATTAGTTTTAAAGCTTTCATTACACCCAAGCAACACTGGGCTATACTGCTAGTCAACAATAATGGAACATCTACTTAAATAAATCAACCTCTTCTTCCCCATTTAGGGGTTAATTAGTAAGATATGTATCACTAAAAAAAACATAAAAACAAAATTGCATAAAAAAACATAGATTTTGTTGTTAAATAACCCATAGAGGTTGATATGCTGCGAAACAAAAATCAGCTAACATAAAAACATTCAGTGAAATAGAACTTTGAAAAATTATTTACACTATTTACCTTGTTCAGAAATAAAGGGTTCAGTTTGAAATTCCAAGAAATATCTGTTAAGTTGATAAATAGCTCAAATGTATATTTACTTCCCAGTACAAGTATGCGTTGTGGTGCAGTGGATATCGGCTCGGAACGAGAAATCGGAGAGCCGAGTTCGAATTTCAGTTGAATTCCTTGCATTCACTTACGTGCAAATACCCTTGGGAAAGGTATTAATCCGTCTATTCCCTCCAGTTATGGGTTAAATAACAGGACAGATTGGGTTCTATAGCCTTGGTCGGCAACCATTCTACCGCAGAAAGCGATGGCAACCTACTGCGGGATAATCTTCTGCCCAGTCAATCATGTCTTGAAAGAGACATGATCACCCAAGCGTGTATCACGTATGGCACTTAACTGACTGACTGAATATAATAGTTGGAATAATGATTAAGGCTTCTACTGGTCATAAAGTGGGGGATCAGTTTATTACTTCATAACAATAGGAAACCGATCCCCCTCTAATTATTACATAATAATATAATACATTTCTTTCCTCTCTAGCTATGAGTCAAATAACAGGACAGATTGTGTTCTATAGCCTTGGTCGGCAACCAGTCTACCGCAGAAAGCAATGGCAACCTACTGCGGGATAATCTTCTGCCCAGTCAGTCATGTCGGTTTTGAGACATGATCGCCCAAGCATGTATCACATATGGCACTTAACTGACTGACAAGTATTGAACTGATAACCTTCAGCTAATGTAAACTTGTGCTTTTATAGGTTGACCTGTTCTACCCATTAAGTTCTATATAAACTTATGGTTTTTTTCCACTAAGGCATTCAAATCTTTTTGCCGGATGAAGTGATCCTAGATTGACATCATCTGCCGATAAAAAAGGCTTACAAATTTTCATCCATGGAAAAAGGGTTGCAGAGTAATTAAAAAAATCCTTCATCTGCATGGAATTTTTTAAGAAAATATTAAAAATTTATTAAGAAACTAAAACAAAAAACCCCACTTGTCGTAATTTAAGAGATAAATATTTTAACTATTTATATAATTTGGCCTGTTGTCTTCTTCTTTATTGCACTATTTATGTTTCAGCCATTCTATGCTCTGGTCTTCTTCAGGTGATATATGTTAGCCTTTTGTAGTGGAACTGAAAGGCAGCAGTCTGTGGGTTCTGATGAACCGGCTACAGTCCTCTGTTCAAAGAGGCAATGAGTGGCATACATGATATGCAAGCAGGATAGTGGACGCTTACGCAAATGTAGCAACCGTCCATGGCTAGATGAGATGCTGGTCGAACAACGAAAAACTGATTAAAAATGGCCTACTTTAGAATCTGAAATGAATGCGTTTCGTCTTAAGAGTGCTGGAAGTCAACAAAAGCACGAGCATCTTTGGTAGGTGTAATTTATAAGTTACGAACGTGTAACATATGCATATTTTGGCCATCTAGAACTAATATAAAATGAGCAATCTCGGCAGGTGGACGATTTTCTTTTTGAGTC
The DNA here is from genome assembly GCA_037127315.1 of Ascarosepion bandense. Classification (NCBI taxonomy): domain Eukaryota; kingdom Metazoa; phylum Mollusca; class Cephalopoda; order Sepiida; family Sepiidae; genus Ascarosepion; species Ascarosepion bandense. The sequence goes on along the minus strand of JBBBDQ010001361.1, from coordinate 871,726 downwards.
GGTCAAGCTATTCTGTTGAGTGTATTGGTGTGGAGACTGAGAAAGGCTTGAGAGACTATTGGAATCTATTTTCTTCCATCTTCTAGAAGCTATTTCAGCTGATCTTTCTCTCCAGTTTCTAGCACTGCCGCGTTGCATTGAATCTCTAGCCAGATGATTCGGGCCCCTGCACCTGAGACAGTTGACAGTTTTGCGAAAAGTCTGTGCATGCAAGGCCTGCTTAGGTTGCCCTGCAGCGTCTAAATGTTTGTCCCTGGTATCCACCAATATGGCGCAAGCTCTTTCAAGTAGTTCTTTCAAAGTTAGGGTTTCTATCTTAGTTGACGATTGAAGGAGTCCTTTGACATGACTTGCTGGCCAATTAATAAAAGCGCTCCGGTGACATTCCGCCAACCAGCTATGCCAGCCGTTGCAAATCTGTTAGAAACTTGTCCACAGTCTCCCTCTGTCCTTTTAGTTCACAGGGGTTGAGTGTTCTAATTTCTTAATCCTTACCTTTTAAATTTTTATTCTATTTTTTTTAATCTCAGTTTCAGTTGATTCCCTTTAGAAACTCAACCCTCCAAGTTTTTGTTCTCCTCTGCTGTGATCAGGTATTGAACTCACAACTCTTTGGGGCAAGTCATTGGATTGAACCAACGCTTTTATCCACTGGGCCATATGTCCTTGTTGTGAATATGGCAACGAAGATGAGGACAGCAGTCCAAATAGTGTAAATAATTTGGATACTTCTTGTTTTTTATCTTAGCACACTCATATATTTTTTTATAATGGATTATACTTTAGAACATGTACTAACTACAATCAACTACAAAATAGTACATTTTGTTTCGACATTGAAAAAGCAATGTCTCATCAAGTAGTTAATAATGATGGTTATAAACATTATTTTTTAAAGAAAATTTAAAAAACTCACTTCCTTATATTTTTGGAAAACATTTTCTACACAGTATAACAACTGATGAAGGCTGGAGTGTACAATGGCTGAAATGTTGTGGACAATAAAGATTAGGACAACAGTCTGGAAAATGTGAATAGGTACAATGCCTCATCTCAATCTGTTTGACAAATTATTTTATGCCACTTATGTGAACGATCACCAAAAAATCATTCTCCAATGGAGTTGTGCATCAGTCTATGCTTTAAATATCATGTAAATGTCAAAATATTAAAGCTTCATAAAAATATTCTCCACTTGTGGGAATTGACAAAACTCTATCTGAAATGTCTTGATTAGTTACCTCAGCTTATAACTGGGATTTTTATTTTTGCCCATTTCTCAGACATGAAATGCTGGGAGGGGGTCAGTTTATATTCAGACTGGCTTATATCGTTCTAGGACATTGTCACTTCTTGGCTATAAAATTAGTGTATGAATAGTCAGTCAGTTAAGTGCCATATGTGATACACACTTTTGGCGATAATGTTTCGAAAGAAACATGACTGACTGGGCAGAAGATTATCTCACAGTAGGTTGCCATTGTTTTCTGCAGTAGACTGGTTGTCGACCAAGGCTATAGAACCCAATCTGTCCTGTTAGTTGACTCATAGTTGAGGGGGAGAAGAGATAGATTATATTACATTATTATATTAAGTGGGGGATCAGTTTATTACTTAATAACAATAGGAAACCGATCCCTCACTTTATACCCAGTAGAAGCTTTACTTATATTTTCCTCTATTATATTCAGTCAATTAAGTGCCATATGTGATACACGCTTTGATGTTCAGGAGCTCAATCTTGGGGTTAAGTAGTATAAAAGGTCAACTACTCTGGTTCTATGGAAGAAACAAATGACATCACTTGACTAACCAGAAAAAAATATCCAAGATCAAGCTTAGTGGCAGAAGGAGAACAATCTTTTTCTATAGACTGAATTTTGAAGGGTTCAGTTTGAAATTATGATAGATATCTGAAGAAAATACAACAGCTGAAATGTGGTAATGACAACCAAGGTAAAGATTTTTTTTTCGCCATTTCTCTTCAGATGTAGGCAGTTATGTCTCTCTACATCTTCCTGTCCTTTGTTGATTTAAATAATGAGCAGACCTGAAGGAGACTACCACCACCTTTATATTTGTTGTTTTACATTTTTAAAATTTTTTTTTTCAGCGCAGTCTTATCGGTAATTACATAAAGTTTCCGATTATCAAAAAGAATTTGAAAAAATTTCAATATTTAAACAGTGGGGTCCAGTTTCTCATACAATGTTATAGTAAATTGGTCCTCCATTTTAGAACCACTCGCACTGGGGTGGTGTTTTTTTTTTTTTTTTTTTTTTTTTTTTTTTTTTGGACAAGTTGTTGCTCTTGTTTTTGTCTTTTTCAAGTTTTCTTTAGTTTTTACGATGACATCTTCCTTGGAAACTCCAAGAATGGCTTTATTTTAAAATTTCGAAAAGGATTCAATTGTTGAATATACGCAAGCAAAAAAGTTAACTGCACAAGATCAATTTACTATAAGGTTGTATGAAAAACTGCCCCCACCTCCAAAAAAAATTGTTTAAATGTTGCAATTTTTATGAATTTTTTTTGTCAGTCGGAGGGTTTAGGGTTTAATTGATAAGATTACACTGAAAAAAGAAATTGATAATCATCCGATTTACAGGTGGTGATAATGTCTTATCAGCGAGTGGTTCCGAAATGGAGGATCGATTTTACTATAACAATGTATGAAAATCTGACCCCCCCCCCCCACCAGAATTGTTGAAATATTGAATTTTTTCTAAATTTCTTTTGTTAATCGGAAAGCTTAGGGTGTAATTGATAAGATTGCACTGAAAAAAGTAAAAAGAAAAAAAAAAGATAAACAACAAATTTAAAGGTGGTGGTAGTCTCCTTCAGGTCCACCAAATAATGTTTATTTACTTGCCATCACTGCAAGTCTCTGCCCTGCTAATCATTTGCATAAACTTGTTAGGTAGACTATTTGTAGTTTCACTCTGTCTTGTGAGTGTCAGATTTTTTTTTCAAACCCTTTTTTCCTTGTCACTGAAATCTAAACTCTTTGATTCTAAGAACGCATTTTCTTTTCGTTTTCATTTTTCTCCAGCAGCAAGGCCTCTAATTGGGAGGTTGTGAGGAGCATGAAACCACCTCTTAATTGCTGTTGTTCCCAGGTTCACCATGACCCAAAGTGGTAGCAAGGCCTCTGATTGGGAGGTTGTAAGGAGCATGAAACCACCTCTTAATTGCTGTTGTTCCCAGGTTCGCCATGATTCAAAGTGGTAGCAAGGCCTCTGATTGGGAGGTTGTAAGGAGCATGAAACCACCTCTTAATTGCTGTTGTTCCCAGGTTCGCCATGATCCAAAGTGGTAGCAAGGCCTCTGATTGGGAGGTTGTAAGGAGCATGAAGCCACCTCTTAATTGCTGTTGTTCCCAGGTTCGCCATGACCCAAAGTGGTAGCAAGGCCTCTGATTGGGAGGTTGTAAGGAGCATGAAGCCACCTCTTAATTGCTGTTGTTCCCAGGTTCGCCATGATCCAAAGTGGTAGCAAGGCCTCTGATTGGGAGGTTGTAAGGAGCATGAAGCCACCTCTTAATTGCTGTTGTTCCCAGGTTCGCCATGACCCAAAGTGGTAGCAAGGCCTCTGATTGGGAGGTTGTAAGGAGCATGAAACCACCTCTTAATTGCTGTTGTTCCCAGGTTCAGCTATGGACAAATAGTTAACCCCCCAACTGTGGTTAAAACACTTCAAAAGTATAAAAATACTCTTTTATAGAAATATCATTTGACAAATCGGGGTGCCGAGTTCAAATTGAATTCCTTGCATTCACTTATGCACAATTACCCATCTCTTTCCTTCAGTTATGAGTTGAATATCAAGACAAATTGGGTTCTATAGCCAGTCTACCACAGAAAGCAATGGCAACCGACTGTGGGATAATTTCTGCCCAGTCAGTCATGTCTCTTTAAAGACCTGATCGTCCAAAGTGTGTATCACGTATGGCACTTAACTGACTGACTCTTTAATAGGGTGTTTTTCTATTTTTTCATAAACTCTAACATTCCATAATCCTTTGTCTTAATGGCTTTATTGCCTTGCTTGTAGTTATAGGATTAAAACAAAAAAAATGTACAGATTTTACAAATAACTGCAAAATAAGTTTTAAGTTTCTATATAGAATTTTTTTTTTCTATCAAGGAACATTGGTTTTCCATCTTGATAAGAATTGCTTAGAGCATTAAAAAGAAAAAAAATGAATCTTGGTTTTTCTGGATTGTAGAAACATGAGTTGATAGATGAGATTGTAAGTGGTTTTTACCTGTGAGCAGAAAACTGTCCTAATGTTATCTTGAATTTTTATTATATGAAACATTGTGTATTATACATTTTTAACTTGTATATCTTTCTTGCATATGCTCGTGGTAGTATTAGTATTGTGTTATGTATTAATTTTTTACTTGTATTTTATTTTGTCTTAATTCTCTTTTTATGTCTAGTAGTAAGTCTGAAGTTGTCTAAATATCATTCGGCCTTGTCAGTTATTTTTATGTAACATTTTTCATCTTTAAAACTTAGTAGTAGTAATTTTATCTGAATTTTTAAGATAATCATCAATTATTTTTAACTAGTATTTCTGTCTTTCTTTTGCATCAAGTAATAAGTCTTATCTGAATTTCTTAGATCAAGCCTTGTCAATTAAGTTTTGACTTGTATTTCTTTCATCTGATTTCTGTTGCTTTTACATCAAGTAGCAATAGAAAGGAGAAATTGGGGAGCCAAGTTCAAATTCCAATTAGATTTATTACATTCAATTAAGAAAATCATAAATTCCTCTTTTACAGGTATGGGTTAAATAGGACAGACTTAGTCCTATAGCCTTAGTTGACAACCTATATACTGCAGAAAGAAATGACAGACTGATGTGGAAAAATCTTCTGCTTAATCGGTCAAGTATTGAAAGACATGATTGCCCAAATGTATTGCACAAGTATTTCTTTCATCTTCCCCCCCCCCACTAAGTCAGTCGGTTAAGTGATATACGTGATACACGCTTGGGCGATCATGTCTTGAAAGAGACATGACTAACTGGGCAGAAGATTATCCTGCAGTAGGTTGCCATTGCTTTCTGTGATATACTGGTTGCAAGCCAAGGCTGAAGAACCCAATCTGTCCTGTTATTTAACCCATAACTGGAGGGAAGACATGGATTCTTTCCCAAGGGTATTTGCATGTAAGAAAATGGAAGGAACTCAACTGGAATGTAGGGAGCAAAAATAAAAGGGGCTTAACTCATAATCGTTAAAAGTAATATTGTGGGGAGAAAAGAAATAGGCAAACTTATAGAGGAATCTATATCAATTTGGGTCTAAGAATTTAAGTACTTTTTTCTATGACAACATGTAGTCATTAAATCACTTTTTTTATTAAGTAAATTAGGATTATTAAGAATTGTATTAACCCGTCTCTTCTTCCTCCAGTTATAGCCTTGATTGGCAACCAGTCTACTACAGAAAGAAATGGCAACCAACTGCGTGAAAACCTTCCTAGTCAGTCATGGATCGAAAGAAATGATTGCCCAACTGTGTGTGTTACATATGACACTTAACTGACTGACATGTAGACTATTGTCCTCATCTTTGTTGTCCATATTTATATTGTATAATAGTGTCAATAATAACCCACTCATCCTAGAAATTCATGACAAGGCTATATCATGTTGAAACACCAGTTCTTGTATGATTGCTGAAGTTAAGCAACTGTAAGCTTGGCTGTTGCTGTAATGGATGATGGTTGGAGATACATTTGGGGAAAGGTATGAATCTACCTCTTTTTCTCCAGCTATGGATTAATCAGTAGGACATTTATTAGTAAATGATTATCTCCAAAATATTCTTACAATCTAAGAATATTTTCTTGTTTTAAATTACCTTGTAAAAAGTTAAACTGTAAAATCAGTCAACCCAGAAATTCAGACAGATTTGTAATGTTCTCAAAATTTACAAAAAAAAAAAAAACTTTAGATTGTACAATTTTATTTAAAAAATTTTTTTTTATGTGATGTTTCTTTGTTATATAGGTGATCAAGACTCTCCATGTATTCCTTTTCTTTATCTGAATTGGGGTGGGGGAATTGTTTTGGGGATGGGGGAAATATATGTTGTTACCTGTTGGATTACTCTAAAATTAGAGAAGCCATCTCCTACACTAGTTGCCCATCAAGGCAAAAGAACCCTGTTTACCCAACTATTTAATCTATAGCCGAAGGAGAAAGATGAACTCATATATTTCACAAAGACTGCAGTGCAAAAGTGAATCCCACAGAATCTGGAATTTGATTCGAATATGCTGATTCCACTTTTTGTATCTGAAGTTCTTTAAACTTTAGTAACATTTTCTATTAACTTTTTCTTACTCTATGTCCTCTCAGGATGTAGGCAATCATGACTCTCCACAGATTCCTTTTTTTTTCTTTTTTTTTTTTTTTTTTTTTTTTTTGATCTATGAACTGCCATGACTTGATGGGAAAGATAATGGTGTGGGTTTCCTGTTGCTTTCTCCAGGAGTTTTAAATTCAGAGCAGTCCTGCAAATAGCAGAAAGGTTTTATTTACATATATTTTTTGCTTTTAATATTAGAACATTTACCAAATGCCAAAGTTACCTGTTTTAGTCTGTACTAGTACGTTATCCATTATTAAAAATATATTTCTGAAAATCTGTTCTTGACAGTGTGTAGGCAGTCTGCCAAATACTTTCATGATTAAATAAGCTTGTCTATGATTAACAACAGTATAAGCACTGAAAAGAAATCTCTCAATATTGTTCCACTTATGCAAGTGTAGAAGTGAACTTGGGACATTCCCTGATGTTTGCAGTCTATCAGGCAAATTCGATATTAACTTCTTTTTTAATATTGGAATACTTACGATTTTTTTCAGAAATTTATATTCTGATAAATACTTGCCATCAGTCAGTTAAGTGTCATACGTAATACATACTTGGGTGATCATGTCTCTTTCGAGACATGACTGACTGGGCAGAAGATTATCCCATAGTAGGTTGCCGTTACTTTTTGTGGTGGTTGCCAACCAAGGTTATAGAACACAATCTGTTCTGTTGACTCATATCTGGAGGGAAGTGATGGCTTAATACCTTTTCCGAGGGTATTTGCATGTAAGTGAATGCATGGACTTCAACTGGAGTCCAAATTTGGTTCTCCAATTTCTTGTTCTAAGCTGATATCCACTGCCCCACAATGTTGCGATAGCATGGTGAAAAAAGAACGTTAATCTTTAGTACATTTATGTCCTGGGGATGATGATAAACTACATCTGGAAGCAAGGCCTCTGATTGGGAGATTGGAGGTTTAGAGGAGCTTAGAAAGACCTCTTAATTGTTGTTGTTCCCAGGTTCACCCTGACCTGGAGTGAAAGCATCTGTCAGGATTCAAGCTATGGGCAAATAGTTGATCCACCAAACTGGGGTCATTTAAGAGAAAAAGTATAAATTATGCTGGGTAAGAGTCTTTAGTTTTGGATAGCAACTTATCTAAGAAAAAGAAATCTGATATAAAAGACCTCTACACCTACTCTGTAGAATAGGGTAGGCTGAACTCTTTAACCTTGGGAGGTAATCTTCCTTGAAATGGTGTCTTTATAAAAACACAATTTTCCAGTCTCTTAAGCTGGTTGGTGGTAGTTAGGGCATACAGCTGCAAAACTCTAATATTTCATGATGGTTCAATTATGGAGCCATCAAGAAAACTCCATCCAGCACATGTTAGCATGAAAACAGACGTTAAATGATGATGATGACGACATTGTTGTTGGCTTTTAGTAAGTTAGCGCCATTTGCTTTTTGCCCTGTTAGTACTTAGCATTTTTTTTTTGTTTTTGACTTCTATCTTGTAATTAGATTTTCAATCAAATTCCATCCACTAGATATAACAATTATGAAACATTTTTTATTTATTCCTTTATTTCATCTTAGTTTGCTTGACTTTATGCATAACTGAAATTTATTTTCATTTTTCATAATGCTTTTATCCAAGACAAGAACATAAATAGGAGCGAAGTGTGGAGATTAAACCTTGGGTATGCTTTCCTACATCATTTTGATGTCCATTAAAAATGTCCTAAAACCCTAAACCAGAGAAGCAAATGAGACTAAACTTTACAAGCATATGTAACCTGAGCCAGTAAATCTTATAAGCTACAGAAATACCAAAATTCTCCCCACCCCCGTTTTTTTTAAAAAAAAACGCTAAGAATCAAGTGTTATATTGTACATACTGTAAATCAAACTTCCACTTCAGAATCAATTTGTGTGCTTCCACTCAAAAGTTACTTTTTCTCAAAAACAAAAATTTCAGAAATGAAGATAAGATTTAGTTAAAGCAGATCAAACTACATATAGAAAATAACCTGGTTTCAGGTTTGTGCAACCTTTGCAACGTATTTTATTCATATTTAAAGTAACATAACTACAGCTGCTGCTTATAGAAAATTTTATTAATTTTACACATTTTTAAATGCAGACAGTGGACCAGTTGATTAAACACATGGCCTGTTTACTACCATGTTGAATATTTGAATCCTTGCAGGGTTTCTACAGCAAAAGAAATTCTAGAAAGATGGGTGGGTAGGAGTGTTTGGTTTTTATTTATATATATATATATATATATATATATATATATATAAATAAACATGTTACGGAAATCAACGAATTTTAACGAAACTTGGTTATAAGCAACCGACAATTTGAAATGAATTGTTTGAACATTATTTTTTATTGATACTCATATTTAAGTAGATATTCTGTTTTTAATGGATTGAAAATTGTGTTATATAGGCTTGATCAAAACCTCGTTTAGACTGGAGGTTATTCGTGGTCGAGAGGTCTAAGATGTTACCAGATCAAATGGTAACTTCCCCTATCTAGATAGGGGTCACAGGTTCGAATCCTGCCGAATGGCACACATTCTCGTAATAAAAATTTATCGTAAATAATCAGGCCGGTAGATATAAATATATAATACTGTTTCATTAAAAACAGAATATCTACTTAAATATCAGTATCGATAAAAAATAATGTTCAAACAATTCATTTCATATATATATATATATATATATATATAGTCATCTGCACACAGATCTCTTTCACTGTATCACAGCTCATCAGTACGGTTAGACAGCCGATTGCCTTTTACCCAGGATTGAAACCCGACCAAATTGGCATCAGTCGGCGATTCTACCTCTGAGCTATGGGTGCTCGGTAGAAGGAGGCAGGCTTCTTAGCGTGTATATTATCATTATACACGCCCAATAGCTGAGAGCGTTCTAATTCATTGCTGAATGAATGTGTAGATATCAATCATCATGTTGGGTGGCATGGAAGAGTCTTTCGCCTCTGAGTGTTGACTTCAATGTTCACTTTTATATTTATATACACTCAATCTCTGATATTGAGCACTTCATACTATAAGCATAGCACACCTTAAAACTATTTGTTATATATATATATATATATATATAACAAATATAGTTTTAAGGTGTGCTATGCTTTTTAAAGATTGTGCATTCAAAAATTCTCTGCCATGTGAGCATTAAAAAAAAACTTACATGAGCATTCTTAAAAAAACTGGTAAATGGTAAAATCAGTTAAAAACTGCCTGAAGACACCACTCATGGTAGAAATCTAGGTCGTGTAATAACTCGTTTACAAATGGAAAATATTCAAAAGTTCTACAATTTAATTGTATTGACCACTTTTTAATACAAATGTGCACTGGTCTAACCCTATTATGACCAAAAACTAAATATTAAGCAATACTGTGTATGTATGTATGTGTATATATATATATATATATATATATATATATATATATATATAATGTGGACAAGAATCTGACAAGATCAATAGAATAAGTAAAGAATAGTGTCTTTAACCTAACATGTTAACAAGCTTTTTCAGAGACTTTTTTTTTTTTTTTTTTTTTTTAAGTGAAAAATGTTAGATTAAAGACACTTTTTTCCTACCAGTTCTTTACTTATTCTATTCATCTTGTTGAATTCCAGTCCATATATTCAACTCATATTTTTAAATGTGGTGATTAATCTACCTTATGTGCTAGGACAGTGATTCCCCCCCCCTCCTCCACATACACATATGTCTCTGTAGAAGGAGTAATGGTACGGCGTTAATGTTCAAATAAATGAGCATGTATGAAAATTTCTTTTTTTTTTTAAATAATTCTTTTCACTGTTGCAAAAGCAATATCTCACATTAGCTACAAAGATGTTTTGGGTTTTACTGCACTTTCCTACTTACGTAAATTAGACTTCTCAACCCTAAATAACATCAAAAATAAGAGGCGAGAAAGACTGCCCTCAGCTGAAGAAGAAATGAGTGTCTGTTTATTGCACATTGAATCAAACATGGAAGAAATTGCAAAAGAACACAAGGTCCGTTACCAAGTAACGTCTCTCGATACAAAACTAATGACTTCAGATGTTACTTTTAGTGAATACTCGTAATAGAAATAGGTGCCCAATTTTTATTTTAAACTGAAGTCTTGAAAAAAAAAAGTGCTGTACAGCATTCCTCTTTATAGGAGAAACCAGTGTTTGATGGGGTCTAAGGCACACTGCATAAAATGGTTGTTTCTCCTATAAAGGTAGACCTGGGTTCAAACCTTGCTAAAGAGAGATTTTTTTTTTTTTAAGATTTCTCAAGTGCACAGATTAAAGTTTAATAGGTTGTTGTATATTATGTCTTGTACCACACACACACACACACACACACACACACACACACACACATATGTGTGTGCTATAAGGTATAATATACAACTGGTTTCCATTGTAAAAGGTTTTTAAGCTCAAATGAATTTCAGATTTAGGAATTTTTAATTTTCTTAAAAAAAAAAAAAGGTATTTGGATGTTTCAAACGAAGCATTGAGAAAATTTTACATGATCTATATCTAAACAATGTGAAAAAAACTGACTGAGAATATGAAACTGAATTTTAGACTTGTCAAGCAACTGATATTCACAACTGTCCAGTGAAGTCATTCACAATACCCACGAGTATCAAATTTGATTAAAACACTGGACTTTATAAATATGGTTAGGAATTAGAGCCACTTAGAAAATAGAGCTATGAAAAATCAAGAAAGTAATTGTTAGTGGTTAGGAATTATACTGAGCATGATGAACAGTATATATTAATCATATATAGGATACATAACTAATTTGTCTATACTTCTGAGATGAGATAATATTTACATTATTTGGACTGTTGTCCTCATCTTTGTTGCCATTTTTGCTATGTTTTGACTGTTCTACACTCTGACCTTCTTCAGGTGCAATATGAGAACCAGTAATATGGAGTGCTAAAGAAAATCAGTAACATCACAATTTGCAATATGAACTCTGTTTAAAAAAAAAAAGTTTACTGAAACATTAGGTTTATAAGTTCCAGAAATTCACTTGCTGTTGTCCTCAAGGATACAGTGGAAATAAATATTGGATAGTTTCAGTGACTTGACCCAAAGAGTTGAGTTCAAACCAGGCTACAGCTGTGATGAACAAATAACTTAAAAAGTTAGGTTAAAGGGAGAAAACTCATGACTACCACAACTGGCTTTGCACAAAGAATGAGAATAATATACCCCAGTGATCAGAATAAACAGTTTGGTTCAAAATTCCTGGCACCTGAAGAAGGCCAGAGTGCACAATGCCCGAAATGTTGTAAAAATAACAAAGATGGAAACAACAGTCTGAATAATGTAGTGTACATAGTTCATTATCTGAAATATTATTGCTGCAATAACAACAGATATATTACGAGACAGTTCATAACAAAAGCTGGAGTTACAAAAACATTACTGTAAGATAGCAGTGCTGAAATATAAACAACTAGCAGTATAGTCTGGCATTGCTCGGGTGTAATGAAAGCTTTAATACTAATCCATGGTCCTGGAGCTCAGACTCAGCCTAAAGAATATTTCTGTGAAGTTTGGTGAGAATCGGATAAAAATTATGGTTTTGTATAAAGGACATACAGACAGATAAACCAACCCACACACACACACACACACACACACAAACATCTTGCCTTTTTTATATATATATATATATATATATATATATATTATTGATTTTCTGCACTATTGTAAGAACTGCAACCTTGAAACTTCTGAATATTGTTTCTTATGTCTTTGTCTATGAGTGTATCAAATTTGATTACAATCGGACCACTCCTTCTAAAACCCGATTTTTTTATTTATTTTCGATATTTATTGGGGGTATCTCGACACAAAACCTAGCTAAGAACACTCGCAGCCGCTTATAGTACAACTGTGTAAATTTTCAAGAAAATTGGTTCAGCCGTTTCGGAGTCTACAGGTAATGGACAGACACAGACAAAGTTCCATTTATAAATAAGTTTAGATTTAAATAATTAATAGATTTAACTGTTGTTCAGCTCACTTTCCTCCCTTTGTTTTTTGAACAGGAGTAGAAGTTTATTCCTTGTTTCCTCTGTCTATATTTCTAAGATGAGATATCATAACTATTTACATTATTCAGACTATTGTCATCATCTTTGTCATATTTACAATGTTTTGGTTGTATGCTCAGGCATTTTTCAGGTGATATATGCTGAAAGAACGTTCTTTGTGAAATCAGTGACTGAATTCACTGATGTCGCAAAGAACGTCCTTTGGGGACATCAATGAATTCAGTCACTGATGTCCCCAAGGACATGTGGTCCAGTCAATAAGTGTTGAGATAATCCTGTGACTTGTCTCAAAGAGTACCGAGTTCAATACCTAGCCACAGCTGAGCTGAAGAAAAACTCTGATTTGAGTTACTAAAGGGAAATAACTGAAATTGAAATGTGAAACTGGAACAATCTACCCCAGTGGACAAAAGAAAGGGTTCAGTTCAAAATTCCAATGTATCACTTGAAGAAGGCTGGGGTATCACTTGAAGAAGGCTGGGGTATCACTTGAAGAAGGCTGGGGTATCACTTGAAGAAGGCTGGGGTATCACTTGAAGAAGGCTGGGGTATCACTTGAAGAAGGCTGGGGTATCACTTGAAGAAGGCTGGGGTATCACTTGAAGAAGGCTGGGGTATCACTTGAAGAAGGCTGGGGTATCACTTGAAGAAGGCTGGGGTATCACTTGAAGAAGGCTGGGGTATCACTTGAAGAAGGCTGGGGTATCACTTGAAGAAGGCTGGGGTATCACTTGAAGAAGGCTGGGGTATCACTTGAAGAAGGCTGGGGTATCACTTGAAGAAGGCTGGGGTATCACTTGAAGAAGGCTGGGGTATCACTTGAAGAAGGCTGGGGTATCACTTGAAGAAGGCTGGGGTATCACTTGAAGAAGGCTGGGGTATCACTTGAAGAAGGCTGGGGTATCACTTGAAGAAGGCTGGGGTATCACTTGAAGAAGGCTGGGGTATCACTTGAAGAAGGCTGGGGTATCACTTGAAGAAGGCTGGGGTATCACTTGAAGAAGGCTGGGGTATCACTTGAAGAAGGCTGGGGTATCACTTGAAGAAGGCTGGGGTATCACTTGAAGAAGGCTGGGGTATCACTTGAAGAAGGCTGGGGTATCACTTGAAGAAGGCTGGGGTATCACTTGAAGAAGGCTGGGGTATCACTTGAAGAAGGCTGGGGTATCACTTGAAGAAGGCTGGGGTATCACTTGAAGAAGGCTGGGGTATCACTTGAAGAAGGCTGGGGTATCACTTGAAGAAGGCTGGGGTATCACTTGAAGAAGGCTGGGGTATCACTTGAAGAAGGCTGGGGTATCACTTGAAGAAGGCTGGGGTATCACTTGAAGAAGGCTGGGGTATCACTTGAAGAAGGCTGGGGTATCACTTGAAGAAGGCTGGGGTATCACTTGAAGAAGGCTGGGGTATCACTTGAAGAAGGCTGGGGTATCACTTGAAGAAGGCTGGGGTATCACTGGTCCTTGATTCCTGTTTAGAATTAGGTTTCTGGTTTCTTCTAAAGTCTTCATTCTCCTTCACTCTCAGTAGCCCTTAGAGTTTTAGTAGTGGGGGTTACCTTGCTTGGGGTGAATTGATTTTAATAAACAAAAAAATATTTTATTTTGAAAGAGTTCAAAGTGGTTTAACAGTTCTCTCTCATCAGAGAAAAGATCAAGGACAAAACTGTGTACAACAACTAAAAAAAAACAAATCCTGGACAAATGTTATACAGTGGCTTAAGAAAAGTTTTTAGCCAGGAGAAATAAGTTACATCCAATTTAAAAATTTAATTATGTAATTTTAACTTGACATAAACAAACAGTATTTGGAACAAGAATGGAGTAGCTCCTCCATTTGCTAGTTCAAGTGCTTCTATTCGATTTTTCATGGATTTGATCAACAATTGTTTGATCCATATTTTGCCACTCTTTTAGCAATGCTTCTTTAAAGGTTGCTGCTGACATGATTTTGGTTAAATGCTCAAAGTTTTTGGTAAAGGTGCTCTCAAACATGTTCTACTGAATTCACGTCAGGACTTTCTGCTATCCCAGGCAGTGACTCGATTCCTCACGATTTCTTCCAAGCCTTTACTACTTTGCTTGTATGACATTCTTGTCAATCTGATTGGTTTCAAATAGTCCTTTCTGTAATATTTGACTAGTATTTTAGACCATTCAACCACTTGTCAACAAGAATCAGCTCAGATTTCCTTCCAAATTAGACAGCGCCCCTCACCATTAATCCAATCCCTCCATGTTTCACAGTCACCTGCAGACATTGTGTTCCAAGGCTCGTTCTGATTTCTCCAAAAATAAACCTGTCTCGAATTTGCATATTAGCATAATTTACTTTCAACTGACCAAATTACAGACTGCTAAAATTCATAATCTTTGCTCTTGAAAACAAGGGCTTCTTTCTTGCAACTCTTTTTTGATAGTCTAGCTCTTTTAAAGTCTTTCTCACCACATATGGCAATATTTCCATGCTGTTGGTGACATCTTTGACATTCTGATGATAGTTTCTGAAGAATCCATCCTTTTGTTGGTTGGTTTTCCTGAACATTGTTTCATATGACAATGGTTTTTTTCATTAAATTTCTTGCTAATATTATTAACTGTTTGATGATTAACCAGGAAAAACCTAGACATTTCTATATTTGACTTGCCACACTAATGTCATTTTATTATTTGTCTTCATTAAAATTCACCAATTTCCTTACTTTTGTGAGGTTTCATTGCAAAATATTCCAACTATTGTTCATAGATGAGAGTAACTTGATACTAACATGGTATTGACTGAAGGTAAAAAAGACATTATACAAGCCAATATTGCTGTAATCAAGGCTGGCTAAAAAACTTATAGCCAACTGTATGCATGAAAATATATTTAAAAACTTTTAATCCCACCAACTATGTCTTCTGCTTATAGAGAGATGGTTGGTAGCATTTAATAATGTACATTGATTCCAAAATTTGAAACACGGTCTCTGCACTGAGGCTGAATTATGGCTATAAGACCAGATAAGCTATGTTCAGCTTTCTTTGAACCTGTTGGTGCACCTATTCAAATTGTTCACCTTTCCCTTGCAAATATTGGCTTGTATATATTAGTGGACTTTTGCTTCCAACCTTTGACCCATTCTGCCTACATAGTCAGAATTGCATGGAATCTAAAATGGTAAATGACTGGATTAATATGATGGGTAGACAGAACATCCTTTTGGATTGAGCATTTTTTTTTAATCAGTTTACCCACAAGCAAGACAAAGCCATTAAGATGCAAAGGTTTATTGAGTATTTAAGAATGATGGTGGGGACACTACTTAGGAGAGAAAACAATAAAAGAACAAAACTCATAACAAAAGATGCTGATTGACATTGCATTTAAATTTTTGGAGAGCAAGAAGCTGGAAGAGAGTTCCACAAGCAAGAACTATTATTACGGAGCAAGAGTAATCAAGAAGACAGTAGATAACGATTGACATTGCATTTAAATTTTTGGAGAGCAAGAAGCTGGAAGAGAGTTCCACAAGCAAGAACTATTATTAAGGAGCAAGATCAATAGAAGAGTAATCAAGAAGACAGTAGATAATGATTGACATTGCATTTAAATTTTTGAAGATCAATCTGGAAGAAAGTTCTACAAACAAGAAGTACAAGGGAAGAAACTATATTCATAGAACCAATGGTTCCACCTAGTCATTTTAACAATTTTAATTTATTGAATATCTGTGGGGAAAGGCATGAATTTACCCACCACCTTCTATGTGCTGATTCTATTCAGTGTATAAAAAGTTGACATGCCAATCTCACTATTCCTATTATAACCACTTCATTATAATGGTTTTCTAAGCAAGAAGCTGGAAAAGATTTCCAGAAGTGATAAGTACTGGAAAAGATATTGTTAGCATAGAACTTACGGTTACATCTAGCAATTTTTTTTTTTTTTTAAATCATTTCACCCCAAGCAAGGCATTCCACTGCCACTATTGCGCATGGGGTTTCATAGGGGAAAGTGCTGAGAAAGATTAAATGAGGTGTCAGGAAGTGAGTAAGAGAAGAATGACTGTGGCCATAAAGTGAGGGATCAGTTTACATATTGATTGTAATGTAGAATTGATCCCCAACTTTATATCCACATTATAATAGTATAGAATTTTTTTTTAATCATTTCATCCCAAGCAAGGCATTCCACTGCCACTATTGCACTTGGGGTTATATAGGGGAAGGTAAAGAGAAAGAGTGGTTAGATATAGGAAATGTTAGAAGGGGGCTGATAGATGGGTATGGATACGGAGGCTGGGTGGATGGGAAGAGTGTTTGAAAGAATGGAAGCAAGTTAGTGTGTTAAGTGTCTATTGACCTTACATTTAAACTTCTGGAGATTGTAGCCATCGGGGAAGCAGTCATGTGGAAGGAAATTCCACAGTCGGGAAGTGTGAGAAAAGAAACTGTTGGAGTAGAAGTTGCAGTTGCATTTTATCGGTTTCACTGTAATCTAGTTGCTAATCTAGTATCTCATGCAAATTTGAACCTAGGGGGCACTAGTGATCTAAGTTCATCGGAGCAGAAGCCGTGAAAGTATTTATAGAAGAGGCACAGGGAAGCCACATCACGCCAGTGAGAGAGAGACTGCAGGTGGTCTGCCAAGTCGGTATCGATCACATTACAAACCCTCCACTGTATCTTGTCGAGAAGCCCAAGGAGAGTAGCAGGGGCACCCGACCAGATATGGCAACAGTATTCAATGCACGGACAAATGGTAGATTTATAAATGTGCAGGATAGATTCAGACGGAAAAAACCTCCGGGCCCTGCACAGAGAACCTACTTCTACAGCAGCGGATTTAGCAATGGATTCGATATGGTCATTCCACTTGAGGTCCGCTGAAAGTGTGAGACCAAGGAGGTGCAGTGTTTTACTCTCTGGGAGGCAAGCCTGGTCCATGCTAATGGGAGGTAGGTGCGATTGTCTACGATGGTTAACTGTAAAATAGTGAGACCTAGCAGTCAATACATAACTGCACTTAAATTCATGAAGTCTATATATCATAAAAGCATGGAATCGCCTATTAATTGCTGTTGTTCCCAAGTTCAACCTGACCCAAAGTGGTAGTACCTGTTAGGGTCTCAGCTATGGGCAAATAGTTAATCCCAAATTGGGGTCAAAACACTGAAAGTATAAAAATAAATTTATAGAAAAATATACATTTCTGAAGGAAAAAAAAAATGCCATGATATATTGAAGGAAAAAGAAAAATGTTTGCCATAATACATTTTTGAAGGAAAAAGTATTACCAGCAATACATTTTTGAATACAAAACTAGAGGACCTCTTCAGTTTTTTAAAATAAAATGAAAAAATTTTCATCAAAATCTGACTAAATCAACCTTCTCACTATAACCGAACATTTTAAAAAAAAACTACCTCAAAACTCAAACTCCTTGGAAAAGGCATAGATTCCATCCCCCACCCCACTGCCAATAAAATTTAGGGCATAGGAAGTTGAAGTGCCAATTCCACTATTCCTGTCATAACCGCTTTATTATGATGATTTCCTAAGCAAGAAAGTTATAAGAAAGAAAAGAAACTGTTAGCATAGAACTTATGGTTGCATCTAGTCATTTCAACAAATGAAACTTATTGAATATCCTTGGAAAAGGTATGGATCCATTTCCCCACTTTTTTAAATGCCGATTCTATTCAGGACATAGGTGATCATGCCTCTCCACAACTTCTTATCTCATGTGACTTAGTTTTTCTCCCTTTGCTAAAGCTACAACCCTTTTGTTCAACCATCCATTTACACAATCAGCTAAGTGACTTACTGCCTTCTTCTCTCTTACCCTTAATATGTTTTGTGAGGGTTAAGTTATATAAGGCCTTCAGTTATGGATAAATAATAGGGTAATTATAGAAAATTATAGGTAACACTTATTAATAGGTTAATTACAGAAAATTATAAGTAACACTTATTTAAGTGTTACTTATAGAATAGGGTTATTGTATATATATAAATGCATGGCTAATTAATTTTCTATAGAAATGCTTTGAAAATCAAGAAGAAAGGGATTGTCATTGGGTAGAAAAAAAATTAATTCAACAAATGAGGTTAATAACTTGCACAATCTGGAGTTTCTAAGGAGATTATGGTTGGCAAGGATTGTGAATTAAATGTTTGACAATCCAATTTTTTTTTATTTTTTATAATGTATTACTAATTTACTGTATTTATCTTTTTTGATAAAAAATGTATTTATTTCCTACAGAAAATCTCAAACCTATTTACTAATTGGATCTTTTCTGTTAATTCACCCTGAAATAAAAATAATTTATATTTACTAAAATTCGTAGAAAATTCTCCTAGAACAAGGCCCTTCCATTCCATTCCGGTTGGGTTGATCTTTGCAATTGTCCCAAATGTGGGTGACTTAAGTGTGCTATTTCTAAGTGTGGTATGTGCATTTGTGCTCACTTTGATAAAAAATTAATTTTTTTTTTTTATATACTCCTTGTAAATAGCTTGAATATCATCTGCACTTACAAAATCCTGACTTCTGGTAATTTTTCATTCTGAAGGTTGGTTGTTAGGTAAGCTAAAATTTTGATTTGAAATGTATACTTTCAAAAAGGTGCCAAATATTTAATAATAATTAAAAAAAAAAACTAATTTAAAATTTCTAATTTCTTGGTGAGTTGATAATTGCAATAAGTAACTTTACATTTTTTTGGGGTGAATTAACAGAAAAGATCCCACAAATTTATTACGTGATTGGAGTAGATAGACTAAAATATCGCCCGGTTCACACTCCACCCATGTCTATTGAACAGGTGAAGAGGCTCATCCCTTGTTTCCTGTTTAGGATGCGGTTTCCGGTTTTCTCTTTTCCAATCTTTTCACTCTTTTCTCTCTTTATTTTTTTTCAATTGGAGTAGATAGACTAAAATATCTCCCGGTTCACACTCCACCCACATCTATTGAACAGGTGAAGAGACTCTTAGGATGCGGTTTCCGGTTTTCTCTTTTCTAATCTTCTCACTCTTATGTAGCCCCCTGCACATCAGTGGCGTTACCGCCTTGCTTGGGGTGATATGATCAAAAAAAAACAAAAAAACTTATTTACATTATTCAGATGGTTGTCCTCTTCACTATTACATTCATAACGCTTCAACCATTGTACATTCTGGCCTTCTTCAGGTGATATTATTAGGAATTTTGAACCAAACCTACACAGGAGTAGATTGTTATAATTTCATTTCACATACCATGCCTTTGGATATTTCTCTTCTTGTTAATTTGACTTTATCACTCTCAAAATATTTTTGTTTTCTCCATTTAGACCAGGGATTGAATTTACAACTCTTTGGGTCAAGTCACTTTATCACCTGAAGAAGGCTGAAACATACAACAGGTGAAACATTGAATGTAACAGTAAAGATGAGGGCAACAGTCTGAACACTGTAAATAGTTACAATACCTCATCTCGGAAATATAGACAGATAATGTTTTTATTTCTGTTAGTAATTGTTAGTAAATCTGTTAGTAATTGCTAAAATGGTTGTGTGTTGTGGTGCTGTGGATATCAGCCTGGAATAAGAAATCTGAGAGCTGAGTTCAAATTCCATTAGAATTCATTGCATTCACTTCTGCACAAATACCCTTGGGAAAGCTATTTGTTGCTTCTCCCTCCAGCTATGGGTTAAATATCAGGACAGTTGTGTAGCCTTGGTTGGCAACTTATTATGGGAAAATCTTCTACCCAGTCAGTTGTGTCTCTTGAGATATGATCGCCCAAGCGTATATCATGTATGGCATTTCACTGACTGAATTATTAAAATATATATAACTAGCATCATAGCCCGGCTTTGCCTGTGCAACTCAGAACATTTTAGTTGTCGGAGAAATAAATCTATTTTCTTTTGTTTTGTGTAAATGTGATTTGATGTTTTGTGTGACATTGTAAACAACATGGTATTTGTTTTTTGTTTCAAAATTACGGAGGTGGGGGAAATATTTACATTTTTTGTTGACTAAATGAATTTAACGTAAAAATAAAAATGATTTATTTTGTTGTACTAAAATTAGAAATATAAAAATTATTACGCTCTCAGTTTAGAAATTTTCAAAGAATATTTAAATATGTAGACATTTAATTTTAAAGGAAACAGTAACATTAATGCCACACAAATTACAGATACCTTTTCTTACATTTTTTTTACATATTTCCTCTTAAAAATATTTTTGTTTCAAAATTACAGTGAAAAATATTCACATTTTTTTTGTTGACCGCATGACTTTTTAAAACGTTAGAATAAAAATTAAATATAAAGGCTCTTTTATTTTCTTTTACTTTTTTTTTTTTGTAAGTCGCATTTGACATGTGTGATTTGATTTGTGTGACGTAATCTAGCAACCATTTATGGAGCAAATGTAAACAATCTGGCCAAAAAGCATGAAAGGGAAAATTGCTGAACTTAAACTCAAAAAGTATGTGTCGATCTGGCTTCCCTGTAGATATGTGTCCCTAGAAAGTTTGAATGGCATAGCTTAAAAATTGTAGGCGTGCATAAGGAACAGTCACACACACTCACAGATTGCCTTTTATATATATATATATATATATATATATATATATATATATGATCACTAGTTTTTTTAATTTTTAACTTTTTTTTTATAATCGTGTCGCCCCAAGCAAGGCATTTTACTGCCACTGGTGTGCAGGGGGTTACATAGGAGGAAAGCTATGAGAAAGAGTGACAGGTTACAGGGGGTGTCAGGAAGAGGGTGAGAGAAGAATGAGAATACTGATGAGTGGAGTGGACAGAGAAAGGAGCATGAGAGAGAACTTAAGTTAGTGAGATAGATGACTATTGACTTTACATTTGAATTCTTGAAGATTCTAGCTGTCGGGTAAGTAAGTAAACAGAAGGGAATTCCACAGGTGGGAAGTGTGAGAAAAGAAGCTGCTGGAGTAGAATTTGCATTTACATTTTATTGGTTTCACAGTAAAAGGGTGGGGCCTAGTTGCTATAAATTTTATCTTGTCATTAGTTAAGTGCCATATGTGATAAGCGCTTGGGCGATCATGTCTCAAAAGAGACATGTCTGACTGGGCAGATGATTATCCCGCAGTAGGTTGCCATTGCTTTCTGCGGTAGACTGGTTGCCAACCAAGGCTAGAGAACCCAATCTGTCCTGTTATTTGACTCATAGCTAGAGGGGAAAGAAATGTATTATATTATTATTATGTAGTAATTAGTGGGGGATCGATTTCCTATTGTTATGATGTAATAAACTGATCCCCCACTTTATGACCAGTAGAAGCCTTAATCATTATTCCAACTATTACATTCAGTCAGTCAGTTAAGTGCCATACATGATACACGCTTGGGCAAACATGTCTCGAAATTGACATGACTGACTGGGCAGAGGAATATCCCGCAGTAGGTTGCCATTGCTTTCTGCGGTAGACTGGTTGCCAACCAAGGTTAGAGAACCCAATCTGTCCTGTTATTTAACCCATAACTGGAGGTAAGAGATGGATTAATAACTTTTCCAAGGGTATTTGCGCATAAGTGGATGCAAGGAATTCAACTGGAATTTGAACTCAGCTCTCCGATTTCTCGTCCAAGCTGATATCCACTGCACCACAACACACATGTTGTCGTAGGTAAGACAAAAATGTTTAGTATAAATTTGAGTTTCATATAGACAATTGCGATACTTATTTTTATTGTGGTGAAAAGTACTTGGGACATACTTATTCCTGCCACTCATTTTATTAAATATTCAAAAGATTCCCTTGTACCAATTAATTGAAGCTATGTGTGTTCTTGAGTAAAGTCTTCCATTATTGAAAATTAAAAGATGTTAAAAATTTTCTGGCACCGTTTTTATCTCAACCATCTTGTCTGTTTGAAAGTTAAGTGTGAATTGCTATAAATAGTAATAATTGATATTATTTCTTGTTCTCTTCTGTTTTATAATCATTTAAAATATTGTGAAATGACTGTTTTCTTTCTCTGTCTGCAACAATAGACTTGTCCATCATTAGGTAATTATTAGCAGCTTGGCGTCAGTATTGAGTGAATAAGAAAACTTGTTGCTATGGTAACAGAAGACATTCAAAGCAAGCATCATGTTATAACAATGGAATTTTTTTAGAAAATATGTAAATTGATACTAATAAGTAAATACTTGTAAATGTTTACTTTCCTTTCTAAGAATCTCATCGGTAATCAAATATAAGGTGTGTAGTGAATGACTGTTGGTATTGAAAATAAAACTATTCAGTTTAAACCCAAGCCAAGGATGTAATTGGAAAAGGCATGAACGCATGTATTTTACCCTTAATTATGGATAAATAATAGGGTAAACTGGTCTTTTCAGCTTTGGTAAGGTTGTGCGTTGCAGTGCAGTAAATATCAGCCTGGAATGAGGAATCAAGGAGCTAAGTTCGAATTTCAGTTGAATTTCTTGGATTTTTAAGGACACATGGCCTAGTGGATATAGACGTTGGTTAGTTCCTGACTTGACATTTAAAGTTGGGAGTTCAATACCAGGCTACAGCAGTGGTGAACAAGTAACTTGCAGGGTTAGAGGAAGACAACTCATGACTTCCAATTGAGGTTTTACACAAGGAATGAAGACGATATACCCCAGTGATTGTAATAAAGGGTTCAGTTTGAAATTCCTATCACCTGAAGAAGGTCAGAGCGTACTACGGCTGAAATGTCGTACAATGGCAACAGAGATGAGGACAATAGACCGAATAATGTAAATACTGTTCTTACATTCACTTACATGCAAATACCCTTAGGAAAGGTATTAATCCATATCTTCCCTCCAGTTATGAGTTAACAGGACAGATAGGGTTCTATAGCCTTGGCTGGCGAACAGTCTATCGCAGAAAGTAATGAAAATCTACTGCGGGATAATCATCTGCCCAGTTGGTCATGTCTTTTGAGACCTGATCGCCCAAGCGTGTATCACATATGCCACTTAGCTGAATGAAGGGTGACCAGGTTTAAAGTTCACTTTGTAATAAGAGGACAAGAAATATTGTCCATAAGAAATATTTTTGAGAGTAATGTTTTTATTCCTGTCCCATAGCTGCTAATTGTTTTCTTCCTGATTTTCAATGTTTAATATTTCACCAAATGCTTACTAAAAATCTCCGCTCTGATAAATTGAGTAGCATAAAGTAAAATTTTTTTTTTGTTTTTTCTTTAATAATCATTTCACCCTACTCGATGAAGGACTGCCATTGGAGTGCAGGGGTTTACAGCAAGAATAAAAAACAAGGTACAGTAGATGTCAAAGAAATAAGAAAGGGATGGGAATCGAGTAGAGAGATGTCAACACAAAATAAAATCGTCGGTGATGGTGGATGTTATTGTGTTATCATCTTAATAACCTCTCTGAAGATGGCTCATGTGAACCGAAAGCTTAGAAACAAATTAATAAAAAGTTATCCAAAGAGAATTTTAGAGAATTTTTGTCTTTATTTTCAACTGAAATTAAAGCCAAAATACGTTTAGAACGGCTCATGATTAAACATAATAGACATTCATTATCTCTTATATTTAACAATATATGTTTAGAATATATATATATATATATATATATATATATAATTTTTTTTTTTTTTTTTTTTTAAAAACATATCACCCCAAGCAAGGCGGTAACGCCACTGATGTGCAGGGGGCTACATAAGAGTAAAGAGATTGGAAAAGAGAGAACCGGAAGCCACATCCTAAACAAGGAACAGGGGATGAGCCTCTTCACCTGTTCAGTAGACGTGGGTGGAGTGTGAACTGGGTGATAGTTTAGTCTATCTACTCCAATTGAAAAAAAAAAGTGAGAAGATTAGAAAAGAGAAAACCGGAAACTGCATCCTAAACAGGAAACAAGGGGTGATCCTCTTCACCTGTTCAACAGAAGATTTATTTTATACAGTTCTTTCTATTTGTCGTTTTAATGGATTGTTTGGATCGATATATTCTTTGGCCTCCTTCAAGTAATAGAATTTTTTGTGCTCTTCAATTTTTACCGTTTTTTTTTACATATCACATCTTTACGTGTTTTTTTTAAATTTTTATTTATTTATTTTAAAATTATATTTTAGAACATGTACAGAATTTTATATATATATATATATATATATAAAAATTCTGTACATGTTCTAAAATGTAATTTATAATAAATTTTCACAGCTCTATATTATATATCGAGCACTGTTTTAAATTAATGTTTTGAACGTTGTAAAAAATTTTTTCTTCGTTCTGTATTCACTCGGAGATATATATATATATATATATATATATATATATATGTTGCATTTAAACTTTTGGCAATGGTAACTATCAGGGAATCCAGCAAATGGGAAGTATGAGAAAGGAAACTGTTAGACTAGAAGAGGTGGTTATGTTTAACTATTTCCACGGTAACAGGGGTGGGACCTATATGCCAATATAATAGCGTGAAAATACATGTGCTCAGGGAGCCCGCGGAAAAAGTTCATCAGAGTAGTTGCCATGAAAATACTTGTAGAAAATATATTATTTCTAAATATAAACATTATTTTTAGTGGGTACACATGTTTGAGTTGCTGTTTCTATTTTTATTTTCTGAAACAGTGAAATTACAACTGGCCTAGAGTGAGAAGTCCTAAAAAAACAATTGTCTCCAAGAGGAATTGAACCTGTGTTTTCCTTTTAGCTGAAGCCTGCCACTATTTTTTTTATTTTTTATTTTTTTATATTTTTATTTTTATTTTATTTTTTTTATTTTTTAATTATTTCACCCCAAGCAAGGCATTCCACTGCCACTATTGTGCAGGGGGTTACATAGGGAAAGGTGATGAGAAAGTGATTAGATATAGGAAATGTCAGAAGGAGAGTGATAGATGGGTAAGGATGTACATAGGAAGAGTGTTTGAGAAAATGGGTGTGAGTTAGTGTTAGGAGGTGTCTATTGACCTTATATTTAAACTCCTGGAGATTGTAGCTGTCGGGGAAGCAAGTATGTGGAAGGGAGTTCTACAGGTGGGAATTGTGAGAAAAGAAGCTGTTGGAGTAGAAATTGCAGTTACATTTTATTGGTTTCACTGTAAAAGGGTGGGACCTAGTTGCTAATCTAGTATCTCGTGCAAATTCGTACCTAGGGGGCACCAGTGATCTAAGTTCATTGGAGCAGAAGCCGTGAAAGTATTTATAGAAGAGGCACAGGGAAGCCATTCCACACCGGTGAGAGAGTGACTGCAGCCGGTCTGCCAAGTCGTTAAGTGATTTCCCCTGATGGGAGTAAAGGAAGACTTGATAATTTCACTGTTGAAGGAAATACAAAAACAAAAGAATATGTAGTTTGAAGTATTTAACAACAAAGACAAAATATTTACCATTTTTCATGGATGCCACTTTAAATTGAAATGTAACAAATTTCAGAAAAATGTTTTCTATTTTCATTGTTCAAATATTTATTAAAATTCAATTAAAAAATATATATATATGGTATTTATTTGTAACTAGCTTAAAAGTTGTACTGTTGGCTTTTAAGCTAGCTCCTGTGGAGGTTTAATTGGTCCTCCAGCCAAAACCTAAAGCTCCTTTAAAGGGAAAACAGCAATGATAATTTTTTTTTTTGATCATATCACCCCGAGCAAGGCGGTAACGCCACTGATGTGCAGGGGGCTACATAAGAGTGAAGAGATTGGAAAAGAGAAAACTGGAAACCGCATCCTAAACAGGAATCAAGGGATGAGTCTCTTCACCTGTTAAATAGATGTGGGTGGAGTGTGAACCGGGCGATAGTTTAGTCTATCTACTCCAATTCTGAAGCAACTTTAAATTCCTCAATTCATTTCATGGACCTTCAAATCCCACTTTAACTCTGATTTGGGTTATAAGTCTAATTCCAGCCAAAAGACTGGTTTGGACTAAAATTTCAATTCAGGCGGAAAATGGGCTTCAAATAACAAACTCTATAGAACTTCAAAACCTCTCACTTTAACTCTGATTCTCTGATATTTTGAAGAAATAAAATTGATTTCCTCAATTCACAAAATTTTGGAGATAGTTTAAACTGAATTTTAAACAAAGTGGATATAGACATTGGTTAGTTCCTGTGACTTGACCCAAAGAGTTGTGAGTTCAATACCAGGCTACAGCAGTGGTAAACAAGTAACTTGCAGGGTTAGAGGGAGATAACTCATGACTTCTAATTGTGGCATCACTACTATGCAAGGAATGAGAATGATATCCCTCAGTAATTGTTTGATTCGAAATTCCTAGCACCTGAAGAAGGCCGTAGCATACAATGGCCGAAACATTGTACAAATGGCAATAAAGATTTGGAAAATAGTTCAAATAATGTAAATATTACCTCATCTCAGAAATTTAGACAAATACTAAAAATGTTTAAATTCACAAAGCTTTTGTGCTCTTTTAAACTCAACATAGATTAAAATACTTTTAAAATCTCTCATAGTATTTTTTATTTTAAAATTTGATTTTTTAATTGTTCCCTGCTCATCTGGGCACAGATCCCAATGCTAGATTTTCAAGCATCAGAGGAAGGGCAGATTTTCAATCCTGATGTTATCCAGATTCCCAAAAAGTATGTCTGTAGAGCAACTTGCTCAAGTTAGACAGGTTTAGGACACATCGATGGTCAGAATTTGCCATTTATTTACTTGTAATAAACAATTTCTCTTTTATTTTTAATGATAAAAATTGCTTTCTTGTCATTGATATCATGCCTAGAATTTCACCTGATGAAATACCTTGTCAACTCTTGAATTTTTATATAAGAGAATATCTGATATTACCTGTACTGTTATATCATATCTAAAAGTCACAATAGCTCCAGGCAATCTTTAAAATGACCAAACGAGAAACTCTAAATTACCTGTAAGTTTCTTCAAAATGTTACTAATCACTAATTAGTGTTATAATTCCTTTTTATTTATTTATATATATATATATATATATATATATATATATAGTAAAACCTGTCCATGTTTTGAAAAACTCGCTAAACGAATTATTTCAAGGTGCTATAAATTTAAGGTAATTAAGCCTTGAGGTATTGATAGGAGTTAAAGGTAAAATAATTTTTACAATTTTTTTTTCTTTCATTTTTGTGTAACATTATTTTAAACAGCAGTTATTTGTAGTAGAAGGTAAATATATTCCTAATGTCAAAAATTGTTTTGTTACTAGATTTTTTAACCTGATTGAAATACCCTGTCAATTCTTGTATTTTAAAAAGTGTACTTACATAAAAGAATATCTGATATTACCTGTACTGTTATCTCATCTCTAGAAGTCACGATAGCTTCGGGCTTGTAATTCTAAAATCTTTCAAAATGAGTAAGTCAGAAACACTAAATCATATGTTAGTTTTTTTTTTCTCTCAGCAAAATGTTACTAAAACATTTTTCAGGTATCAGTCACCTTCAGTCACAGGATAAAAATTTTGTGGAGCAAATAGTCAAATACAGAGTGATGATGGTTAATTATTTATGGATGTGTGTCGTGGTACAGTGGATGTCAAATGGAACGACAAATCAGGGAGCCAAGTTGGAATTCCAGTTGAATTCCTTGCATTCACTTATGCACAAATACCCGTGGAAAAGGTATTAATCCGTCTTTCCTCCAGTTATGGGTTAAATAATTGGACAGATTGGGTTCTATAGCCTTGGTTGGCAACCAGTCTACTGCAGAAAGCAATGGCGACCTACTGCAGGATAATCTTCTGCCCAGTCAGTCATGTCTCTTTGGCGACATGATTGCTCAATGCGTGTATCACGTATGGCACTTAACTGACTGACTAAATATATTAGTTGGAAACATAAGTAAAGCTTCTACTGGGCAAAAAGTGGGGGATCAGTTTTCTATTGTTAAGTAATAAACTGATCCCCCACTAATTTTTACTTTAAACAATTTGTCTCTTCTCCCTTCAACTATAGTTTAAATAACAGGCTAGAAAATCTTCTGCCCAGTCAGTCATGAGATATGATCGCCTAAAGCATGTATCACGTATGGCACTTAACTGACTGACTGAATGGTTAATTTATATATATATATATATATATATATATAGTCATCCGCAGACAATATATATATATATTTATGTCATCAGCAGACAGATCTTTTTTGCTGTATCACAGCTCATCAGTACAGTTAAACTCAGATTGCTTTTAACCCAGGATTGAAACTTGACCGAATTGGCGTCAGTCGGCGATTCTACCTCTGGACTATAGGTGCTCTAGAAGCAGGCATACTTTTTAGTGTGTATATTATCATTATAAATGCCCAATAGCCAGAGTGCTCCAATTCATTACTGAATGAGTGATGCATACAGAAATAAATTGTGTGTCCATTTGTTCTTGATTGAAAAGATTTTTGTTAAAAAAAAAAATCTCTGGATCGATTTTACCCTGTATTGATATTATTACCAAAACCCTCCTCTCTCTTCCTTTTAAAATAGGGAAATCAATATTTTTTTTTGTTTCTAATGAAAGCTAATATACAGAAATTATTTCAAATACTTTACCTTATTTTTTTGAGAGTGAACCTATACATTTAAATAGTGCCCTTACAATTTCAAGCTTAATTGTATTAATTATAAACTAATTGTGATGCAGTGGCTATCAGCTTTGAACGAGAAATTGGAGAGCGGAGTTCGAATTCCAGTTGAATTCATTGCATTCACTTATGCACAAATACACTTGAGAAAGGCATTAATCTGCTGCTGCTCCCTTCAGCTATGGGTTAAATAGCAAGACATTAGGTTCTATAGCCTTGGTCAACAACCAGTCTACCACAAAGTAATGGCAACCTACTGTGGGAAAATTATCTGCCCATTCAGTCATGTCTTTTTCAAAACAAGATTGCTCAAACGTGTATCACGTATGCCACTTAATTGACTGACTGATAAACTAATGCCAGTATCAAATACTGTTATTTTTATTATGATGTAGTGATTCCTGACATCTTAATTATTTTACCCTATTTTCTTATGAGTGGACCAGTCTTTCAATAGCGCCTTCATATTTTCATAAAGATTGTAAAATTAATATTAAAGTATTTACATAAACAAAACTTGCTTCTCTTCTCTGCCTTCTATGTCCTGAGAGTGTCAAATTCCCCAAGCTCTCTCTCTTCATTATGTGGCTGAAAAGTTTCAACCGTCTCATTCTGATTTTAAGTATATATCCATTTCATTACTACCTTTTTTTTTTTTTTTTTTTTTTTTAAATGTTCTTGTTACTGATTCTTCTGTAGAACCACATTACTGTTTTCTCAAATTTTCTCGGTATCTGTAAGAATATTGTACAGCATTCACTGCCATTATAAAAGTACTGTTACTGCATAGCTGTTCAGCATTTTTCTTTTGTTTCCAATGAAATTCTCCTGTTTCTTAATCTTCTTCTATGTGCCTTGTCCCTTCAGGACGTAGGCGATCATGGCCTTCCACGTTTCCCTATCCCTGGTGACTCTGAGCACTCCTTCTCTTGTTTCACCATGTAATCCTATTTCCGTCATCCACCTGATTAGGTCCTTCAAATATGTTATCCATTGCTTTCCCCTGTCTCTTTTTCCCCTCTATTTGGCCTGTTAGTATCAGATTTTCCGAGCCCTCCTTCCTCATTGCGTGTCTCAGGAACTTCAGCTGTCTCTTCCTGATGCTCCCTATTAATTTACCTTTTGTTTCCATCATTTCCAAGACCTCATCATTGCTCACATGCTCGATCCATGATATTTGCAGCATCCTTCTGTATAACCACATTTCAGTTTCAAGTTTTTCCTTAATCTTTGATGGTATTGTCCAGCATTCACTGCCATATTGAAGAACGGACAGCAATCAAGTACTCTCTTCTTTGTTTCTAGTGAAATTTTCCTGTTTCTTAACACTTTACTCAACTCCTGGAATGCCTCCTTGTGCTTTTGGATCTCAGGAATATAAATGTATAGAAACTGCTGTGACCACAAAGTGAGGGGTCAGTTTATATTTTGATTGTAATATGGAATTGATCCCCCACTTTATATCCAGTATTTTTCTGTAGAACCACATTTCAGTTGCTTCAAGTTTTTCCTTCATCTTTGATGATATTGTCCAGCATTCACTGCCATATTGAAGAACTGACATCACATAGCAATCCCGTACTCTCTTCCTTGTTTCTAGTGAAATTGTCCTGTTTCTTAATACCTTACTCAACTTCTGGAATGCTTCTTTTGCCATGCCAATTCACCTTCTGTGTCATACTTTCAGTCTTTTGTTATAACGCTTCCCAGGTATTTAAATTTTTGTACCTGCTTGATTCTGGTATCCCCGACCTGTATTTGGCATTTTGGGCTGCCATTTTTACTGATGACCATGCATTTGGTTTTTGTGCAGTTTATTTCTAGTCCTTTCTTGTTACTTTTTTTACTTTGCTTAATTTTTGGAAGGCATCTTTTACTCCTTTTGATTTTGTACCTTTGTATTTTGGTCTTACGTTTTCCACCCTATGTTAAAACACTGTCGAAGTATTCATACTGGCTTGAGTTTGGTATATTTGTATTTCACATCTTCAGATGTTCCTTTTTTTTTTTTTTTTTTTTTTTTTTTTCCAGTTTATGGGTATGACTGTAAACTGCATCCAGCAGCAAGGCCTCTGATTGGGAGGTTTTAATTGCTGCTGTTCCCAGGTCCACCCTGACCCGGAGTGGTATCACCTGTTAGGCTCCCAGCTATGGGTAAATAGTTAACCCCCAAACTGGGATCAAAACACTATGAAAGTATAAAAATACACTTTTATAGGAAAAAGAAATATATATATATATATATATATATAAATAGACTTTTATACAAAAATCATTTTTAAAATGAAAAATATTGCCAACAATACATTTTTTTTTTTAAGAAAAAAAATTACCATTACACATTTTTGAAGAAAAAAAATTATTGCCATCATAAATTTTTAAAGGAAAAAATTACCAGCAATACATTTTTGTGTACAAAACTAGAAGACCTCTTCAATTTTCTCAAATAAAATAAAAAATGTTTTTGTCAAAATCTGATTAAATTAACCTTCTTACTATAACTGAACATTTAAAAAAATCTTTAAACTCTACCTTTTCGGCATTAAATAACCCACAGAGGTTGATATACCATTAAACAAAACTCGAACTCCTTTTTCCAATAGTCTTAAATAGCACTATACCGAATTTAGAGTAAAATAGCAAGATCAGAAAATACTTTACCACAATTGGTGTCTAGTAATTCATTTAAATCAGGAACCTGTAACTTTCCTAGACTAAACACTGCAAAAATGTTTCCCCCACTGTAGTAAGGAAGTTTAAAAATGTTTGGTACCAGGACTTTCTCTGTCCTGGAGGTCTTCCTACTTAAATTCAGAATTATAGGTTTTGGTACCTCCGTCCATTTTCATATCTGAACCAAGAAATAGTGAATAAAATGTTGTAAACTATAATTATACACGACTATTTTTCTAGTAGTTTCATCTTCAAGGTAAAGATTACTCTCCAGCTGCTATTTATAAAATGGAAATTTGCATATGAATACAAGCACTACTATGCATTCTTTCTTATGATTGGTTTCGTAGTCTTTTCCTACGATTGGTTTGTTAGCCCTTTCCTTTCCTACGATTGGTTTGTTAGCCCTTTCCTTTCCTACGATTGGTTTGTTAGCCCTTTCCTTTCCTCCGATTGGTTTGTTAGCCCTTTCCTTTCCTCCGATTGGTTTGTTAGCCCTTTCCTTTCCTCCGATTGGTTTGTTAGCCCTTTCCTTTCCTCCGATTGGTTTGTTAGCCCTTTCCTTTCCTCCGATTGGTTTGTTAGCCCTTTCCTTTCCTCCGATTGGTTTGTTAGCCCTTTCCTTTCCTCCGATTGGTTTGTTAGCCCTTTCCTTTCCTCCGATTGGCTCAGTAGTAGTACTGTAATTTCTTTTTTGTCTGCTATCAACAATGTTGCATGCATATCTTACATAGTTCAGATTTTAGCATCTAATAATAAATGCTGGTAGTACTTCCAGTTTGCTCAGGCTTTCCTCACTGTAAAGGTTGAGCAAGTCTGAAAAAACACATGCTTGTTTGTCACTTTTTACTTTTTGTGTGTTTATCAAAATGTCACAACTGGCTTGATCTTTCTTTTACCTTACATAGATGGGTACTCCAGCTAGTAGATAGGGTTGTTTGTTTAAAATCAAACTGATGTAAATGAATTGTTTTAAAGTGAAAGAAGTCACTGATTTAAATCTATCTTTAAAGTAAAATTTCAGAAATGAAACAATTTTTACATACTGCTCAGCATACTTTCAATTTTTTTTAAGTTCGAAATTTGGAAAAGAAATATACTTTCAAATTTAAAACTTAAAGAACAGACATTCTTTAAGAACAAATTACAAGGTTATTTATGTACTAATCAATCTTACATAGTTGATCACCATATCAATCTGTTATTTTAAAATCTTTTAAGAATAAAATAGTTGTGTGACTGTATCTGAAAAACAAAAAAAAAGACTAAGTTGAATGTCAGTGCATACAAAATGTTAAAAAATGAGTAAAAAAAAAAATTTAGATTTCTATTGATTAAATTGGGAAAAGTCAGCCAGAGATAACCAAAAATTGTTAATATGTCTGCCTGAAATTATCCTACTGCCAGTCTTAATCTCTCAAGGTATTTGTATCAGTTTCGATCTTTCTTTTGCTTTCTTTATGGGCAAAAATGAATATCAAATTTATAAAAAAAATTTTTTTTTTTAATTAACAAAAAATTCGAATGAAAAAAAATCAACCTTGTTAGTAGATGAGGAATGATTGAAAAATAAGATACAAATATTTACAAACAAAACTGTCTAAAGTCCGAGAGTCCTTATTCTTGGATGAATATCTAAAAAAAAAAAAAATTGCATGCCATCACAGGACTTTGTGTTCTATTACATTTGATTTTAGCTTTCAAAAAATAACTTCCTAAACCATGTGCTGCTTAAACTACACTTCATTTTTCTTTTCTCTTTTCTTTCTCACACTCCTGATGATGACTCATGTGATTTGAAAACTTGAACTATATAATATGAATTTTGGGTATCTTATACAACACCCACATTTGTAAAACATTATTCACATATTAAGAATGAAAAAAATATCAATACAGGGTGTCCATAAAGTCCTTGTGCACTTTAAAAAAAATTATAACTTTATTGTTATTTGTGATAGAAATAATCTGTAAAAAATGTTATAAAGTTTAATGTACCTAGTTTTAAGTGTAGTTATTGAATAATTCTTTACCACAAAATTTTGCAACAATTTTTAGATAAGTAAGCAGATGGATTGGAAATGGTGGACTATTTTATTGGCCTCGATGTTCGTCAGATTTGACTCCATTAGATTTTTTTTTATGGGTACATGTGAAAACAATTGTGTATGCAACCGAGTCTAGTTCATTAGAAAATTTGAAAGCTAAAATAACTAACGTGATTTCAAACATTACTGTAAATCAGTTGGCAAATGTTTTCCGTGAACTGCAAAATCGTATAACCCTTTGTATTGCTAATGATGGCGGACATGTGGAAACTTTAAAACCTTAAAAGATATAGATTTACTTCTTTGAAATGATTTGTTTGAACATTATTTTTGATCGATACTCATATTTAAGTAGATATTTTGTTTATAATCAAACAGTATTATATATTTATTTCTACCGGCCTGATTATTTACGATAAATTTTTGTTACGAAAATGTGTCATTTGGCAGGATTCAAAAATTGTGTTATAGGCTTAATTTGACTTCGTTTAGACTGATCATCATTCGTGGTTGAGAGGTCAAAGACGCACCGGATCACATGGTGGCTTCCCTTATGTGGATAGGAGTTGCAGGTTTGAATTCTGCCGAATGACATATTTTCGTAATAAAAAATTTATCGTCAATAATCAGGCTGGTAGAAATAAATATATAATACTGTTTGATTATAAGACAGAATATCTACTTAAATATGAGTATCAATCAAAAATAATGCTCAAACAAATCATTTCAAATTGTCGGTTGTTTATGAGCAAGTTTCGTTAATTTCCATAACATATTTACTTCTTTCTAATCCATTTTACAAATTATTTTTATTGCAAATACAAATAAAGTTATAAATTTTTTCAAGTGCACGCAAGCTTTATGGACACTCTGTACAGTAGACATAAAATGGCTATTTTTTTTCTTATAAAATTGTTTCTTTGCCAATATCCAAAAATAGGAGATTGTGACTTTCCACAACTTTGTAGCTGTTAACGAGGTGGTGGAATGGTTAGCATTGCTAGAATCATTATAATTGAGTAGTGAGTTCATTCCTCACTGGGTGTCCCTTACTTTTGGCTTTGTTCCACATCTAAGCCATGCTTAGAAAATCACTTTAACAATGTTTTTCTTTTTACTATTTCTCTCCTTCTCTGTTCTGGCATTCATTTATAGGTAAGTTAATTGCTGCTTTCCTGTTCTTCTTTCCTTCAATATATATCCTGCACATATATAAATCTATTATCTGCCTGTGCATTGAATACTATTGTCATATCTGGTTGGATGCTCCTGTTATCCACCTAGGGGTTCTCGACAAAATTCAACAGAGAATCTGTAATGTGATCGATCCCGGCTTGGCAGCTCAAATACAGTCACTTTTTCACCGGCGCAATGTGGCTTCCCTGTGTCTCTTCTACAAATACTTTCACATTCTTAGCTACTGGCGTGTATTTTTCATTGTATATCACACGCTAAAATTCTGCTTTCTTCTACTGAGCACCCATAAGTCAAAGGTAGAATCGCCTACCGATGCAATGTGGTCGGGTTTCAATCCTGGCTAAAAGCAATCAGATGTCTAACCATACTGATGAGCTGTAATACAGCGAAACAGATCTGTCTGCGGATGACTATATATATATATATATATATATATATATCTTTTTAAGAACTCCCTTTTAAATAATGACAACACCTATATACAAATCACTGAGAAAACAACAAGCACTGAAATACAAAATTTCAACAAAACTGTAAAAAAAAATTTTAAAAATGGAAATAAATCTTTCTACAAATTACTAGAATATCACCCATACTATACCCATACTATATGGCTTACCCAAAACTCATAAACCCAACATTCCCATTAGACCTATAATAACTGATATTAACAGTGCTCCCCATAAATTAGTTTGAGCTATCACTAAAATAATTACACCATTCCTACACAATTAGACACTCGGGTGACTTTCTCTATAAAATTTAGAACATGAATATGACGAACTTATCTATGGTAAGTTTGGATATTAAATCACTCTATACTAACATACTTATAGTCATCTGCAGACAGATGTTTCGCTGTATCACAGCTCATCAGTATGGCTTAGACTCCACTCGCTTCCTAACCCAGGACTGAAACCCGACCGAATCGGTGTCAGTCGGCAATTCTACCCCTAGGCCATGAGCGTCCAGTAGAAGATGGCAGGCTTTTTAGCGCGTATAAACACGCCCAATAGCTAGAGTGCTCCAATTCATTATTGAATGAGCGATGTGTAAATAGTTATAATCTGAGATTAAGGACAATGGTTAAATAAAATAAAGACAAGAGGAAAACTGTATTTTAAATCACCTATGCGTTTCATCCTGTGATGGACTTTATCAAGGCAAAAAGACGAAATGAGCTTTATTCTAAATTATGTATCTATAAATGTCTTTGTGGTTGCCAACACTGTTTGTTTATAGATAAGTAATTTAGAGTAAAGCTCATTTCATCTTTTTGCCTTGATAAAGTCGATCACAGGACGAAACGTGTAGGCAAAATAAAGTTTTCCTCTTGTCTTTATTTTATTTAACTAATATATATATATATATATATATATATATATACAACATCACTTGAAAAGACACAAAAAGTGT
Source organism: Ascarosepion bandense (assembly GCA_037127315.1). Taxonomy (NCBI): domain Eukaryota; kingdom Metazoa; phylum Mollusca; class Cephalopoda; order Sepiida; family Sepiidae; genus Ascarosepion; species Ascarosepion bandense. The sequence goes on along the minus strand of JBBBDQ010001361.1, from coordinate 835,348 downwards.
TGAAACAAAATAGCTACTTTTGTAGTGATATTATAACATACCAATGTTATAATTTATTAATAAATATTATTATTATATATCTATATCTCTATATATATATATATATATATATATATAGTTAAATGATGAGGAATCTAGCACCCATGAAAATTTAATCATTTCCCTGTTTGAATTTTATGATGAATCCTAATTTTAAATTTAATGATTAAATAACCTTGTGAGTTCAACTGCAAGAATCTCAATGGAAATTCCTCTATTGCTCCTCTAAATATTTGAGGTTAAGAATTTTAAGTAAAATATTGCCTTATGAAAGTTTGTGCAAATATTACTGTACCCTATACAAGAGCAGCTCAACATCACTTCTCCTGTGCAAACAATTGTAAATCTATAACAGGACTAAAAAAAACTGCCTTTGCACTGTTCTTTCTTGGAGATAAATCAAATGAGGACATTACTCTAAATAAATTTGCAGGCACCACAAATATCTAAAATATCACATATTGAGTGTTGATATTAATAAGACGGTGCCTGTTATATAAGTCTGTTATCATTACAGCATAAATATCAATATTTAAATTAGCTAAATTGGTTTTCAGTCAGCACCTGATGACTGTGTCATGCATGAAACTCAGTTTTGTGTATTTGTGTATGAGCGTGAGACAATTATCTACTTATCATTGCAAACAACTGACAAAGTACTGCGATTATGCTTTTTTTTTTTTTTTTTTTTAAATTTTATTCATACAAGTTATTTTCTTTTGTCTGTATTTCTGAGATGAGGTATCTACAGTATTTACATTATTCGGACTATTGTCCTCATCTTTGTTGCCATTTGTACGACGTTTTGGCCATTGTATGCTCCATCCTTCTTCAGGTGCTAGCAATTTTGAACCAAACTCTTTAAACGTCGTACAAATGGTAACGGAGATTAGGATAGTCTGAATGTCATTTTCTTTCTGGAAAGTGTGTATAAAAACTGTCCAAATGATCTGTGTATGTCCAAGTGTTTATTACCATTATTACTAACTACCTGACGAGACATTCTTTCAATGTCGAAACAAAATGTACACTTTTGTAGTAGTTTGTACATGTTCTAAAGTATAATTTATAAATATTCATTGCTCTATTTCTATATTGAGCACCGTTTAAAATTGTTTTGAATGTTGTAAATATTTTCTTTGTTCCTTATTCATTTGGAAATATATATATTAATATATTAATATATATGAAATATATACTTAGACATAACGTTAAACATTGCCAACGGGATAATAACACCATACATCAAAAGGAACTATGCCCCAATTTACGTTAATAAAAAGTCTAACCACCCTAGACATATTCTGCAAAGTATTCCTAGAGGTATAGAGGTTAGATTGTCTACAAACTCATCAAATAGGGAAGTTTTTGAAAAACACAAAAAAATTTTTCAAATGGCCTTAAAAAAAAGTGGGCACCAAGAAAAGTTAGAATTTTCGAACCAAGGTTTAAATAAAAAAGCCAGTAAGAATAGATCAAGAAAAATTATATGGTTCAACCCCCCATATAATAATGAAGTCAGATCCAAGATAGGAAAAAGGTTTTTTTAATTTAATAGATAGACATTTCAACTCAAATAATAGACTTAAACAGATATTTAACAGGAATACTATTAAGTTGAGTTACTCCTGTATGCCTAATATAGGTAAAATCATTAATAACACCAACAAAAGTAAACTAAAAGAGAATACAGCGGCCTCCGGTAACAATAACATTAAGGAGCATAAGTGTAATTGTAGAGCTAAAAAGGACTGCCCGATTGAGGGTAATTGTAATCAGACAAGTGTAGTCTACAAAGTTAAGGTCTATGTTAGCGAAAATGACAAAAACCCCAAGACATACATAGGATCTACACACGATAATTTTAAAAGTAGGTTTTATAATCATAAAACTTCTTTCAAAAACGCTAGATATAAACATAGCACGGCTTTATCTACCTATGTATGGGAAATAAAAGCCAAAAGTAAAAAGGACCCAATTCTGAAATGGGAAATAATAAAAAAGTGCCCTAGCAGTAATAAGAATAATAAATTTTGCAAACTTTGTGATGAGGAGAAGCTAGCTATAGCTAAGTTTGAACCCGCTAATAGGCTTATTAACTCTAGAACTGAGATATTAAATAAGTGTAGAATGCATAAAATGAAGTTTCTTACTTAGGATATCGAAAGTTATAGTAACCCCCCTCCCAGGTTTTTTTTTTTTTTTTTTTTTTTCTTTCTCCTTCCATCCAACCTCTTCTGCAAATGGGTTAGTCTTAGTAGTGTGTATTTATTTGGTTAGTACATGATCTGCCTTTGCCCTGACGAGCCGTTGTGCGAAACCGCGGTAGGTCTTGGCGATCTTGCTATTTTGTTAGTGTGTTTGCTCTGCGTTACTGCCTTCTAGTTAAATACTTTTCGGTTGTGTGTATCGAGCACTTTTCTTTTCTTTTCTGGTTGTTTGCTCCGTTAGAGGGTTTTTTTTCTTTTTACTGGGAGGAACCGTATGTATTGTCGGTCCCACGCAGTTTTCTTTTTTTTCCCCCTCTTTGCCCAAAGCTTTATAGCCGAGGGCAATAACGGATTTAGATTCTGCTGGTCATTCATGGTCTTAGAAAGTCCCTTCTATAAAATTTTGAGATTAGAATACACGCAGAGTCGGTTTAATAATTATTATTATTATTATTATTATTATTATTATATGAAATATATATATATATTAATATATATTAATAGTACAATCTAATGGGTTGGCATCCCACTGTTTGTAGTAATTTACTTTGAGTGCTCGATACTTAGAGTATACAGTAATATTTTTATAAGTTTATAATAAAAACATAGTACCAAAACACAATGGCTCTTGTTTTTTTTTAATCATCTCACCCCAAGCAAGGCATTCCACTGCCACTATTGCGCATGGGGCTACATAGGGGAAGGTAAAGAGAAGGAGTGGTTAGACATAGGGAATGTCAGGAGGAAGGTGACAGATGAGTAAGGATAGCGAGGATGAGGGTTAGGCAGATGGGAAGAGTGCTTGATAGAATGGGAGCAGGTTAGTGTGTTAGGAGGTGTCTATTGACCTTACATTTAAACTCCTGGAGATTGTAGCCGTCGGGGAAGCAATCATTTGGAAGAGAATTCCACAGTCGGGAAGTGCGAGGAAAGAAACTGTTGGAGTAGAAGTTGCAGCTGCATTTTATCAGTTTCACTGTAAAAGAGTGGGATCTAGTTGCTAATCTAGTATCTCGTGCAAATTCGTATTTAGGGGGCACCAGTGATCTAAGTTCATCGGAGCAGAAGCCGTGAACTTAGATCACTGGTGCCCCCTAAATACTTGTGTTCAAGTAAACTGTTATTATAAACTTATACTAAAAATATCCTATATATCACACATACATACACACACTCTACCGGCCATAATTATTAGGCCACCCCAGTTTAAAAAAAAAAATGTATTTCATACTATTTTTAGTATTGTTAAGTGGATAATTCTAAATGAAAATAAAATGGTTCTTTTGTTAATACTGCAAAATAACATGTGCATTAAATGTTCTGGTGTCCAGTTTTTGTGCTCTCCTCCCCATGCTAGTCTCTTCTTATTGGCTGGGGTGGCATCATAATTATGGCTGTGTGTGTGTATGTTTTGCACTCACTCAATATGGATCAACTAAACATATTTCCTTAGTTATTTAGCAATCTCATTTTATAATTATATATTGACTCCAATTATGGCACACATGGCTGATCAAATGATTTACCAGGTTGGCTTGAAATCTGTCTTCTGATAAGACAGCAACAGGACTGAATACAATAAAGTTTTCGTTCACACTCTTTTCTGAAACTGCCTTGTCAGTTCCACTGAGCATTTTGCACTCTGGCTAAAACTATAATTGATTGTTTATTAGCAACTATATTTTATTTTTTAATATCATTTCACCCCAAGCAAGGCAGGAGTGCCATTTATACACATGAAGTTAGAGAGTAAAAGTGATAGAAAAAAAAAACAAAATTGAGTAAATGGAGTATTGAGGAAAGGACAAAAAAATGGACGGAATTCAAGAAGACAGAAGATGGCAACTGACATTGAATTTAAAAATTTTGAAGAATTTAAATGTAAAGTCAGTAGTTATCTTCTATCTCACTAACCTGCATCCTCTCTCTCATGCTCCTTTCTCTCTCCACTCTCATCAGTATTCTCATCCTTCTCTTACCCACTTCTTGACACCCCCCTATAACCTGTCACTCTTTCTCATAACTTTCCTCCTATGTAATCCCCCTGCAAAACAGTGGCAGTGAAATGCCTTGCTTGGGGTGACATGATTATAAAAATAAAAAAACTAGTGGTTATATATATTTTAATAATTCAGTCAGTTAAATGCCATATATGATATACGCTTGGGCAATCATGTCTCAAAAGAGACACGACTGATTGGGCAGAAGATTTTCCCATAGTAGGTTACCAACTAAGGCTACATAACTCTATCCTGATATTTAACCTGTTACTCTTTCTCATAACTTTCCTCCTATGTATATAGAATAAGATATAAAGTGGGTGATCAATTCTACATTGCAATCAATATATAAACTGATCCCTCACTTTATGGCCACAGTCATCCTTCTCTTACTCGCTTCCTGACACCTTCTATATAACCTATCACTCTTTCTCATAACTTTCCTCCTATGTAACCCCCTGCAAAATAGTGGCAGTGAAATACCTTGCTTGGGGCGATATGATTATAAAAAAAAAAAATTGTATTTATCTGGGAAGCAAGCATGTGGAAGGGTGTTCCACAAGCAGGAAGTGTGAGAAAAGAAACTGTTGGAGTAGAAGCAGCAGTTGCATTTAGCTATTTTAATAAGTGGGTGGATGGAACAAAAAATTGATTTGCTGTACTTCACTTCTCATGCTGCTGATAACAATAAATTAATCCAATTAGGCTTTAATTATTTCAAGTAGCTGGACATTGTTGTGTGAAATTAACATACTTGTTGATATTTTAATTGTTTCTTTCAATGAAATATTCATGTTAGTATTCTTTTGAATGGCATGTATTTCCCCCTAACCCCACACACAGCCTAGTAAAAAAAAAACAAAAACAAGAAAACACTTGACATCTTACAAGATTATAGAATTAGGATAGTCTACAGCATCAGAGTAGACAATTGTATATTTTTTTTTGTTTGTTTTATGTTTTATCCATTCTGGACAAAGGCAATCATGGCTCTCCACAGTTTCTTTTGTCAACTGTGAAGTGCCATGATATTATTATTAAAAGAATGTCTGATTTAACAATTGTTTTTTTCTCTGAAAAGGAATGCAGGAGAGCAGATATTTTTTGTTAATAGGATTTCTTGAATCAAAAATCCCAAAATATCCTGTTTAATAATGTGCTATTATTTCAAATATGAGTATCCACTAAAATAATGTTTAAAGTGTGTGTGTGTATATATATATATATATATATATATATATATATACAGAAATAGGGCACCTCGGTGTGGTGTGATGGCTAGCAAGCTCATCTCGCTAGAATCATTACAACTGAATAGTGAGCTTGATCCTCACTGGGTACTCCAGATTTTCATCCATGTGTCATGTCTAAGCTATGCTTAAAAAATCACCTTCCTCTAGGTTTGGGGGTTGAGTGCAGGGCTAACAGCCCTGCCCCATAAAAAATAGTTTGTTACTGAAACAGCAAAAACTCTGCCCTACACACCATTGGGTGTAATGAAAAAGTTTATTTTTATTAATAGCAGAAATAACTCCTTTCCAAATGAAAAACTTTCAAAAGTTCTACAATAGTATTGAAAACCTTATAATACAACTTTTGTACTGGTGTGATTTAATTATAACCAAAAACTTTTTTTTATATAAAAACAAATGTTTTGAGGTATAAAATTCGTATACTATTTTATAAACAAGAAATTTATCATTAGTCTCAAAAGCCCTTTTGACAACATCTCATCAGGAGAAAAATTATTGGTAAACGAATTAAACAAAAAGAACAGTAACGATGAAAATGAAGAGCAAAAAAAGATGGAAACACGATAAATTTATGTTGTGTCATGTCTCCATCACAAGAGGAAAACATTCAGTCTATAATCAGTGTGCAGTTTGTAAAACTTTCACTTACACATGTTTTATTGAAATTCACCAATGTTTCACTTTTCTTTTTAATTACATGTTTCCAGTTTGTCTTTTACTACTTGTTTATTTGTGACTTTTGTATCTGGAAGAAATTTAGGCAACAACTGTCCTAAGTTGAGTAAGATTTTACAAGTATTTTTGACCATCCTTAGTCATTCTCAAGAACATATTATCAACGACAATAGAGAAGTTTTCATTAATTTTTATCTTCTGATTATCTTATATTTTTTCATTTCTATAAATGTTATAATTTTTATGCAGATGTTTGTGCATTGAATACAAGCTGTGCCGTTTTTTAGAGCATTTTGTAATGCTACGTAAAAGATATGCATCTAATTATAAAGAAAAGCTGTTAGCTGCTGTCAAGTTAGGTTATACCTAAGGACAATTTATTTAAAAAAAAAAAAAATTCAAATACTTATCCTGTGCTGAAAAATATTGTTTAATATCTTATCTTTAATTTTTTTTTTCTTTTTTTTAACTTTTTATAATTTTAAAAAAGATTTTAACATTTTTAATCATTTCATCCAAAGAAAGGTAATAAGATTAATAAGCAAGGTTTATAGAATGTGAGAGAATGAGGAAAATCAAAACATTACAAAAGAAAAATAAAAAACTAGAACTTAAGAAAGCAGATAATGCTTGACATTGCATTTAGTTTTAGAAATTCAAGTTGACGGGAAAGCAAGGAGCTGGAAGAGTTTCACGAGCAAAAAAAAAAACAAAAAAAAATCTGTTAGCATAAAACTTATGGTTACATCTTTCCACTTAGATACTAGATTGTCAGCAAGATCTTGAAATGGCTAGATGTCACTGTAAGTTCTATGGTGAAAGTTTTTTCTCTTGTACTTCACATTTGTGGAACTTTCTTTAGTCTTCTTGCATTACAGAAAAAAAAATGCATTAAATTTTTGAATATCATTGGCAATTGTTAATTTCCCAGATATGTTTAAAAAGCATTGTGCCTTGTGCTTATTTACTATTTGTAAAAGATCTTTTGTCATACACACACACACACACACACACACACATATATATATATAATGATTTTGTTATTACAATGGTTTATAAAAGCATATCACTACACAAAAAATTTCATGTTTCAGAACAATACTGTTTTTCAGGTGATATGTTAAAATAAATGGGGAAAATGATTTTTGAAAATATAAGATAAATTCATGGTTAAGAAATTAGGGTGTGGTAGTTGGAGAATGTTTTCAAAATTGAGAATTAGGTAACTATGGAGATTGAAAACCTGGGTCGCAAAAGGAAGCAGGATGGCCTGGTGTCTAGAAATGTCCTTTTTAAAATTTTGTTTGGTAACATAGTGGGACCATAGATTATTTAAATGGGGAGACAATTTTTAACAGCAGGTTGGATTTTAGGGTGTTTTTAAAATTAGATTTTGTACTACCTCATAAGTAAAGGGGGTTTGAATGTTTAGTTTAGAATTAAGATTAAATAGTTATGGTATGCTAAAGTATATTGTAGTTAAGAAAACTAAATAAGTATTGTGGGGGGGGTCATTTATTTTAGTAAAATAATTTTTTATTTATATTGTAGCATAAGTTATGAATGAAACATAATTTTCTTTTAAAATTTAATAAACTACTATGTCTGAGACCATTGTAGGCGATCTGGTATTGCAAAGAAATATTTTCTTGCAAATTACTTCCACAATGCAGAGAAAAATCACTTGAAGTTCATATTCAAATATCGGACCAGAAAATGCCGAAAATTCAATTCGCTGGTACAACCTCGCAAACTGCTATCCATGTAACCAGTCAGACCAAAATAAATTTCTCCCCCGCTTCGAGAACAACTGTTGGATGACCCTTTCCTAGTCTTGTTGAGGCAAGTGTCGCCACATCGCAAATCAACTGAGGCCACAATCAATTAACATAAGGTAGTGTTGTCCACCACAATGCGTAATAGCCATTCCCAAGTGGGTCCAGATTCCAGTCACACTTAATTTGCCACATGGCCAACGACTTGAGGCTGGATCAATTGACAGGCATTCTTTATATTTTCTGACTACTGCCTTGACGGCTGCTTTGGATGTCGTAGGGTAAACTTGTCTCACAAGATACTGCGTTCGCCTGATGCCAGGATGCCCACTCTGGCAATGTATGGCACGTATCTGATCAGGAGAGGTTCCGTTCACCACAGAAGTGCATACCAGGCGTGTAGGTTCAATTTCCTTCTTGACCATATCATGCCATCGTTGCGGTACTCTGGTAAGCTTATCCGCTCAATTCTCACTTAACGGTACTAAACTTATTGTGATCAATAAGTTATACTCTTCAATCAGCATTTCAAGAGTACTCAAAAATGCCTCCGGATCAGCATCTCACTTGCTGCCTTAGTTCATATTCTGGCTTTGCCAGTGAGCATGTTTGATACCTACTGGTGCACACACGTGGAGTCCGTGAAGAGGTGTAGCTTCATTGTGCCCCCACTGTAGGGCTAAATTGACGCTCTTCAGAATAGCATCCAATTCTGACAAATTGATATGTTGGGTGTCCTTCGCAGGCTGCAGCCAGAATACATCTTCTACAACGCTTCTGTCAACTTCCAGTGAAACCCCTGTGGCGAGAGAATATGCATCGACCCATACCTCATAAGTGTGTCCGCTTGTGCACCATTTGCCATGTGCAGGGTCATTCTGGCGAATTCTTTCTGCTATGTCCCCAATCATGTTCTTAAGGGGAGCATCTGTCACTTCATCGTCCCAGCCAGACATAATCGATTTAGCAACACAAAGCCACCCACACATGGGAATGTGACCCACCAGTTTTCCACACCATGAGAAAACATTTCGTCGTGTTAGGACCTCAGGAACTGATGGAATGTCATTTTCATGTTTCCACTTAAGCGTGTTGTTATCTTGCTCAACACGCAAACCCAGCACAATAGTTCTCCATCCACTACTGAGACTTTGATTTTGAGGGGGATTGCATTGGCCATGCCAAGCTTAACAAGTCCAACTCTGCAACATTTGAGAGTATTTCCGTTTACAGTGAGTACATCCACCTCTGTCATCTGCCACCATTGACAAACTGACTTACTCACGAGTGTCTGTGAGCAGCCAGAGTCCACAAGTGTCACTCTGTTAATTCCGTTCATGTAAATATCCAAGACAAGTAGCGCCTCATTTATAACTCGCTGTGGGAAGAGACTGGCGCTGACATCTTGTCCCCTTCCTCTTTTCCCAGACACAATGAAGCAATGTGGCCCATGGAAAAGTGATTCACCCAGAGCATCTATAGCATCACATACCCTCCCAACATTTATCATGTGGATATTTATCAGCTCCGCCTGGTGAAATGGTAGTTGCAACCATTTCCTCAGTTGTGATTTGATTTTTCATTATGACCTGAGCTCTGTCCAATAGTTGGTTTGTTTTCATGTCTTCCATTTTGAAAGACATGTGCAGTAGTTGTTTGACATGCGCTGGTAATCCTGCTGTGAATGCACATGCGAATCCTTGCTTGAATATTCCACCGAAGAGACCCGCTAGCTTCTTCAAGTTGGCTAAAAACACTGTGACGGATTTGTCCGGGCACAGTTGGTGTTCCACAAATTGCTTGTAAGCCAAGAAATGATCTGGTGCAAAGGCAATTCACAGGACTTGTTTTATTTGCTCGACATCTGACTTTTGCTCAGAGTTTAACTGTTGGTAAACAGCAAATGCTCGGCCCGTCAACCTCAGAGGAAGAACACGTTCAAACTTTTTTATTCCACACAGGTCACAAACAAGTTCTGCCTTCTCAATCCATTTAGTAACTGCCTGTCCGGTTACCAAACCATCAAACTCTGGTATTAACTTCATGTCAAAAGTCTTGTCTGGTAATGTCGAAATAGCATGTAGGTGATCTGGTATTGCAAAGAAATATTTTCTCACAAATGACTTCCACAATGCACAGAAAAATCATTTAAAATTCCGACTCAAATATCGGGCCAGAAAAAGAAAATGCCGAAAATTCAATTCGCCGGTACAACCTCGCAAACTGCTATCCACGTAACCAGTCACACCAAAATAAATTTTTCCCCCGCTTTGAGAACAACGACTGCTTTTATAAGCCGATCAATTTTTTTTCTATTGGCCGACAACTCGGAGAGGACACTAAATATTTGCATATATTTTTATAGCGACTTCTGCAACAGACTTGTTTCTTATTTTAAATATTTCGTCTTCAGCATGTTATGCGGAATATGTGCCCCTTTTTTCTGTTTGGGTCTGTAATGTTCTTTTTCGCTGCATTTTCCGTCGTAGTATTAACGTGATGCATTGTTGCTTGGTTTGACAAGGTAAGTCACCATTTTCTTCGCTATAACCATCTATTATTTACATGGGTAGGCAATAATTTTTAACAGCAGGTGGGATTTTAGGGTGTTTTTAAATTAAATTTTGTACTACCTGATGAGTAAAGAGGCTAAAACCATTCTCTAACTACCATTCCCTAATTTCCTAAATAACCATGAATTCATCTTATATTTTTCAAAAGAAATCATTTTCACTACTGTGTGTGTGTGTATATATATATATATATATATATATATATATATATGGGGTTCGATGGATAAATTGTCATCTGAATTATTCAAAAATGATACAAAAACTGGCATCTTATTTTAACAGACATATTTACCAAAATTACACAAAAATGTCTGTTAAAATAAGATGCCAGTTTTTGTATCATTTTTGAATAATTCAGATGACAATTTATCCATCGAACCCCATATATATATATATATATATATATATATTATATACACACACACACACAGAGCACTGGCCAAAAGTTTTGCAACACCATAAAAAATCTGAGTTATCGATAACAAAACAACTATTTTTGCTTTAGCATTTTAAAAGAATAATTTAAACTATTTCAAAGTAAAAAAAATTATTATGCTGTAAGTTAGTTTTGAATTTAACATAAAAATTTATGTGCTTTCCTCTATTTTTAAGAACAAGTTTTATTCACTTTATTGAATAAATTTACTTTCGTATTTCAAGATATTTTTGTGTAATTTTGGTAAATATATCTTGACATAGGAAAGAGTAAATCAATATCTATAAAAGTGACGAGGGTGGACGTTGCATAAGTATTTGTTTGATAGATTCAACTTAGCATCTGCATTTTGCAGTCTACCTTGATGGGAGTTGCGCTCAGATGTAAATAAAAATTTTAGAACACTAACGAGACCTTGAAAATTTTCAGAAAGCCGAAATTAGGGGTAGAAAAATATATATTAACGCCCAACAAAACAGGGATCAGTTTATGTATTGATTATAATATAGAATCGATCACCCTACTTTATATTATCTATATTTGTCCCCCCTCTCCCAGCCTAATCCAATAGACATTTTACATTGTTATCTATAAAAGTGACGAGAGTGGACGTTGTGTAAATATTTGCTATGTAAGTTCATGTTTTTTATTATTATTCCTTAAACTATCAGAGTGAAACCGGGTTAAACTGCTTGTTTATTCAATAAAATTGCCATTGGTTTCAACCCCAGCCTCCATACAACTTCAGAATCTCTTGCAACTTTTCTGGATGGTCTCCTTGTTTCAGTTGGTGAATGCTGCCATAATTCTTGTCTTCTGTTCAATTTTGTTACAAGGAGATATGGTGATCTCTCACTCAATTGTGCCCTACATATAATAGAGGGGGTTGCAGTCTGAGGAGTTAGTTGGTCAAATGTAAGGGGTGATGTGATCACAAATGAGATGCCAGTGTTATATTCATTTTTGCATCATTTAGATGACAATTTATCAATCGCACCCTGTATTGTTACATGCTAAGCCGTTGAATCTTCTCTTCATCAAATTTCTCTGATCTCAACTGAAGATTGTTAACCTTGGAATTGACTGCAGGGAAATTGCCCAAGCTAGAAGATCCGTCTCTGACTGAAATAATGAACAGGTAATTAGGGCGACAATTTAAAAATCCTAGTCAATATAGAAATTTTATTAATTGTAGTTGATGTTGAAATTAAATTCTGTTGGTCGATCAGTGGCTTGTGGGGTGGGTGGTACATTTGAGTCTTAATTTCCTGTTGTGTTCTTTGCTATTTGCCATATCAATTTTAATGTTATCAGGTTTTGCTCCCTCAGTTATCAGATGACCAGGCAAGGTAAATCCTTAGGACTGCAGTGATAATAGTTTGCAAGTGAAAAGGTCAGGTGGAGTTTGGTTTGTGCAGTTTCTTTTTTAACCTGAAAGAAATACTTAGTGGCTCAGTTTTTATACTAATTTGAACACTCATTCCTTTACAATTATAATTAAGTAATTTGTATAGCTACTCCACAGATTAGGAAGCAAAATCTGAACTCCAGGACTGTGAGAGTTCTCTGGAACTGCATGGCTTTTTGCTAGTCCAGTCATGTATTAACAATATCCTCTGAACAAATTGTCTTTTAACAAGTAAATGTTGTAGACAAGTGGCTGAACACATATACAGTAGTCCTCCTTCAAAAGAGGATTGATTTTTTTTTTCTTTTTTAATTAAAAAAAAAAAAAACAAATAAATAAAAAGGTGGCATTTATTTTTCTTCTTCAGCATATATTGCATTATGACTCTTCAACGAATTGTATGACCTAAAACCGCACCTTTCTTAGAATATTTGCAGTGCCAAGCAACACAGGTTTCTGAAGTGATGGGGATATTAGGCTATATTCTGATTTTTTTTTTTATGTAGGACGGTTTGGAAGTGTCCAACGCCCTAATGATAATTAAGACAATAGGGACCTCTATCTAGCATTCTGTAAACTCCACTCTGGAGGTTTCTGTATTTCTTAAGCTGCATTAAGACAGATTTAATGTTGAAATATTGTTGAACATTGTCAAACACTGTGTTTTATTTTATTTTCTTAAATCATGCTCTTTAGTTGTTGAAAATTATTGGAAGAGTTAAATCATTTCATTATTATTATTTTTTCCTTTGATTTCTGTTGTAACACATCACTTAATAAGTTTTGGGCCTGACATAGATTGCACCACTAATATGATTTTTATGAAGTACTAACCTTCAAATGGCACATAACAAAATTTGGGCCTACTGTTGTAAATTTTCAAAATAGTAAAAAAATCTGACCTTTGTCTGTTGATAAAGCATCACTTCCTGATGTGGGGGAAAAAAAATACAGTTCAAGCAAAGTGTTATTCAAGCTTTGCTCTGTTGAAAACAACAGTTAAGAGGTAGTATGTTTACTTTAAACACGGTCGTACAGACACAAATGATGCTGAACGCTCAGGCCACCCAAAATCGACAGTTGTGCCGGAAAACACCAAAAAAGTGCACAAACTCCTTTTGGCTGATTGTAAATTAAAGTTGTGGGAGATAGCAGAGGAGTTTAACATATCAGAAGGCAGTGTATTCACCATTTTCCATTAACATTTGTCAATGAGAAAGCTGTGTTCAAAGTGAGTGCTGCGTTTGCTCACAATTGATCAAAAACAACATATCAATGATTCAGCTCAATGTTTGCAACTGTTTCAATGCAACAAGAAGTTTTCGTGTAAATATGTGACAATGGATGAAACATGGATCTACTACTTCATATCAGCAGTCAGCTGAGTGGACAGCAGCAGATGAAAGCTGTTCAAAGCAATCAGACACACAAACATCAGCAGGCAAGGTTTTGGCCTCGGTATTATGGGATGTGCAAGGTATTTTGTTCATCGATTATCTTGAGAAAAGAAGAACCTTCAATTGCAAATATTTATATAGCATTATTGGTGTGTTTAGAAGGAAAAAAAAATTGGCAAAGCCTGGGCTCTACATCTTGAAAGCATAAAAGCTACAGGGTTATGGTATAACTAAACAACTGTTTGATTTAATGCAATTGTTCTTGTCAAATTGTAAAATGGTCTTTCTTAATGGCCATACTTCCAAATTCTCTCATGTTCACATGAGCATCCCTTAAGGTTCTATCCTAGGTCCTACACTCTTTATATTTATTAATGATCTTCCTGATTTAATTGGTTCCCAAGTTATTCATGTGGATGACACCACCATCTACTCTCATCTCAATATGAAATCTGCCAGTGCTGACAAAGTAGTTCTCTCTTCTGCTCTTGGGAAGATCTCCAATCTATGATGAATTGGGGTAAGAAATGGCTTGTAAATTTTAATTCTTCCAAAACGAAGCTACTACTCTTTAACTATCATAAATAACCTCTCCTACTTTCCATTAATATGGATCACACTAGGCTCCCCAAAAGTAATACACTGCTTCTTCTTGAGCTTCACTCTCTCAGCCAACCTCAACTGGAATGGATTTGTCAAATTACTAGTCACATCCACTGCTAAGAAGGTTGGGTCGCTGTGCTGAGCCAGGAGGTTTTTCTTGTCAGAAAACATCTTGCACAGATCTACCTTTTGTCTGTGCATTGAGTACTGTTGCCATATCTGGTCAGGGGCTCCTGCTGTTCATTTTCGGGTTCTTGACAAAATCCAAAAGAGAATCTGCAATGTACACTATTTACATTATTTGGATTATTGTCCTTATCTTTACTGCCATGCTTATGTTTTGGACATCGTATGCTCCGGCTTTCTTCATGTGCTAGGAATTTCAAACCAAATCCTTTATCATGATCACTGGGGTATATCAATTAAGAGTGTGAGACTCACCTTCGCAAGGATGTTTCCAACTAGCGTCCAGTTGGCAGACAAAAATAAACAGGGTTGTAACTCAATACATGTCCCCTTCCTGAATAGTCATAAGGTGGATATTGTGTTGATATTTGAGCACAGTATCCACACTGGAATCATCAGCCAATCAGAGCCTACAGAATAGAATTGCCTGGATAGCAGAGTAGAATCTCCTAGGCTGTTATATAAACCACCTACCAATTAGGCTGTCAGTTTTAAACTCAACTTCAGCTTCAGTCGAGTACTGTCTGATCATTTCATCTTTCATTAAATGTTTTAAATATAATATATTATTGTACATAAATGCATTTTTACTGTCAGGGGTTTGTTTCCCCCTTTTTAGGTGCCCTTTGTAAATTTGTGGTATTGTGGTATATGAAGGATTGGGAAGTGATGGATTGGTTCTTGTGGTGAATGTGCAAATTATCATGAGTGAATGGGTCATGATAGTGTTTAGCTAGGTATAGGATAGCTAGTGAGTACCAACCTCTACCTCTCCGCTTCCAGCCTTGTGCCA